>JAHRHJ020000665.1:0-457339 GCA_019776745.2 Taxus chinensis
TGGCTTGTGATGCTAGGAATAGGCTGATTTTCTTCGCGTATGCAATAGACCCCTAGCTCAGATTCTTCCACTTCTTGATAAGGATCAAATGCATGTATATTGGTTTCCCATTCATCAAGAGTTAGATCCGGGATGCTTCCAACCTTGGTGTCGGCCTCATCAGTGCTTGGGTGGTCTTCTTGATCAAATGTTGAACAATTGGCGTTGATCTGACTTGGAATGTAAGGCTCAATGTGGAAGTTTGCAATAGGTTCAGACCTAATTGTAGCCTTAGTTCCATACCTCGTTCTGAACAGCATGTGTGACTTATCAGCAAACAAATATCCCCCAATCTTGGCTGTGAAGTCCCTTGACAAACATAGGGCAAAGAGTGGTGGAAGGTCTATGACTGATACATCTTGTAAAACAACAACATTTGGACATGCATGCAAGGTAAGACTCAAGTTTCTAATCACCCCAACTGTTGTTACTGCTTACCCATCCAGCTACACTACCCCTTTGGATATGGTTTCATACTAGAGCCCTAGCTGATCAGCTATTTGTTTAGGCATTACCGAGCTACTTGCCTCGGAGTCTATCATGCAATTGTGCACTAACTGGCTTCCAATTATCAATGAAACATAGAAAGGAGGGGGTTTCAACATTTTACCTTGCTGTCCTTCATGATTTCCCTCAGGCTAGGCAGCATTTGTAAGTACCTTCTTTTGCCTTTGGACCTATTGATTTGAAGTTGACCAGTCCTTCATGGCAGCTTGTAGCAGATCTCTTTAGCCTGGGATAGATAGGGATTCCCACATTGATATATTAACATTTGTCTTCTTTATCTGATCAATGATGTTGAATGGGGATGAAGTATCCTTTTGTTGTCCCTTTGTTTGTACATTCACTCCTTACACGTGGGTAGCAATAACTGGTATTTGAGTTGGTCTAGGAGCTGTTCTTGGCTTCCCTTGTCCATTTGAAATTGGATTTTGCTTGCCAATCATTTGTGGAGCCATGGAAGGTTGTGGATTGGTTGGGGCTAATGGCTGTTCTTCACCCAAATTCCTCCTTTTTGACCTTGTGTTGGCTGCAACACCTTGAGAAACTACCTGGTTCATGCCACAAAAATCCTCTACTTTGCCAATTTACCAATGTGGTGTCATTTGGGGCTGATTGCTGTTGGAATGTTTCTTGTTGTTGGCTGTTTTCTTGACTACTCTCACCCTCTACACCAGTAGTTGTCACCATTAATGCTTGAGTCAAAGCACCATTGAAGCACATGGATTGATTATGAAGCTCATTGCATGGAAAACACCAATCATACTCCTAGGCAATGTTGTTTTTGTGTTGGCACCAATGCCTTAGAGGCAGATATGACATTTGGATTATAGGGCTGAAATGGTCTATTGGCAGGAAGCCTTGTTTGATTCATATTTGCAACTGGATTAGGTGGCCTTTGTGATTGGTATGGCTGCCTTTTAGGCTGATCTTGGGGTTGATAAGAAGGTCTAAAACCTTGGGCCTACTGCCTTTTGAGAGTAACCAGCTCATTGCCTAGGTTTTGCAATTGCTTCATGACTTCTTGAAGATCATTTGGGGCATTTGGAGATGAAGTGGAAGCTTCATTTGAACTCTGATTTCTAGGAGTGGGAGAAGGGGCCAAATTAGGTGTTTGATTGGTGTTTGGACTCTCTAAACTTGGAAACAATGGCATGGGAGGTCTAGGGGTAAGTTTGCCAGCTTGGATCAAACAATTTTCAGCCCTAATGGCAATGCTATAAGCCATAGGGATAGTTATGCCTCCCATGGACTGAATCAACATAGAAATATCAAAATTTAGAGCTTTGAGATGGTAGAGAAAAGCACCTTCTACTGTTGGCTTGACTGCCGCTGGAATTCTCTCCCAAGTCTTTTGAAATCTGAAGTTGAAATCAGCCAGCTGTTCATTGGGAGCTCTCTTGATGGTTGTCAGCTGCTCCAAAAGAGACAAGTTGTCTCCCTTTTCTCCAAATTGCTCATGAAGTGCTATACACAGCTGATTCCAATTTGTGATAGAACCAACTCTAAGGCTCCTAAACCATTGCAATGCTTTACCCCTTGAATGAAGATGCCAGTAACTTGACAGCCACTTGCATCTCATTGATTTCATGGATTGCACAAAGGTTGGCAAGGTCTTTAACATGATCACCTGGAGTAGTCTGATTTTCTCCAGTGAAGTACGGAATGTTCTTCAAGGTTGCAATAGGAATTGGATGTTGTGCATTGAGGGAAAGTGGGCTACTGCCTGTGAAGTTGACATAGGGATTGTTTTGTGCCATTCTAATTGGTCTTAAAACCATTGTTGACTAATGAAAGGCCTATCAGGTGGAGGAGTTGAGAGAGTTCTGTTTGGTGGAGATGGAGACCTTTGAATCCTTCTTCCTCTTTGCCTTCTTCTTGGAGATAATTACAGATATTCAAACAACACTTCTTCTTCTCCAACTCTTGACCTTGTGGTGACTCCATTCATGAGTTTTCAGGCCTGCATTGCTAAAACCAGTTGATTCTTTCCCCTTGGAGTCGCCAGATATTCAAATAATAGCTCTTTTCAAGAAAGAAAATTGCAGTAGATGCACATCCACTTTGCTGCAATAAAAATGAGACCTCTAGTGTCCCACCGGGCGTGCCAAAACTGTTAGTGCAAAATCACAGCACCCCTGGATGTTGATCATATTTCTAGTTTGATCATACTAGCATCCATTGTGATTGCACAACATGGAATCCTTTCTCCAAGTGTGGGACTTATAAAAATGAGAAAGGAATCTCCAGAGAAGGTTGGTTCCTATTCCTCTGTTCAGATGCACACAAAAATGTAGAGGGTTCACTCAAAGGTCTAATCTAACTTGCCAGGGAGACAGGGTAAGAAGATGCACAAAAATAAACATAAGCTAATAGAGGTGATGCACCGAGGAATGAAGAACACCTATCTTGTCATGCCAATAAACACAGACCATTCAAATGTGATGCAAGATCATGCACAAATAACAAAATTTGCAGTGAAAGACCAGGAGGATGCAAATGAACACAGAGAGGGTTGAGAATCATCCACAAACATGCATTACTTGCTCCAAAGATTGATACAATACACTACAAAATTCCAAGAGGTAGATTCACATTATAGTTTCAAATAAGAGGTTCAAACTCCACAAATTCACCTGATAAAGAGAAGAAGGGAGGAGCAAAACAACAATGTTCGACTCTTAGAAAGAAGCCCCTCTTTACATTATATAGGAAGAATGAGAGAGGGAAGAGAGAGGAAAGTCAGATCTACCCCAACCACTTCTAGGTCGCATTTAGTTTATCTCATTTTGGAGGTGGGTGAGAACCCTGGCAAGAGCGGCGCACTATATTTTGCATTAAAGCTGGTTGTTGAAACGTTAGTTCTGGCCATTACTACACGTCAGATATGTTTCTCATTTTTTCTCTCTCCAAACTGAACCAAAATGCAAGATTGACCCTAGAATCGTGCAGAGAATTTCACCAGCTTTCTATTGATATAAAGAACGTGAAAATCCGAGCTCTAGATCGAAAGATATGGCGATCTGAAGATTTAGGGCAAAAAACGGGTCGGCGGGAAAGTATTTGAATTTTCCCGCGCAACTGCCACTTGGATGACACGTGTCGGGCTCTGATTCATCCGCGGGTTCATTCTCTAAAAATTCCTTTCAGGCATTTAAACTTGGACACGTGCCACTTTTTTATTGGTTCGGGCCTGAGGGGCACACTTAGCAACTTTTCAACCTTCTGACACGTGGCACGTTTTGATTCGTTCTCGGCTCTTTCGGCTTTTCGCGTCCCACGCGTCCCTCACGTACTTTTGGATCAGATGTCCCAAACCATTTGGGACAAATTTCTCTGAACCGCCCGATTCGGGCTTCCTTGTCCCTCTTTGCAGCGAAGACACGTGGCAAGATTTCATTCGCTCTCGGCTCTTTCGGCTTTTCGCGTCCCGCGCGTACTTTTGGCCCGGATGTCCCAAACGAAAGTCCTCTATTTCGGCCGAACCGGCTGGTTCGCGTCCTCCGCGTACTTTTTTCCCAACTGTCCTGGACTGCTTGGGACAAATTTCTCCGACCCGCCCGAAATGGACTAACTTGTGCCAAACCGGCCGATCCGTGTCCTTCGCGTACTTTTGGCCCGGATGTCCCAAACAAAACTTGGTGATTTTTTCCACTTTCAGCCTTTTTTTTCCTCTTCGCGCCCCGCACTTCCCGATGTCGATACCAACTATCCCACAGACTCTGCCTGGATTGCCTGGCGGCTTTTCGGCCGGTTCGCGCCCCGACGTCCCAACTGTCCCGGACTGCTTGGGACAAGACTTAGCCGATTCTCTTCATTTTTTCTGGCCCCCAAGCTTGGTATGACGAACCTCAGATGCATGTTATCAAAATTACCCTGGGGGGGTGAATTTTGGATAACATAACCATGATACAAATCCATGAAGTATTATCAACTACAGTAACCCTCATCTATTGAAAGGGAAATATACTTAGCCTTTTGAACACACAGTTTTAGATCCTCCTTTTCTACTAGAAATAGACTTTTTGCAATTTCCCAGTCGCTAGTATTTGACCAATGAGATTCAAGAAAGTTTTGTAGACCAATAACCTAATACAAAATTTTATTTTCTCTAAAATTGGACATCGGTCTTCTCCTTTTCAATATATGGAATACGATAGCAAACTAAATAATTTTTGCATGCATTTCTAACCTCCATAGTTATAAATCTTTACTCAATCTTGTTACTATGGTCCCACCCTTTTCATTCACATATTTCATATGTTTTTGTTCTTTTTCATATTCTTTTGTGTATTTGACATGTAGACACTCTTTTACATCTTTCCATTTATGTGTTATGACTATGTTGCCATCCTTTTGCTTTTAGGAAATGTATATTTTCCCACAATGTCTTTTCAATTGTGTCTAGTTTGAGCTGCATCGTGTGATCCTTCCCATGTTTCAAACAATATTGTGTTGGAACATCATTACCATTTTTAGTGTACACAGGTTCAATAAATGGATAGTTTGCAGCCCATTCGAACTTGAATTTCCTTCAAATTATCTAGTTTGTCTTCTTTCTTTTGACATTATTTCTTTTTTTCTTGGGGTTCAACTTCTGCATTTGGCTCTCAGCAGGAATATCTTGATTCTCATGTCTCTTTTTCTCGAAATAGACCTTGGAGTAGAAGCTTCCTTTGGTGGTGTATCATGAGAATTCGATGAATTTTCTTGTACTTCTGTGTCATCAAGGGACATAATTTTTTCCTCAACATATAATGGATCATCGATATCTTTAAATTGATTATTTTGTGAACGAACTTCTAAAACATCTACATATAATTCTATAAAATTGTTACAAATATAGTATTAATTTTATCTATAGTTAAATTTTTACATAGTACAAACAACTCCAAGAGCAGTATGAAAAACATAATTATTAAATACTGTCAAATTAAATAACCTGTAAATAGCACATGCCACATACTGATATTTTCAGTTGATGCAGAAACCCCTTCATTTTTTGTGATTTTCCAAAATAACCAAGAAAATTATTTGCACCCTTTTTTGAACTGGTTGAATTAGTAACCTTCTTACCTTGATTTCTAGTATCCATGACTGCTTAGGGATGGCTCTTATGTTCAAAGGATCTGAGATTAGATGATTTAGGGTTAGATGATAGTGGTTGGATGGTAAAGGGTTAGACAGAAAAGGCTTGGATTGCTCTTTGGTTGGACAAAAAAGGTTTGGACGACTGAGGGGTTGGACAACTCACAGTTGAGAGGTTGGACGATTGAGGGGTTGGATGGTTGAGTTGTTGGATGGATGATGGGTAGGATAGATGAGGGGTTGGATTGCTCAGTGTTTGGATGGCTCAGGTTTGGATGGCTCAGAGTTAGATGGGTTAGGGTTAGATGAGTTAGGGAATGGATGGCTCAAGGTTGGACGGCTCAGGGTTGGATGGCATAAGGGTTGGATGGCTAAGGGGTTAAACAGCTCAGGGTTGGATGGCTAAGGGGTTGCACGACTTAGGGGTTGAACTGTCAAGGGTTGGATGGCACAAGGTTGAATGGCTCAGGGGTTAGATGACTTAGGGTTGGATAGGTCTAAGTTGGATGGTTGAGAGGTTCCTTATGTTTACTTCGGCCAATATACGCATGAAATGATTCGAAATGGTGGCAAATTTTATTCATAAGATTTTATATATGTGTAAAAATTAGGTGAAATGAATAGTATAAGGGACATGTCGGTCAAATATTTTAGAGTGAATAAGTCGGCTGCGAATCACAAAATCTTCACCAATTTGAATTTCCATAATCCTCAATTTTCATGAGATTAGGAAAAGTTTCCACTAAAATTTTCCTGTGATGAACAGTTTGACAGAGTTTGATTGTGAATTCCACTTCATACACACTGAATGAGGCATGAAATGAGTGTTGAAGGACACTGTTGAGATCCATAAATATAGATACTTCATTGGTTCCCCCTTTGTGAATCTGAACTTCATTTTTTTCTCGACATGTAATATATTTGGAAAGGGAAACTATTTTTGGAAAGTGTTGATATTTTCCCTCCCTGGTCTCCAATTATTGAAGGCAACATGAATGTTCAACTCCTAGAATGCTCCCTTTTCAAAATTCACCCTTTACGGATGACTTGCTATTTTTAGTAACCATCGAAAAGGTAACTTACTATTTTTATCAGTGTGAAAAATTGGCACCTTTTGATCCTTGACATGTTGTGATTACTAAGAATATCCTTCCTTCTGTGCTCCTCCCACTTTTGGACCAATTTTCTATTGATTTGGCAAGTTCTCATGAGACCACTTACTATTTTTAGTAAGTGTCGACTTTGGACCAAAATTCCCATTCTAATGAACTTCCAACTGCAGTGCATCCTCTGTGTCTAGCATCTCCTTAACAAGTTCTTCTGTTGATGAATTTTCCAAAATAACAGTCCTTTATGCATAAGACCTGTTATTTTTAGAAAGTGGGCTTCTGGGGGTTCGCATTGATGTGGAACAAATTTTTTCAATATGGGTTTTTTCCCAATATCACCCTTTTGAAATTTTGTGCTTACCCGATCAACAATTAGGAGATTTTAAACTTTTAATTTTTTAACTTGACATTGCTTCTGGGACACGACACCCATTGATGGACCTTGAAAATTGCAGGTATGTTTTTATCCTCTATCCACAATGAAATTTACATTTTTGATATGGGTTTTTTCTTCTTATCTTACTGGTGAAATTTCTCTTCGATCTGGCTGTCGGTTTGACGAGAAATTGAGACTTTTCCTTCGTAGAGCCAAAAGTGAAGTTTCTTCGTTATGATAATTTTCCTACTATGAACAAGATTTTTGAAGGTGTGTTTCTCATGGATTTTGAGATTGGATAACTCAAAAACATACGGTGTATCGTTTCATGTATTGGTTTGAAATATTTCTTTGATTCTTCATTCTATGGCAATGGAGTTGTCTAGCTTCTTCTTCTCTGTTCTTCATTCTTTCTTCTCATTTCGATCAATTGTTCCTATGTGACCTGAATATTATCATTAATTATATGTTTTTCTTGTTGTGAGGGATCTAGTTCTAGGTTTAGTAGCGGTGGTGAGAAGCTACCAGAAAAATTTCCAGAGCAAGCTGTGCACGGAGGAGTTAGATGTTAGATTTTGGAAGCAGGAGGGATTTTTAAAATTTGAAAAAATTATAAGGCATGGAGAGAGGAAAATTTTCATTTCCTTAACTTCCCTCACCTCAAATTTATGTGAGGGACATCAATTTTCACAGTGCACCTCAGCTGGCACGTGATGGAGATTCGACGACCGGGGATTAAAACCAAAAAAATAGGTTTAAAGCACTTAAGGGCTGGAAGCTGGTCACATGAGGGACCTTGAGGCATCATGGAGGGCCTATTTGAATTTTTCCAACCTTTATGTCCCTCTCCTAAAAGGTACATGAGGGACATCATTTTTCATGGCATGTCAGGTGATGACACATGGCGGCAATCTAACAGTTTAGAATGAAGGTTTGGCAAGCACCTAGGGGTTGGAAATTCACTCTTGAAGAGGTCACATCAGTGACCAAGAGTCTCCTTAGGGGATGGGCACATTTTTCCATGTTTTATTTACCTGACCTTGAGGGACATGATGGACAAAAAATCACACTAGGATCCTGGAGCTGACACATGTCCTTCCAAAATTTGACTAACAGCCAAACTCGCTTCAAGGGGGCAACTTGAAACGATGATAACTTGAGCTCCCAATGGAATTTTTTGATGAAATATTATATTATATTTATTGGAAATAGCCTTCATAAGCCAATGGTGTTGGTATAAGCTCTTAATTCTTCCATTTAGTCCTTGAAATAACGTATTTTTAATTTATTACTCCACATGTGCATGAGAAAAACTATTTACAGACCCACTGCACCAAAGTGTTTTGAAAAACCTAATTTCACCATATTTTAGGGATTGGAATTACCTTTCCAAATATTTTTTTTCTCCTAACTCTATCTGAAGCTCCGAAAATCACCTTCAGAAGCTTAGCAATTGTTTTGGCATGTGCACTACCTAGGCATGTGAACCCTAATTTTGGTGAAACTACCCCAACTTCTCCAAGTCATTCCTGGATCACTTCCATGATGTCCCAAGGCCTTTGACCCACCTATGTGTCTATTTTTTATTTTCTATCCCACTCCATGGGGTTTCTTTAGTCCTAGGAAGGCCAACAATAGCCCTTCCCACAACTTCCCGAAGCTTTCAATTTTCAATGAACTCCTAAAATCACCTAGGGTGGTTGATTTGACTTTCCTAAATCACCTATGGGAATCAATTAGCACCAATTGGGAGGTTACTATACTTATTTGGAAAAACTGGGGTGTCTTAGAGGGTTAAAACTTGAAAAACTAGACACAAGGGTATAGTTTTCACGCTTGGAAATTGTCAATTTCCTTGTTGTGCATTTGCATAAAAACACTAATGCTTAGTGCTTGGTTATTTATTATGATCACATAACTTTATATTTATATGATTCCTTTTCTTGAATTTCATAATTTACCCCGAAAAGGATGAATACCAAAAAGATAAGATGTTCAAATGGATATAAAGGACCTAAAAAGTGTGAGTAAAGTACAAAGAGGAAAGGGTATCCTAGAGGAGATGAGGGCACTTGGCCTTGGTGTCTTGGTTGGGCCCTAGTGTCTAGGATGAAAAATGTCAAAGAGTAAAAAGGAAAAGTGATAAATTAAGGGTGCAAGACCAAAAGAAACAATAGAAAGAAAAGCAATGTGGCTAAAGACATGGTTTAATTAGTACTTTTCTTACTTAGGAATCATATGAATAGTAGTATGCAATCAGGACTAGATATTTACCCAAAGTGCATGATTTTGTGTTTGTAATTTCCCCCACTTTATGTTAGTGAGTGAAAATCTCGGTAACATAAATTAGATAGAGATGCATACTTGATAACCATGTAGATCGATGATGAAATCGTATTGAGGGAAAATACAAAGTGTGGAGTGATAGAAAAATGTGAAGTGTGAATGCTAAGGAGGAGAAAGTGCAAAAAGTGATGAAAATGAACCGGGGCAGAAACACATGTGTAGATGTCATGATGTACCTGTTGTTGATGTCGATGTTGTTGTTGGTGTGTGTAATGTTGTCATTTTTATGTTAACTATCACTTCCCATATAAACAGATCTGTAAAAGAGAAGCCAAACAAGTAGTCAAATACGCATGTATATGATCAGAATATGTAAAAAAAGTGTGCAAGGAAAGTATGTAAAAATCCTTAAAGTGTGAAAAAGGAACATGTGCACCTGATCCATGATGAGGAAAGGGTGTAAAAAATGATTATGTAGATGATGCTGACACATGATTTTTTCAGGCGATCTTATGCCAATGAAATGGAATAAGTGTAGGGAGAATAGTTTGGTGTCATCATCTAACCTTTAACTACTTCTTGTTGTGTAGAACACCATTACAGATGGTGTGTATAAATGCATGTGTTAAGGACTGTATGCCCTGTAAAAGCCACGGTGTGTAGAGTTTTGTAGACCATGTTAAACTACCAATTATTTTTTAATTTCCCTTTGGTTTCAGGAATCCAATAAAGGTCGTTGTGTTGAGGACCCAAGTCTAATTTTAAGCCATGTCTGAAACTACAAAAATCACACTGGTATCATGTTGTGTATAATGTTGTATAGGGTGAATGATTCATTCAAATGATGCCCCCCCATTTGGGGTGCATGCAGCGTCGCTGAAGGAGTATGTGGCCCAAAAGAGGACTGACTGCTATGGTGAAATTGTTCCCTGCAGTGGGGAGGGAATGTACTTGGTAAAAACCAAGGCAAGCGTAAACAAGGCGGCTAGGAAAAAAATGTTAGTACAAGCAAAGAAAACCATGCATGTATAAGAGGAAATGTAAGCTAAGTAGACAATGTGTAAGCTAAAATGCAAGTCGAAGACAATATAGATCATGAAAAGTGGATTGCAAACATGGTACATCACTCACAATGTCATGAGATAATCAAGGTCATAGTGGTTATAAGAAGACAAGTGTGCACATAAGAGAAAGGGAAAATCCCCCAAATAAGAGCATACAAAGAGAAAACAATGTCAAACAATGTAACAAACAACCATGGAAGTAAATATTCCTACATAAAAAAAAATCACATAAAGCACCCATTAGCACGTTAAAAAGATAAAAATTATATCAAAGTTTGTTTAATTTGATAAAGGAATATGTTATGGAACAAAATGAAACAATAGCACGTGTAGTGTACAAAATTGGATGCCCCCATGAGCCATTATGGGACTGGTAATAGGTATTGCACCAAGCATCCATGTTGTGTGTAATGGATCTATAAAATTTGTGATCACAACTATAAAGCAATTGAACACACATGTGTGTATGGAAAGATGATGACATACAAGATATCTATCTAGCATGTGTAATAAAATGAACATGTAAAAGCATGAGTAAGCAAGAGTAAATGAAACCAAGATATGCAAGATATTGTGATGAAGCGGAATGGAATGAAGAGTGAATGATAGGAGCAGCATGCCCCTTGAGTAGATGTGTATGTATGTAATGAGATTCATTTGTTTATTCCCCCTCAAAATTCAAGAATGAACCATAAACAAGAGTGCGTCATCAGGAAATGGTTTAAATAATGTTTTGTCATGTGTTAGAAAGAGTTGATGAATAGATCATGGAGTGTTGATTGTAGAATGATGATATGTATATGATACAGAATGCAACATATGGATGAGTGATCTTGAAGTTGTTTGAATTATGTGCTAGAATATGTGATGATTTATCCTAAAGCGTATATAACAAGATGGGTGAGTAAGAGGCTAGCAAGTGTGATGATGTAGCACAAGGCATACATCACAAAATATATGAACATGATGATGTAGCACAAGTCGTATATTATGAAATGTATAAATGGAATGGTAGAAAATGTGATGATGTAGCACAAAGCGTATATCACAAAATGTATGGATGGAATGCTAGAAAATGTGATGATGTAGCACAAAGTGTATATCACTAAATGTGTGAATAACGTGATTTCTTAAAATGTCGCATGATAAGAAGATTGAATGATGTGAGTGTGATGAGTTCCATTTGAGTTATAGACCCTTAGCAGTCGAGTATGAACCATGGGACTAGAGTGCACCCTCAAGTAGTATGTTGAGTTGATTGTGTGATAGATAAGTTGATTATGTAGGTTGTGTTGTTAAACGACTGTGAAAGAGAATGCATGTTGATGTGTTAAGTGTGTATTTCATGTTGTCTAATGTGTGATGTGTTATGTTGAGTGTATAGGTGCCGAATATGTGATGTGTCATGTATATGTATTTATTGTGTTAATTATGCAGATTAGAAGAGGTATACTATAGACATGTATGGTGTGTAATGTGTATGTTGAGGGAGGGATGTTGGATGTATAAGGCATTGTGTTGAATGTATGCAAAAATATTGATTATAAATATATTGGTGTATTATTTGTGTAAGATGTATGTATTGATTGCGCAAATCGTATGATGTAAATGATGTATTATAAAAAAAGTGTTGCGTAGTATGATGTAGATATGTTTGTTGTATTATGGGTTGTAGTGGAATTTGTGTAGTAGGAATAATTTTTCGTAGGTGTGCTGATTTTAAAGTGATGATTATGAGTTTGAAATAGGATGTTGTATATTGTGTAGTATGTGAGGTTGATGTATATATGATGTCCTCAATAGTCAAGTGTGAACATAAGCACAATATTGCGTCATCGGGAAATGATGACACGATTATGTGTCAAAGTACAAGCGTTGTAAGTGAATGTGTAATTGTGATGTGATGAAGATGTAATACATGTGTGGTGGTGTTAGAGGGGGGGAATAAGCATAATTCCCCCCAAAGTGTGTGTTGATTAATGAGCTATCCGATAAAAGTAAAGGATGAATGTCCTCTACCTGATGTTTGTGGTGATGAAGGCATGTGATCATGCACTAGGAGTGGTGGTATATGAGATAGACGTTGTTCAGGTGAGTGAATTCTATATGCATGTGATTGGTGAGTATATGGTGGGAATCTTGATGTAAAAAATGTGTAGGTGATGGAAACCTATGCAAAGAAGAACATGGCAGTGATGGACACCTACGTGGAATAAAATGAGATAGAAAAGTGCATCTAGATGTAGGAGTTGACCTAGCAATGAACCTAGACTAATGTATTAGACTAGTAGAGTGATGAGACTGTGTAGGGCATGTGCGAGCAGGTGAGCTAGGAGTAGATTGTGCTTTAGGTTGTAAAATTCGAGGTGTACGAGATGGACTAGGTGATGCATTACAAACTATAAGAGGAGATAGAAACTGTGGAGTAGATAGAGGAACTGTTTTCATTGACATGAATTACTTGATTGTTTTGAATGAATTCTAGGTGTAAATGATTCATGGAGATGATAGACTTAGATATCTGAATCCATTTTAGGCCTAAGAGAAAGTCACACCTTTCGACTACTTGTCCCACAAGGAAGGGCACCAACATGGTAAGAGGACTAACCATAACATGAATTTTAAAAACACCATAGAAATTGTTCATCATATATGAAATTTTTGTAAAATTGGATAGACAATAGTAGTACGAAATGGAATAGACAACACACTAATGGGCCATGAAACATCAACCTTGGTGTTACTGATAGGGATATATCTGATAGAAGCATCAATGTGTAAGTGATTACAAGAGAATGCATCATGATAATCATGGTCATAGAAATAAATAACTTGTGGAGAAGTATCAGTATGAAAAACTAGGAAATTAAGAGCCCCCAATGTAAGAGGTGGAACTGTGTGATATGTATGATTAGCCGAGGATTCATCCACTTTTTTGTCATGTTTTGGAAGTGGATTGTTAAATATCTTGAGCTTATGATTCTCGTTCACAGGTGCATAATTCATAGGCTCTGGAAGATCAATTTTCCTGTTGTCAATAAGATCCAGAATGAGATTACGAAGCTTAGAACAACGATTTGTAGAATTCCCTACACATTGATGATAAGGGTAATGAAAATTTTCATTATATGTTGACCTTTTGGACGAGATGGATCTAATTGGAGAGGAGGGAGTGTGATAAGATTAATTTTGACGAGCTGTAGAAAGAAAAATATGTGGAAGGATAGTTAACTTCATATATGTATTGTTGAGGCAATTGCAATTGAAGTTCTTTGGTGGTGGATACCGCGTTGACAATGATTTTTTGTCAGTTGGTTTGGTGTTGATGGTTTGAATGTTGATATTACTTTGAAAACATGTAGAAGACGACACTTGTTCTAGATATTTAACTTTTCATATAGATAAGATCTTATTTTCGCAAAGCATAAGAGTATGACATAGTTGATAGAATGAGGGAGATGTCTCAAAAGAACACTCTCCTAGAGAGGTGGTAATACACTCTAAATGAATAAGTCCTAAATCCAAGAATCCGTAAGAACATTTGACATCTTAGCTAAGTTGATTTTATATCGCAAGACATAATCTGCTAAGTGATCATTAGATCCTTGTTTAAGTTGTGTGAGTTTAGCATGAGATATTATATCTGATGTTGATAGAGAAGTGAGTGAGAAAAAGCATCATCCAGATGTGTGAAATATGTTAGCAAGTGGATAGGTAGGTCATGTGAACCAATGCATCACATAATCATGGAGACTACGAGGGAATATTTTAGCCAAGAGGATATGATCATCTGCAAAATCTAGACAAGCCACATGGAATTCTCAGAGATGCTCTTGTGGGTCACCATGCCCATTAAAAATAGGAATCTTGGGGTGAAAAAATTAGGAGGAACGAGTAAGCATATGTTATGTTTGTGGAGCCTATTTGCATGTTAGAATGTGGTGCACCTTCTATGTGTTACACTTAGGTATTTTTACGGTGGTCCCGCTCGCCGGTGAGCGGGTTAGGGGGGTTCGGGGGGTGAAGCCCCCGAAGTAAATTTTCATGGGTGGTTTATTAACCCGATGGGTAATGGGTAAACCGTTATGGGCTGTTTTCGGGCCCATGGTTTTTCGGTACCCATTTTTTTGATACCCACGGTTTTTTGACCCATTGTTTTGATACCCACGGTTTTTGCCCATGGTTTTGATACCCACAGTTTTGTATCAAACTGCTTAAGTAGTTGTATATTTATATGGTGTTATGCATATGAGAGAAAAATAAGTAAATGTATTGCATATGTGTTTTGAATTCAGGTGTGAATTCTGTAGAGTTTGTTGAGCATAGCTCCAAATAGATGTGGGTATTGTATTGAGAGAGTGGAGGCTTGTAATAAAATCTGAGCAAGTGATTCTTGGTGGACGTAGCCCAAATTGGGTGAACCACGTTAAATCTTGTCTCTCTGTGTTGTGTTATTTTATTATTTACTTTTATTTGAGATCTATAATCTTTTCTGCATATTAGTTTCTACTATTACGATTCTGTGAGGGATTATTCCACATATTTTATCCTCTTATTTCCTAACAATTGGTATCAGAGCCTGGTTTGGTTTGTCTGAAGTGTTGAATTGCATGGGAATTTTTTATCTTGAGTGGAGAGCTATGATAGATGAATGGAAGATCTAGGGTTGATAAATTCAACGGGAAAAATTTCAGTCTTTGGAAGATACAAATGGAAGATTGCCTTTATTTGAAGGATCTTTATATTTCGTTGTTTGAGAAGGTGAACAAAATCCTTGAGCATGATGGATGTAGAATGGATATTTGCTGGATAGGAAGGCACTTGGGACAATCTGACTGTGTCTTGCATATTTCGGTATTATTTAATGTTTCAGAGGAAAATACTACAAAAGAACTGATGGATGCATTAGGGAAGTTGTATGAAAAATCCTTCTTCCTAAAATAAGATATTTTTAATGAAAAAGATTTTTAATATGAAGATGTCTAAGAATGGTTAAGTAGCAGACCATTTAAATTATTTTAATATAGTTGTAAATATGCTAGCTTTGGTTACAATAGAATTTGATGAAAAAGTTAGGGCTTTATTAGTTCTGTGCTCTTTACCTAAGAGTTGGAATAACCTGGTAATGGCGGTAAGCAACTCAGTTCCAGCTAACTCAAAGTTGAAGTTTGAGGATGTTGTAGGGGTGATTCTAAGTGAGGAAATGTGAAAAAAAATCTCTGGTGAATCTTCTACTTCAGGGAATGCTTTGACAGTGGAAACTAGAGGGAGATAGAAGAATAGAGGAAGTTGTGGAAAATCAAAAGGATCGGGCAAGGTCAAAATCCTAAGAAGCAAGATAGTATGCTGGACATTGTGGAAAGTATGGGCATACAAAGAAGGACTGTTGGCAGACTTCAGAGACAAGAAGAAACAACAGGAAGAAAACAAGGAGGAAAATGTGGCAATCGGGTAATGTATGTCAGGATGCTTTGATTCTTTCTTTGCACAATATTACTGAATCTTGGGTTTTAGATTCAGGAGGCTTATTTCCATTCTACTCCGCATAGGCAATAATTTTGTTGATTATGTTTAAGGAGATTTTGGGCATGCTTTTTCTTGGTGATGATGAGCCTTGTAGTATAGTTAGAAAAGGTTTTGTTTAGGTTAAGATGTAGAATGGATAATACTTGGCTATTGAAGGATGTCAGACATGTGCCTACATTAAGGACAAAATTTGATATCGGCGGGGGCAATTGGAAAGTGATGGTTATACTGTGATATTTACAACTGGACTCTTAGAAGGCTACCAAGGGTGCTCTTGTGGTGGTAAGAGGTAAGAAGGTTGAAACCTTGTATTTAACCACTTATAAGTACTAATTTTTGTAATCTTGTGGCTTCAGAAGTAGATACAACATTGTGACACTATAGGCTCGGTCATATGAGTCATAAGGGCATGGAGATCATAAAGAAGTAATTTTCCCAGATATACGGAAATAGGTTCGGAGTTCTGTGAGGATTACATATATGGGAAACATAAATGGGTAAGGTTTCTCAAGGTTGTACCTACAAAGAAAGAGAGTAAGTTAGAGCTGGTGCATTCTGATGTGTGGGGGTCCAACTCAGGTATCATCTCTTGGGGGTTCAAGTTATTATGTTAATTTTATTGATGATGCAACAAGGAAAGTTTGGGTTTATTGTATTAGAAATAAATCTGATGTATTTGACACTTTTGTTAAATGGAAAGCCTTGGTAGAGAATGAAACAAGTTTTAAGTTAAAATGTCTCAGGTCAGATAATGGAGGGGAGTATTGCAATAATGAATTTGATGATTATTGTTCTAAGAATGGAATCTGCATAGGCAAAAGATGGTTCCAAGAACTCCATAGCAACGAATGGGGTGTCAGAAAGGATGAACAGAACAATAATGGAATGTGCTAGGAGCATGAGGTTACATGCATGACTACCTCTTTCTTTTTGGGCAGAAGCAGTGAGCACAACTGTGTACTTGATAAACAAAGGACCCTCAAGTGACTTAGATGGAGGCATACCTGAGGAGACTTGGTATGGTAAGAAATTTGATTATTCATTTCTTAGAGTCTTTGGATGTGAGGTGTTTGTCCATATAGAAAAGGATGATAGGACCAAGCTAGAGGCTAAATCAGAAAAATGTACTTTCATTCGGTTATGGTGGTGATGACTTTGGATATAAATGTTGGAGTATTAAGGACAAGAAAATAATTCGATCTAGGGATGTGGTCTTTAATGAGAAATTCATATATAAGCAAGCAGTTGTAGGAAAATAGGGAAGAATCCAATAAAGAATATGCAGTGGTAGAGGATCTTTCGGATGGGAAAGTGACACATGAATCAATTTTTTTGTTCAGGAACCTCCTCAACAGGAACCCCAAAATCCTGTATTGAGGAGGTCTTCTAGGGTAAGAAGAGAACCTGAACATTTTTCTCCTTCTCTTTATTATTTATTACTCACTGATAGTGGAGAGCCAGAGAGATTTGATGAAGCAATGTAGGTAGATGCGAGGAAGAGGTGGGGAGCAGCGCCATGTATGAGCAAGCATCAGGCTCTCATGGAGAACGAGACATGGGATTTGGTGAAGCTTACCCGAAGGCAAAAAGAAGCATTACAAAAAAGTGGGTGGTTTTTGAGTTCAAAGAATGAAGAAGGAGGCAAGAAAAGTATAAGGCTGGTCTTCATGCGACCCTAGTGAGATACAACTAAATGAATTTTATTGCTCATTGTATCTAAGGGGATAAAGTAGATATGAGATAATCCAAGGTTTATTTAGTGCAACTTCCTTGGAAATTCACACTCGCAGAGGTAATTTGTGACACCTAGTTATGAGAAAAAAATAGGAAGCCCTTTATTCTTGGAGCCAACTTGACTGATCTCAAACCATTTTGTTTCAAAGATCTTTCACGAAGCACTAACTTCTTTCATATTTAAAACCTTGTTATTTGAACAAGGAGAGATTCCATTGAAGTTGGAGCCTAGTGACATTCTTCATGAAACTTGCAACATGTTACTTTGTCCTATGTTTTTCACTTGTCTTAAGATAAGGCAAAGCTTCACCAAAGTTATACTTAGTTTATTTCAATCACCAGTTGGTTTTAATCCTTTGACTTCTTGTTTCCCATTTTGGGACAAAAGAAAAAAACACGCATGGATACCACTATAAATAATTGTGTCCACCACTTTTGTAGTCTACTTGCATGGACTAGGTTGCAATTTTGGAATACAAGTGTTGAAAGTGTGAAGGTACATCTTCATGTTCTAGTAGGCCCTTTATCTCAAACCCATATTGAGACACATTATCATTGCTAGATAGGTAGTCCTCTTCTTTTAATTTTTTACGTTTACACATATCTTATCACTACAAGTTTGGATACTTACGTCTTGTTTTCCTTGGGAAACACTATTTAAGTTTTGAAGTTGTATTATTGCATTGCTCACATATTTTTCCTCTTCCAAACATCTTATCCACATCAATTCATCCTCTTATCCATTGAGTGGCTCCCTTGACACTGGGGGACCTCATTTTAGAATATTTCTTCTTGCGGCTTACTTCCTCTTCATCCTTGACATTGTCTTGTTTAGCTCATCCAATATTATCAAACCCATCTCATCCGATCACATCAGGTTTATTGTCTCATCTTAGCCAACCAATCTATCTATCATATCATCCAAATTCCACCTTTATGGCCATATTTGTGCCTCTCTCAAGGGACCACTTATTCTCATCCTAAGTCCACCTTTTGTGGCAATATTTGTCCCTCTTTTTGGGCACCATCTATTTCTCATCCTAATTCCACTTTTGTGGCTATATTTTTGCCTCTTTTGGGGCACCATCTATTTTCATCAAAGTTCACCTTTATGGCCATACACATATTTGTGCCTCTCTCATTTTGGAACCATCTATTTTCATAGAAGTCCACCTTTGTGGCCATATTTGTGCCTCTCTTGGGGATTCATCTATTCTCATCCTAAGTCCACCTTTGTGGTCATATTTGTGCTTCCCTTGGGGGACCATTTTTCTCATCCAAAGTCCATGTTGGTGCCCATGTTTGTTCCTCTCTCGGGGAACCATATTTTCATCCAAAGTACATGGCCAACTTTTTTGGGGCACCATGCCACCTCTGTCTCGTTAAGGACCCATATTTTTTCTTGCTTCTTCACTTTTAAAAGGTAGCACATAGTTTACATCTCCTCTCATCTTATATATTTTTTCTTATTCTCATCCTCTTCTCACTAATGACACATTTTCACTTCCTTAAGGAGTAGCGCATAATTTTTTATCTTCACTCATTGATATTATCACAACCTTAATGTCAGTGGCCTTATCCTCAAATTAGAACATTACTACTCTAAAAAGGATTCCAACTTAGAAAAATTTTCCCCCAACTGGATTAGACAATACTTTATCACACATAAGTATGGGCCAAGAGCCTATTGTTTGGCCTCCCTTGATGGTAAACCAGAATCGGAACCACTTAATGCATGACACTTGTGACTATTCTATTGCTATCATGTCTACCAATGAGCACTTAGGTGTATCCACATATCATCCCTCCATCATAGCCTCTTCCATCTATTATTGTAATGATTTAGAGTTATGTGGTCTACCATCACTTTCCCTGACATGTCCCTTAAATATGGGCACCATGGCTCTGTCCATAACATTTTCCTTATGGATAGGTTCTTGCTCTTTGGTGAGAACTCCACAATCATTACATTCATGATCCTCTTGTTTACCTCTTAGAACCATGTTAAGGGTCCTAAAGGTGACACTTGTACATTCTTTATCCCCTCCTAAGTGATTTATCTAGCTATTCCTATCTCTTTCCCATGTAGAATCATAATTAATGAATGCCCCTATCAAAACATAAAAAATAGACTGTTGCCTCGAAGGACAGTTGTTCATCTAAAAAAGGAAAGAAAATAAAATCAATAGACTGATCCCTCGAAGGATGAATATCATGTATATCATTCTCGTCATAAAAATTGTAAATGTATAAATTATACCATACCCTCGAAGGATGACTACTCCCTTATATCATGACATCGAAAGCTTCCCACATTGATAAACTTTATTCTAGCAAACTTCCCGCATTAATCAGTTTTATATTTTTCCTCTAGCCATAGCTAGGGCATAGACTTAGGGAACACCACTTATGGAGAACCCTCTTCCTATGTAAAAGTTACATCAAAAACCCCTTTTTCGTGTCAATATTAGGTTTATGAGTTCATTCCATATTTCTTTCATGATATTTGGTGTAACTAACTATCATTCATTGTATGTTAACACATGTTCAAGTTACATGTACATTGCGTTATTTGGATCCCCTTCTTGTTTACCTCCAATGTAGTTGGAGGCATTGTTTCCTCATGTGTTCCTTGATACGACGTACATTATTTATACCCATAGGTCACCAATCATCAAGTTGTGTTTTATTCTAAGATTTCCACATCTCTCCTTTATGTCTTGATAATAACACTACTCTTTCCAAATCATCTATATGATCTCTATTAAAATATCCCATTTGATTGGGTATCATATCGTCCATGTATACCATATTTACTTCTATCTTATTTGTGTCACCGATAACACACTGTTCTATGTTGTTTTTGGATTTGCCATCGTCATTTCTTATTTTTCCTTTTCGGTCATTATTGTGTCCTTTGTTGGGACACCGTATTATCATCCAAATCCTATCTTAAGTCCACTTTTGTGGCCATATTTGTGTTCCCTCTTGGGGCACCATACATCATCTTGTTCTATTTCACCTCTTTGGCCATCTTCATTCCATGTGCTAAGGCACCATTATTTCTATTCACGTCCTCCATGGATGCATACCTCCCATCAATTCCTCATGTTTGAAGGATTTTACATTACCTTCACATTAAGTTACACATAATTTTGATGTGTACCTATAACCCATTGGTCCCCATGGCTTACATATATTTGAGTGGTTTCCCATTGGATTACCTCTATTTCACAGTGATTTTCACCCACTCACAGGCCCATAGGATATTGTCAACATCTCCATTGAGACCATCCTTTTTTCCCTACCAAAGTGATATTGAAATCACCGCCATATTTTTTATTGTTGCTTGAATCCTTCTTGTTTGGGGAATTTTTCCTTTCCTTATCATTTTACCCTTCTTTCTTTCCCACCCACCCTTCTTCATCTATCTTTTTCAAACTATTGATCAATTCTCCATTGTATCATCGGTCCCTCGTTTGAGGGGGAGCACATCATCAATCCTCCGTCATCCTTCATCTTACCATTTTTTCTCTCATCTTTTTTGTCTCACGGCTTTCCCAATGCAAACTGCTCAACAAAAAGGGGCAAATGTAGACACCAAAATTTTATATTGCTACCCTTGTCACACACACCCACTTATTTTACCACGATCACCTATCTAGATCCCTTTTTTTAATTAATTTGCATTCTTACTAGCATTCCCACCTTTCCCCCCCAATATCCTATTCATTTTAATTTATTATTAATCTTAATCAATTATCCCCTAATCCTCACTTCATTATCTATTTAATCCTAATTATTCCTAATTTCCCTTCTCTAGGTTGTTTATTACCCCTAAACTCCCTAGTTGTTTATCCCTAGGCTATCCCTAGCTTTTATTTAATCCATTTTTATCCCCCATTTACACATATCACTTTTCTAGGAAACCCTAAACCTCGTAAATGCTTTAAAGAACTCAAACCAATCCATAAAATCCCTATCCCTCGAATAAATCATGTTTTCACCGCCTGAAGGGACAGCTACCCGTAATTGATGGCAACCCACCCGAGTTTCCATCAAACCTATAAGGTAATATTTACCTCTCTACCCAAAGGTAGGAATAATTAGAATTATCTTATGTTTTTATGATCCTATATTGGAGCTTGATCATTCTTTGTAGTTGTTTCAGTCCTCTAGAGGCCCATTAGAGCTTGCTTGCACCATCTGTTGAGACCTTAGGGAGATCATCTACACCTTGTGTTGATTTATTCTCTTTTTGTAATATTACTACTATTGTTATTTTCTGCTAAAATTTTACAGGTCCAGATGCTATCAGAGATCCAGATCCATCCTTTCCTCCTATCTGTTTTGTGTGCAGGTTGTTCATCTAATCCATCCACTCTTGGCCATACCTAGTTCAGCCCAAGTCGCCATTGACCCTGCCAAGTCACTGTCGACCCAGACCTTGCTGTATCACCTATTTTTCCATCCAGATCCACTACCATCCTACATGTTTGTTTCTGGCATCATCTCCTTCTAGACCTGTTATTTTTCTATTTGTTGAGTACAAATCCACTCTATTAGTCTACAGTCGCCACCAACTCTAACCCACTCGCCATTGAACAGATCTATATTCCCAACCTACCACCTTGGATATCCATTTCCTTGCATCCTTTCTATTTCTCTGGTTTCAGGTATCTGTTGCAGGTTGATATCAGACATCATAGAGCTTCATCCTTTTGGATATGTGTATAGAGCCCTCGGATCAACATTTTATCTATTATTTTTATCCATCTATTCAGGTCACTTTCGACCTACCCTCTTCAATCTAGGTCACCATCGACCCAGCCAAGTATGATTTATTTTATGTCAATTTAGATCAAATCTACTTTTTTTATCTTAGATCCATCTTTCTATTTTCTGTGTGCCTCAGATTCCACATATTATCTTATTTATTATCATTTCTTTTATACTATCTTATAAAACACAGGGGTTGACATTCACATAAGAAATTTAACGCTTCTTGGAACCGACTTCATTGGTAAACCACCTCATCTACCATCTAATCAATTTTCCTCTTAGTTACCTTTGTTTTGCAAGTTCATCAAATTTGCAGTGAGGAAATCTACTTTGTGTTTGTCCTGTTATCTCTATCTTCTTCCAAGGTACCTTAAACCCTTGCATTTTGGAGTTGTTTGGTTTTTTTTAGTATCTACTTCACTAATCTAAATAGGAAAGCTAAATTTCAATCAAAACTAGCTTGAGTTACCATTTTTAAGTATCATGGTAGAGTTGTTCTTTCTATACATTTCTTTCTGCATTGAAAATACACGTAGATCTTTCCACGCATTTCTTTGTTTTCTGCAACTACCATAACCTTTCTTTATTCATTAATGGATTTATGTCCAATTAATTCACTTACACATTTTAATCACCATGAATTGAAATTAAAAATGACCATTTCACTTAGGAGAATGGGGTTGTACCATATCACAATGGGGTTAGAACCTGAGCCTAGTGAAGATGCATACAAAGTTAAGTGGTTTAATAAGTGTGATGAAGCCTTTAGTATTTTGTGTCTTTCAATGTCTCTTGAAATCCTCTTTAACATAGGTTCATCCAAATCTCCCAATGAGGTGTGGAAAATCTTAGAAACCTTATTTGGAAAAGTTGACACTATGAGAGGTCATGAACTAGAAATAGAACTTATCAGCTTGTGTCTTAGAAACTTTAACACTTTGGAAGATTTTTTTACCAATCTCAAGTTCTTATGATTTCAGTTAAAGGAATGTGGAATAGAAAAGAAGGATGAACGAATAGTTCTTTCAGTGATTTCCAAACTAGGTCTTGACTACTCTATCTTTGTTTCTACATTTCATGCTACTAAGATGGCTCTTGGAGCCACATGGTTTATGAAAACATTAGATGAACTCATTTTTTATTTGACTAATGAGAAAGATAAGTTAATCCTATTGGGTACCTTGAATTTATCCAAACCTCAAGCCCTTATTGCCGAGAATGGGAAACAAAAATTCTCTAGCAACCAAGAAAAAGAAGCAAAAGACCAAGGATCTAGAAAACAAAAAAAACTTGAATCCATTACCTCTTCCAAGTCTACCACTGAAACCTCCAATTCAAATGGGAATTTAAAGAAGGAAAAGGTAAAGTGTTCCTATTGCAAAAACCTTGGGCACAATGAGCATAAATGTATGAAGAAGCAGATTGAACACATCAACCATCTCCTTGAGAAGAACAACATAAGGGTCCTTGAATCTATCAAAGAGTCTTCGTCAACCTAAGAATATACTAAGGAAAAGGAAAAATATAAATAGAAACATAAGGGAAAGGCACATGTTGAAGTTACATCCTCATCTACTCCTTCGTGGGTTATCGACTTTGGTGCTTCACACCACATGGGTTCATCATAGGTTGAATTTTATTCCTTAGAGCCTTGTAACATGTCCTTTATCACTTTAGGTGATGATACTCCAACCATAGTTTTAAGGAGAGAGTATATTGAACTCAAAGGTGGAAAATTCACAAATGTTCTCAGTGCACCTTCACTTTTAACTAATCTTCTTTCAGTGTATCAGATGACTCATATAGGGAAGGGCATGAGAGTCCTATTTGATCTAAATTCAGTTGAGATCAGGGAGTCTTATAGTGACACTACAGTAGCAATGGGAAGGGCAGATCACCATGCTAGGTTATATACCTTCTCACACTTTTCACCTAATTTTTCCCCTACAATATTTCTTGCACATTCAGATGGAGTTATCAGATTATGGCATGAGTAGTTTTTCCATCTTAACTACTGCTACCTTGAGTAGCATAGTCAACATGAAATGGTTACGATATTTATCTAGAGTTTGTTTCTCTAAGCGACTCCGTGAGGGTTGTGCTCTTAAAAAACACATTGAAGAGAAATTTGAAAATCACAAATCTTAGAGGGATTCAACACCTTTAGAGTTGATTGACAATGATGTCACATGGGATTTTCCCCATCCTTATTTCACCATGGCCAAATATGCTCTCACCTTTATAGATTATTTTTCTAGATATACATGGGTGTATTTCCTTAGGCAAAAGTATGAAGTGTTCAATTATTTTAGATACTTTGAGGCAATGGCTGAGAAATAATATGGGAAATACATCAAATTTATTCAAACAAATAATGGGGGAATATGTTATGAACAAATTTGAGTAGTTTTGCACCAAAAAGGCTATTGATCTACAATAAATACTGCCTTACACTCCTTAGTATAATGGCATGGAAAAATGTAAAAAATAGGTCTTTAAAAGAATTGAAAAACTATATGATCCACTCAAAATATTTGAATCTGTGATTTTGGGAAGAATTCATAAATTACACCTGTTATATACAGAATTGGGTTCTCCACAAAGATTTAAAATGTATAACTTCCTTTGAAGCTTATCCCAACAAGAAACAGGAAGTTCATAATTTCAGGTTCTTCAAATCATTAGCGATGGCACACATTACCAAAAATAAACGCAAGACAATAGAGCCTCAATCCAAACCTTACATATTTTTTCGGTATCTAAAGGGGGTCAAGGGATATAAACTTATCCATTCTACTATTCATGAGTTTTTCATCAAGATAAGTGTTAAGTTTCAGGAGATTCCCAGTGACTCTATACTTGACACTTCACCATCTAATTTGGATTCACTTAGTTTTGATGAGAATTCAAAGGATTTAAATCATTCACAACATGATCCTAAGCTATATTCTTCTACTTCTTCTATTTCTGACAGTGATCATAGTAATTAGGAGTCGTCCTCATTTACTTCTAGTCATATTTTAGAGGATGAGGATTTAGCACATGAATCACCCAATTCAGACCCTCCTTGGGCTAGGTAGACACTTCAGAGTGTAGGAACTTGGAAAAAGGATCCAGAGGATGACATATGTGCTCAGGAAAACTATCAAAGTAGGCCACATGCCTTCTATGCTTAGTGATAGATCCAAAGAAATTTTTAGAGGCATCAGGCATACCTGAGTGGGGTAGTGTTATGCATGAGGAATATATTTCCTTAATCAGTAATCATGCTTGGGATTTGACTTAAATTCCAAAGCGAAGGAAGGTGGCTCGATGTCAATGGATATATCAGACCAAATTTGCAATAGATGGGTTAGTTGATAAGTACAATGCTCGGTTAGTATCCATGGTTTTTTCAAAGGTAGCTGACACATATTACTCAGATATATTTGCACTTGTATCCATGATGAATTTGATTAAACTCACACTTGATTTATCCACATCACATGGTTGGATTGTGCACTGGATCGATGTGAAGAGTTATTTTCTTCACGGAGACCTACTAGAGGAGATCTACATGGAGTAACCACTAGGGTTTATTTAGCATTCATCCTTAGTTTTTATACTTATGAAAACCATCTATGGCCTAAAAAATTCCCCTAGAACTTAGTATACCAAGATGAAATCCTTCCTCTTAGCTTCTGGTTTCACTTGGTGTCATTTAGATCCCAATGTAAATCTAGTGCAACAAGATGATTCATTACTAATACCAATACTTTATGTTGATGACATTTTGATCATTGAGAGTACTTCATCGGCTATCTTATTAGTAAAGACAAATATTCAGGATATATTTTCCATGATTGACTTAGGTCTACTTCACTACTTCCTTGGTATTGAGATCATACAATCCGATTCATGGATTTCACTTGCACAACCCAAGTAATCTCTCGATCTTTTGGCTCAGTTTCACATGGTTGATTATAAGCCATCTTTGAATCCATTATTATCTAGAGTCAGGATTAAGGATGAATTTTCCACACCCTTGGTTGATGTTACTTTGTATCGAAAACTTGTTGGAAACCTTATTTACTTGACTCACACGAGATCTGATATCTCATGTCATTTCCATTGTTTCGAGGTTCATAAAATAACCCCATGAGCTACATTGGAAAGCAACTCAGAGGATTTTGTACTACATTTAGGGCTACATAGATATGGGATTCACTATAGGGTTGGTTCAAACATTGACTTGGTCAACTACTCAGACTCAAATTGGACTGACGACACTGAGTGCCATAAGTGAAATCTATGTTACAGTTTCTCATTGGGTTATGGTCCTATCATTTGGTTGAGAAAGAAGAATAATGTCATTTCTTTATCATCCATAGAGGCATAGTACATGGGAGTTGTTAACACATATACTGAGGCTATTTGGATTTAGGGGATTCTTTTTAAGCTTGGAATCCAGATTAGGTAGCCTATAATCATCTTTTATGACAACTAGAACACCATCTAGATATGCAGGAATTTGGTCCTTCATCGAAGGACCAACCACATATAGATTTACATACACTTTATTCATTATCTCATTCATGAGTAGGTCATCGATTTGATATTTTGTCAGTATTCATAGCATGTTAATGACATCTTCACCAAACCTTTCACTGAGAGAAAGTTCATTCATGTACAAGCTCTTCTTGGTGTGCGGTCTACATCAACAAATTCATCATCTTCATGGGGGGATTTCTATCCTCTTCATTTATTTGTGTCTCTCTTTTGGGGGAGTTTTTCCCATTGGGTTTTCTACTTTTACTCTATCTTATGAGAGGTTTCATTGTGTGTGGGTACCTCATCATGCTTTGTTGTCGGTACCCACTTTCATTTTTCACTACCTACCTAAGTTGTGCTTATGTGTGGTGTTAGTGTAGGATTTATTTTCCTCTCTTTATTTTTATTATCCTAATTTGTATATTCCACCTCACTTGGATTTTACCTACACTTATGGGATATGTTTTCTTAGGTGTAGACTTGACTACACTATTCTAGGTGTTATTTACCACTTGACTACACTATTCTAGGTGTTGGTTACCACAATTATAGGTGGATACTATCATGATTCTAGGAGGAGGTTACACATTCACCTCTTATATGTACATCTCTTGCATTATTTTATTGTATTTTATTGAGTTGGAGCTATTTATGTTTTATTACAATTATCTCTCTTGTATTTTTCATAATTTGTAGTCGTGTATGCTTACATTATTTTGTCTTGAAACAATTCATGTCTCCAATCATTCACTTGTGCATGACTCAAACCCATTATATATTTGGCACTTCATCTATATGCATCACCTAGAATATGGAATTATCTTGAGGAATTGGTACTTTGATCTAAAGGACTTGGTGCACCTATAAAGGATTTGAAGGAACTCATTTAATTGTGCAAAAGGCTCATTTAGTTCTCTATGTGTAATATAAAATTAATTATATAGGATGGTTTCCAGTTGAATGGGATAGAAAAATAGTTCAGTAAGGTCATCTCAAGTTCCACCCATGAAGAGATGGATCATTGTAGAAAGGATCAAAAACTAGTTGTAAGCACATACAATAATAAAATAGGGGAAACACCTACATGCAACATTATCATGGAGGATTTTCATCCTCGCAAGTCCATATTATAATATAGTAAACTACTATATTACAATTTATGAGAATGATACTTCTATGAGAATGACTAGAATGTGCATTTACTCATTCTCATATAGGTTTTTTTGAAAGAATGAGGAAAATTCTTGTAAAATTTACACAAAAAGGAATGAGGAACATATTTATACTATGAGTGTAATGTGAATGGGCATATGCCCATTATCATAATTTAACTCAATATTATTAGAAAGAAAGTTAATTTTATGAGAATGTTTTGTATGGACAGGTGCCCATTCCCATAGTCAAGGAATATGGAAAGAAATAGGAAGTATCATAAAAGAAATATTTAGAAGGAATGAGGAATAAAGTATGGACAAATGATCATTATCATAGTCATCAAATATGGAAAGATATAGGAAGTATGGTAAAAGAAATATATAGAAGGAACGAGGAAGATACTAGTATGAGAATGTTTGGATTGGGCATATGTCCGTTCTCATACAAGAAATAAAAAAGGATGAGGCATATTCTTATACAGGAAATATATAAAGGATGAGGCATATTATTATACAAAAAATATAGAAAGGATGAGGCATATTCTCAAACATGTAACATATAGAAAGAATGGGCATGTGCCCTTTCCAAATATTATTAGAATTGACATATTCCCATTCTATATTTTTTTAAATTGTCTTAGATCAATGGGAATATTTAAACTATATGTGTATGGATGGTACTTGTATGAGAATGATTAGAATGGGTATATGTCCATTCTAATAGTATTTGGCATTTATATTAAAAGAATGAGGAAAATTCTCATAAAAGAATATACACATAAAAAGAATTAGGAACATACATGTACTATGAGTGTGATGAGAATGGACATATGTCCATTCTCATAAACTCAATTTGGAAGGAATGAGTAAGATTCTCCAACGAGAAACACATATAATGAATGAGGATTAGATCCTTTAATGAGAATGTTTATAATCAATGAGGATTGTCAATTGGGTCAAGTTAAATCACAATTTAAAATTTATTTTATAATTATATTCATTTCAATGTTTATTATATGCATAATATTGGAGTTTTTTCAAACCTTACTGAATAATAGAAATTTGCAATTCATGTGTTATGTGTATATATATTAATCTTATGGTTATACATGCATGATGATTTTTAATTTCTGTATATAATGGTTTAGTAGATTTTTTTATCATCTCATAAACTGTGGTTTTTATGTTGTTATAGCATTGATGTCTTTTAAATTTCTAGAGGATGATCATGTGGATCTAATACAAAGAATCCATGAAATAGCTACACAAAAAATAATTCAAAACAACTACTCTATATTATTATTTTTATTATTATTCACTATTTCATTACACTCCATTATATAGGAGATGTAAAATAACAATCCTTACAACAACATTTGTCTTCATGTACAACCATACACCCATATGGTTTCAACCTCTCACCAATATAATAATAAAACAATACTAATTGTTTTATTATTCTAACTTACTAACTTACCACATACTAACCACATTTTACATTTACTATTTACATTTACATAGTAAATGTACTTTGACTAATTTACCATAATAATAATTACACATGTAATTATTATTCACCCGTACATACAAATGGAGCACTAAGATAATGTATTTCCTAACATTCCCCCCCTTAGTGCGAACATGGGGAAAACTTGCCTTTGTACTTGCACTTACTTTCATGATCTAATGATTTTATAGGATGATCATAAACCTAATAGATGATGTTTTTACTCAGGGTTGACCATAAACCAAAAATGATGGTTTTACAATTGGTTTACCACAAACCAAAAGGGTGATGGTTTTGCATAGGGTTTACCAACAACCGAAAATGGTGCACCTTTTTACAAGTGGTGTACCACAAACCAAAAATGAAGGTTTTCAAGTGGTTTACCTACAACCACATCATGATATGCCAAGTATTATTCTTAGCCCTCATCACATATCACTGCAGGGAATAACATAGGAAATTCTACTGAAATCTGCTGTATATATAGAAAATACCAGAAATGTAGAAAACTAGAAATGGAACATTGAGATCATGTTCCCCCCTCAATGTGAAATTTTCTTTATTCTGCAAACCAAAATAGGAACACTGCAACCAAACACTCTGCCAGAAATACAAAGAAACAACAAGAACGCACTGTATAAAAAAAAATCACCATAGCTGATACGGCCCCATCGTTGGTGACTGACGAGAGGTTGCTGAATGACCTCCAACCTCCTGTGCCTCCTTTCTCCAAGAACTTCACTTAGTATAGAAATTCTTCATAATTATAATCAATTTCATTTGTTATTTGTTCATCTCTAGTTTCCCATTCTACAATTTTGCTTACATCTGTAGGTGCAATATTTATGGATGAAGTGGAAAATACAGAGTCCTTCATTGATTGTAATTCTATTAACTGTATCCTGGACATTTCCTCTTGCTTCAGTGTATGGAAGTTCAGCCCATTAAATTTATGGCGCAAAACTAGTATCCATTTGAATGAATCTAAATGATCCAGAAAGAATTTTATGTTTGGATGTATTAGTAGCAATTACCATCTTCAATTCTGGGAAGCCGATTTCTATGGAGGTATATAAAATGAAATTTAATAGGGATGGATGTGTTGTTTCAGTAAATTGCATGTTTCTCCCAAAGTATGAACTGGGTGTACCCAAGGAGTACACTCTATAATCATAAATATGAATGGATAACCGATTGATCCACAGCATGCAAAGTTCATGGAGTAACCCACTTGGAAAGAGAAAAAAGTTACGAGATCTTCTTTGAGACAGATTTAACCTGCTCTGGTACCAAATGTAAAAATTGCTCTGATCTAATACAAGAGAAATCCATGATATCTCTCCACATTTTGACTCGGTCTATAAATAGATGGAAAACAATTTCCTCTAAATTTTTATTCTTGCATTCTATATTCCCTAATTGATTGGGACACTCCAGTGTATATAGGAGATTGTAATAATTGAAACAATCCTTCCAATGTCAACATCCAAGTCTTCATGTAACATACCATGACACCAAAATGGTTTCAACATGTTTCCAATATAATAATAAGAGCTTATTTTCCAAGTGTGATGAGTGTACAGATTTGTACAACAAACGTAGAGCCACCATAGGCATAGAAGCACTCACAAAAATTGAAGAGGAACAAACATAGCACAATGAATACTTGCAAAGTTGTAGTGCAACTTAGTATTCCAACAGATTGTAATCAGAAGAATAATCTCATGGATTCTTGAGCATTGTGCATGATAAAATGGACAAGATGAAAACTTTCATACCAAGGATGGGTAAAAAAGCAAATTCAATAAGTAATGTTATGAACCTACCAGTTACTTTGACTAGTATGCTTACACATGGACACAAAACAATGGGTTTTAGACACTTTGGCCTTCCATTTGTTGAATGTGGAGAAAACTACAGAGGTCCATCATTATCTTTGTGTCTTAGGAAGCTTGAAGAACCTACAATTGATGAGTTTGAGGATTTACTATACAGTTGTTGATTATCCAAACATCCATTGCATGATGCACTATTACAAAATGATGTGCATGAAAAATACAAAGGGTATAAGTGAAATATTTGAGCATTACTCAAATCCATTAGTGTTGCTAGAGAGTGAGTATTTCATTCAAAACTGAAGAACCATCGATCCTCTACTTATAACTTGATAATGCTTTGAGCGATAACAAGAATTGTGCTTTATTTGCATATTGTGTCAATGTCTGACAACAAAAAAGGTATTCAACATTTTCTATTTGAGCTTCCTTCCAATGGGACACACTCAAGGGGGATATAGATGGGAATTTTGGAAGATTAGAAACATCCTTATATAAATTAGACACATTTTCTCTGCCACATAACATGGACTCCTATTGAACATGTTAAGAAGGGTCAAGCACATTCACTCCTTACCTTATTGAGGAAGTGTACAACTTTAAAGGACGTTGTGGAGCCGTTCTTGTTGGATGGAAACCATAAGATAGTCGGTATAAAAAATCCTAAGATGTTCAAATTTCATGTCATGGATGACATACAAATGATGGAGTACAAAGCTACAATAAAGGATTTGCATTGGTCTTATCCAATCCAAATATGACATACAAAGGATAATGGTGAACCAAACTTTCCGGAAGGGAAACCTCGTTTAGAAGCTTTCAAAGAACTTAAAGAAATGGAATATCTAAAAAAGGGAATATAAACATATATTGAACATTGGGGAAAATGTGCAGTAGGTTAAGGTAGTGAATATTAGCTTCCAAAGATAACACATTGGGAAAATGTTTTGCTTGATTTGGATAAACCATTTGTAAATTGTAACATGAGGTCAAATGCTTATTTTTTTCACAAACAATATAGGAATATATATATATATATATATATATTATATATATATATATTATATATATAATATATATATATATATATATATATATATATATATATATATATATATTACAGGAAAATATATATATATGACCATCAATAAATAATAGAAGCCACACATATTCACAGAGAAGACTACATTAATCAACATATCCAAGGTAATAATGATATTTACGTTGGGACTATTTGTGGAAGATATAAACAAGAATTTAATAAGTGGAAGGATGTGTTCAAGGGAAAAATGCTTCTTATATGACCAGGAAATGATAGTGAAAAGATATGGATGGGGAGAGCAAGATTGGGATATTTTCCTTAAAAATGTGAGAGTTCAATATTGGAAACCTACAAGGAGAGGAGAAGGTGCAACATTGTATCGGGATTGTTTAAAGCCAAATAAAACATGGATCATCTCAAACAAATGTAAAGAAGATATCGATGTGCATAACATCATCTGAGCATGGACACCAAACAAAAATTGGCAAAGTGGCTTCATAAATATACCCGATAAAGGACATGAGGCCATTAAAGCATACTTTGAACTTCTTGAACATGGTAATGAATGTTAACTTGGAGAAACAATTGAAGATCATAAATTTGTAGGTGAAATCATCTTGGCCCGGGATGTGGGTTTTTTGAAAAAAATTATGCCAAAGCATGCTCCAATAAAACTTTACAGTTGTACAATTATTTGATATTTTATGGAAGATTGAGTATAAAGTAAGGAAGAATTTTCCATATAATTCTATAAGACATCGTGTCGTTTAAATGGAAGTTGAATCTTATCAATGTCTTACTAATACTATTTCGGCCATGTAATTAATTTATTTCGTAGAAAACATAATAATTCCTTTATTATGCTAGGAATTTTATAGGGGGTTGGTTAAGATTTATAGGGAATTTGGTATGATTTACAAGGAAGTTTTTGCAATATCTCATGCTTTGGTTTTTTCAGGGAATTGGCCATAATTTATGATTTCATTAACTCCAGAAAATTAATTTTTCTTTGCCTAAAGTTGTGTTCATAACCCATAACATGTGCATAACCCATTAGTTAATCTTTGAAACTAATAAACCTAATAAGAAACGAAGCCACGAAACATATAATTCTAAAAACACCAATTGTGCTCATACCATTCAATTATGTATTAGACTTGGTGAATTGAACATTATTAAGTGTGCATAATGCATGTTCTCCCCACCATCTCAATCCCTCTATTAAAAATATTCCAAAGTTACTTGTTTAGAATGGGCACATGTCCATTCTAAATTAACTTATTTTTTAATTGTTCTTTAAATAACTTTATAAAGTGAAACCTTTCAAGTCTAGATAATCTACTATGTGAAAGAAACTTTGGTTTTAACAGAGAAATGGTTATGGTTTATGATTTTATTACAACAACTAAATTGTATGTGTTGAATCCCCTAATTCTTGAATGAAGAAATACAAAATTATATCCATAATTACTCATTAATTAAACTTAGACACTGATAAACCTTAATAAATGAAACCATAGAACCCTTGAATTAAAAATATTCTTAAGTTACTTGTTTAGAATGGGCAAATTCCCACTCTAAATTAGCTTAGATGATATTATTATAATATTATCTCTATAAAGTGCAAACCTTTCAAGGGTAAAGTGGGATGATTTTGTCACTAATAAAAAGAGTTTTATAATTACTTTTACATAGTGTAAATATTGGAATCCGATATCACACTACTTAAAAACCAATAATAACAATATTGGAATTCGATATCACACTATATAAAAAACTAATAATGGTAATTTTGGAATCTAATTTCAAAAAATTATAAAACCAGAAAAGATGATATTGTAAGTCTAGATTCTTGGACATGTATAGATTTAATAAAAGTATGGTTATTATTTAAAATTTCAATAAATGTAAGTGTGAAACACATTAAAAGGGTTCATATTTCTGCTACGTCCAAGATCTCTTCCCTTTTGAGCTCAAATATTTTTCTCGCAAACCTCTGTGATGCGCTTGTGAAGATTTCACACACCTCAAATTTGTTAGACTATAAATGGATAGTTCTTGATGTTGAATGCAAGTTTGATTTCTTTCCTTTGAATGCTTTGGTGTTTAATTTGAACATTTATATCCTCTTGTTGGTCTTCAATCTTATCATGTTTAATTATGCCAAGTTGTATGCACTTTGTCTTGGGTCTGTAGTCACAAAATCACACACTTACTACTATATTATACTACCAAGTATGTTGTTTTATATATGGATCTTGCGTAAGAAAAGTATTCACTAATGACCTATCCCCTAGTCCTGTCATCAGTCTAGTCGGTCATTGTCATTGAGTGTTTTGCACAGTCGTCAGTTACTGCACAGTTCTGGTCATCTCTCAGGGAGTCTTAGCTGTGTTATTTACTCAGTTTTTCGTCTCTAGTCTTTGACTAGGGCACCTAGGAAGGGATTGGGGTGCCCTGGTCCTCATTTTTAGGTGCCCTAGCCCCGGTTGCACTTGGTTCTCATTTAGATTTTTGAGGTCGGTCTTTGTAATTTTCCCTCTCATTCCCCTAGGTACTAGTCGGCATGTCGGGTCATTAGTGTCAAAATTTGAGCAAGAGATCCCTATATAAACACAACATACTTACTATCTTATGAGTGGACTATTTCTACTAAGGGCTAGCTATCTACTAAGGCAAGGGATTGCATTTGGGCACTATTTGCATCACACACACTGCATAGGAAAGGGAAGTCTATTCTATTCCATCCACCATTTTGCATTCTATCTAGCTATTTCCCATATATCTATGTCATTGGTGCTAGGGCACCCTAGGCACATCATTGCACACACAAATCACATAGAACTACATTGGGTCTGAGATGTAGTGTAGCACTTAGTTGTAAGTCCACCATTGTGGTTGCTAAGGACAGTCTGACCCCTTCATATGCATCTTTCTTTTTTAGGGGTTTGATGCTTTGTATGGGGTTTTGTAGGTGAATCTTCATTGTAGGTTTACAGTGTCATCAGTGAAGCTAGTGTGACATCTACATGTGACAAAAGGTGATTATTGTGAAGACCTAGTGACCAACTCAGACTCAGGTTTTGATTTATTCTGCAAACTAGGGCACCCATATTGCAGACCAAGGGCACCCACAAGTGCCCTAATCCTCCCCCAGGTACCCCAGTCTAGCCAAATCTTCCCCTGTTGTAACTTTCTAAGGTGTGTTGTGTCATACTCTGTTCCACCTTTGTTCATCATCCCATTTAGTCCCAGATCACATGAGGTAATTCATTTTCAAGGTTAGTACCTTTTCCCTCCTATTTCAATTATTTCATTTCATTTAAAATATCAAATAAATTAGTTAGCATTTATATTCCAAGTTTATATCAGTTATTACATTGTTGTACTATTTAGATTAACTTAAAATTCATATTTTAGTTAATCATTTTGGTGAACCCATACTTTAGAAATTTTTCCCTAGGATCCACTTCAAACCCTAATGGCTAAGATATAGTTCATTCTTCTTCTCAGCCCATCATGTCTCATTTTAGTGTCAATCCTATCTATGATGAGGCTACCATCGCTGAGCTCACAGCTCTCTATAGTAATCCTACTATGCCAGATGATATTCAACAACAACTCTTAGATGGTCAACAATATGTGCCTACTAGTTTTGAAGATTCTCCCATTGGCATTAGTATTTGATCCAGATAGCCTTTACTCATTGTACACCATGTTATATGGCTACTAGTGATCCTCCTTCTGATCTTTCTAAGGAAATTCTAGATGATTCTCTTATCAATTACATGCTTGGTATTGACAATCACTCACATGTGCATATTGATTCTTCTTCTAGTCAAACCACTACTATAGTTCCATCTCATGATTCTCCTACTTCTGATATTTCTTCTCATCATTCATCACATACTAGTTCTCATACACTTTCATATTATGTTGATGATCCTATTGATAGTATTCTTAGTGACATTCTCATATTCTGAGTCTCTATCTGATGTTGATGACATGGTTGATAGCCATGATTCTCCTACTTTTCATTCTGTGAGTGTGAATCTCCATCCATCCACCTTCTCCTGAGGTTGCATCTAGCATAGTGCATGAGTCGTCTCCATCTATTGGTTCTTCTTCTCCTACCATTTCATCTCCTCTTATCACATCATCTACCTATTAGTTCTCTTCTCCTATCCTATGTATCTCCATCGGTCACTTCACCTCTTAGGGATGTTTCTGATGCTAGTCCTACCATCGCTATGGATATTCCATCTATATCATCTACTATAGCTTCTTTGGCACCCACTCCTAGTGTGCCTTTAGCATCAGAATCTCCTTTATCTTCTCTTGATATTCCTATGATCACTCACAATGGCAAGTTACAACCTCTTAATACATTATTTCCATCTTCTACTATTCCTTCATAGGATATCATATCTCTCATGCATGTCGTAGGTCAATTACAATCTCAGGTTTAGTCTCTCACTTTAGAAAGTAGGGCTTACTATGCTTCTATTGATAACAACTCATTACATGGTAACCCTATTCCTAAGAAGATTCATAACTCTACATTTCCTAAGGACTTTATCATGCCTACATTCACATGTTTTGATGGTACTGGTGACCCTCATGCTCATCTCCTACATTATCGCATGGCTATGACCTCCTATTCTAATGATAGGTTATTGCTTAAGGCCTTTTGACACAGTCTTATTGATGAGGCTTTACAATGGTACACTCATCTTCCATTTGGGTCCATTAGTACTTACTATGACATGGAGGATGCTTTCCTCCATCGTTTTATCATCAATAATGGCCCTAGAGTTACTTATGACCACCTACCTACTTTACATCAGGGCTCATCAGAATCTATCAAGGATTATATCTTATGGTTCAATGCTTGTATGCATCAACTAGTATTCCAACCTATTGATCTAGAGAAGCAATTCATTTTCTGTCATGGTTTGATTCTCGTGCTTAAGAAAATATTGCAGTATGATACATGTGAGTCATTCATTCTTCTATGTTATAAATTCATAGACCTAGAACAAGATCTTCTTTGACACATGTCATTGATCCTCCACATACCTCTACTTCTATTGTATCATCTAGTTCTCCTCCATTGACATCGGTTGAGCATCCTACATAGTCTCCATCTCGACCTAGCAAGCAAGCTCAACCTACTCCATCACAAAAGCATACTTCTTCTCCTCCTCCATGACAGGCTACTTCTCCTTCCACTCCATCTATGTCACGTGAGCCATTACACTTCTCTCATCATGCTAGACCTCATGATGTGCTACGTACTTTACTTGAAAAGTGTCTAATTCACTTACCATCCAACCAACATCATCCACAACATCGATTACAACATCAGCATGATCAACCTTATTGTAATTATCATCGTATCAATGGCCATAGGGACAATGATTTATTTACCCTTCATGATAGATTACAACAATTAGAGGATAAGGGCATCATTTCCTTTAGCTCTCAATCATGTGAGTGGTCCATCTCTCCTCTACCTCGTCAGCAAGTTTCTACTCCAGTTGAGTCATCTCCTCCATCTGGTGCTCAGGTCATGGTACATCCACCACCATAGTTTTTCACCCATGTGTGCTCTCCACCATGTCATACATCCATTGCATCATCACCATCGCATGCATCCACATCATCTTCATCCATCTTATCCACCACATCATGTTACTACTTCACATTGGCTTCCATAGCCCTCTGCATTTGCACATCCCACTGCTGCTCCATATGATATTCAATTTGGTTCATATGCTCACACTACTTCCATGCCACATGCTTCCACCGCTTCATGCCACCTTGGTCTCTGGTAGGTGATTATTATCACCTTACCCCCTGATGATGCACTTGTGTTCTTACAGTTCTTACATGACTGTTGAGGGTTTTTCTATAAGAACCTTTCATCATGCACTTTTCGATTCATCTAGTGCACTCAATCATTTCCCGATGACGCACTCTTGCTTTACGTGGTTCATTCTTGACTATTGAGGGGTATTAACTAAATGAACCTAATCATCCATATACTGGGGGGCATCACTAATCCTTCTCCCCCCTATATTCATCACACTAACATATTATGATCACATTACATTTCATCACACATTCATCACATCATGTTAGTTTTGAAATCATACATTATCTATTTTTACATACATTCTACTATCATTATTAAACTAACTACACATTACAAATTCCATTCAAAAACTATGCATCTCATTCAACTCATCAATCAAATTACATATGTTATCTATCATCATTCACAAGATGGATTTTTTCTATCATTATCAACATTAGAGTGCAAGTCTACATAAATAAACATGAACAATATACAACACATTACATACATTACAAAAACAATAACAAAATCATACATCATCAATCACATTACGACATCAATACACAACGAAATAAAATCATCATATACCAATAAAACATATATATATATATATCGAGTACAATCATCATTACAAAAACATCTCATCACTGGGGGAAACTCCCCTACATCATATACAATAATACAAATCAAATCTCATCATCACTATCACTCTTGGTACTGCGAGAGCCCTAGAACTTGATGCCTCACCACTAACTCTATGTCATTAGTCACGACCTTGATACCTCTCAACCTGACTATGTAGTAGTGTAACCTCGTAGACTACTCTGAAAAGTTTGTAACTCAATGTAACATGCAAACACATCCTGTGCCAAGGGACCACCACCCACCACCTCTCTGGCTCATCGAGTCTCCTCACGTGCCTCGTCCCTCTCACCTAGCAACACAGTACATGTCATTGCTGTTATGGCCACTGGCTCAAACAAATGGGCATGCTCACCCACAATGTCGTCAACGCACTCTAGCATCCCTCCACCCACAAGTACATCAGTTGGGCACATTCCACGTCAATGTGTGGATGGATGTGTCCACTATCAAGGACCAATATGCGTCACCTACAAAACAGCAAAACAACGCATTAGATAACCATCACTATCACATAGGAAAATACTAAAACACACAACATAACTATACAAATACTCACACTCTGTTATAGTTGTTGCCACATTGTCGGGGGCATGGGCTTCCCCTCTCCTCCTCCTCCTTGTGGTAACCCACTACATCTACAAACAATGGAAACAAGAATACCCATCGATGTATCACCCACCATGCATGGTACTCCTCTATACACCCACATCATCTGATTCTATCGGCTCTATCATCCGCATCTACCTCATCTGGCTTGAGGAGGTACTAGCTACTCTCCTGTGGGCCCTGGTCTAGCCTCCAGCCCTCCTAGGTGCTCTAATGGCTCTCAACCATATATATGGCTCTGGGGGCACATCCTGAGCCATGCCAAACTATCGTGATACTCTCTCCACCTAGAATAGCTCGACCACTCCTAGAAATTGATCCTCCAACCACATAGTCCTACGTATACACCGCAACTCTACAACATCCTCTGGCCATCCTCCATAATCATGGTATGGCCTCCATATAACTACCTCGGGCCCCATCCTATCTATCAATTCCCTATAAGTATCAATGTCCATCTTACGCCCATTCACATTAATCCACCTCCTTGCAAATATATCTGTCCTAGCCCACTTTGCTCGTGGACCTCCAACAGGCCTCAACACAGTTATATGCTCATACGCCCATATATGCAATAGAGTGGTGGCTCTTATCCTACCACCATGCTCATCATCAGTAAACATGTATAGATCTCTATATAGGTGGGCCAACACACATCATGTCCATGCATATCTAGTACTCTCCTCCTCTATCTCATGGCATATATCATACGTCTTATACAAGATTCCTACACCTCATCCCTCTACTGCAATAGATGAAGCAATAACAACAACTGTGAACTTCTGTAAGCATGGAACCCCTGACCTCAAGATAGCATCCAAACTGATATGGGCCTCAGCAAGTACTCGAGTCCCCACAAAATACCATCTAGCAGCTCGCATTTGTCTCTCCATATCCTCCAATGACATAACTTGTATTCTCTCCCCAACAACTGACAACCGCAGTATGTGATACACATCCTCCAAGGTAACTGTCATCTCACCTATAGGCAACCAAAATGTACAAGTATTACACACCACCTCTCACATAAGGTTGTCAACATAGGCATATTATGGGGCACATCCCCCATCCATGCTATGTGTCACAGGCCGACACATTCCATAACATCCCAATCATCATCTGACAAACCAACCCAAGCAAAGTACTCAAATGACGACCACCGCAGAACTCCCTCAAGTGAATATCCCTCTACACAACACAAAATGACAAAAAACTCAGCGTTAGAACACTATACAAATCCAAACACACTCACTCATCACATTACTATATACTAGAAATATCAATTTTCACCATTATAGACCAAATACACACTCTTCTGGACCAGGGTGCCCAGATGTAGGACTGGGGCACCCAGGAGCAGGACACTAGCACCCAGGTCTAGGTGCTCATGTCCCAAAGGCCACTAGCACCCTCCCACTCTTGTCCAGGTCTAAAACACTGAGAAAATTAAAAAATCTCAAATTTGCAAAAATTCAATAAAAATGACTACTACACACATTTTTTGGAAAAAAAACTAGTGCACTTACCAATTCCATTGTCGTACGTGATCCTACGGCAGTCGCTACCATCTCAAATCGGCTAGGACGTGTTGCTCTCACTTGCGGCATCCTTACTTACTCAGAGCTCACTATCACAATCGTGCAAAAGACAAATGAAGTGACTAATCACTTTTTCACCTTACTATTTATAGTTACTTTTCATCACCCACTTTACTATGGTCATTATTTCACTCTTATTCTCACAACTAATACACACCTACATAATTTTTTTCATATCTTGAGCATTCTTACTCCGATTTATGCCCTATTTGTGGTGTTATTTTTAGAATTCCACCTAAAATCATATCCTACACATGAAACATGTGTTATATCCCTACTCGATCTTTCTTTCACTCAATCTATACACATTTTGGTGATTTCGATCACATTCTATCTATTTTGTGCTTACTTTCAGCTCAGTGTTCATTCTTATCATTAGTTCCCCTTTCGCTGAATGGGGGGCATAGAATTGTGGTAATATTAAAATTCCCCTTATATCACCATGTGATAAATCAACACTATCAATTCATCATTTACAAACATTTACTAATCAACCATGCGACATTTCACCATTAATTCCCCTTAATGACCTAACTTGGGGGCAACAAATGATATACAATTTTTCTACATGACATTTCATCACTTCCCCCTAATGACCTAACATGGGGGAAACAAGCGTTAAAATCTTTCCATGTGATCATTCATAAATTTCTATCAATTCCCCCTAATGACCTAACCTAGGGGAAACTAGCATAAAATATATCTACGAGTAACCAATTAATCAATCAATCAATCCATCAATGTGTTCAAATCTCTAGCAATCAAAATCATCGCTCATTAAAAACAATACAACACAATCGGCCTCCCAGATGACCTAACTTGGGAGTCACATCTGTTACTTTCCCAGATGACCTAACTTGGGAAGTTATTCTACATTTCACATTTTCTTCCATATGACCTAACTTAAAAGCCATCATACATTTCATGTTTTCTTCTAGATGACCTAAATTGAAAGCCATCACATTGTAGTAACGCCCATGGAGTGGGGTAAGAGTTCATTTTCTATACCATTCCTATATATGTCAACTATTTAATTGAAATTATTTGGATCCAAAACCACAAATTTTCTTTATCTGAGTCCATCCGTAGCGGCTAGATCTTGAGGATGTAGTTAGAGGTTGGAGAATAACACACCTTTCTCCCTACACTCTCCCTCTAGCGCAAGGATGCCAAAATCCTCCGGTTGATTATTCGTATATACACAATCAGGTGGGAAACTGATCACTCCCTACCCCATCTCATCGTCATCATACAACACTCGAAATCATCAATCATCTGACATTATAATCATCATCCTCATTTAGTGCACTTCATCAAAACATTATGTTTCTTGCTACGTCACATGGATCAACATGATGTTCCATGGTTCGACGCGCTACATGGTTCATTCCCCTAGGTACTAGTCGACATGTTGGGTCATTAGTGTAGTCTCGTTTACCTCTATCCTTTAAGTTTTTTTCAACCCCAAGCACACCGACCTATCACCCAGTATGTGTTGGGTGCTCACCTGAGGTGTGCATGGTGTCGATCCCCTCCTTTATGTGAGCTTCATGAGAATGTTATGCCATTAATGGAGGATGGCTTGCAGGAATAGAAATATATACATTCACTTAAAAATAGAAAGTACAGATACCACATTCAGGCACAGATGTACCATAAATGGGAATAAACATTGTAATAAGAATAAAGAAGCTAGATCCGATTCTCATTAAGTGCACTTCATCACAACATTACATTTCTTGCTACATTACATGGATCAACATCATGATCCATGGTTCGACACGCTACATGGGATTTCATATTATTAGTGCTCACATTATTATTAAAGTTAGATTATAATTATGTGATGTAATTGAGTTGGTATTACAACTCATATTGTTATAATATATTGTTTCAACAATATATTATTATAGAGTTTTGTTGTACCCGTAAAATTATAAATGGGTAAGTTGTTTGTTGACTTCCTATTTTCTAGGAAGTAGTTCTTCTATTGTATTGGCTATATATTAGCCAAACATGTTGTGCAGATATATAGAAAATATAATATTATTGTGTGTTATTTCCTGTGTAAATCTGTTGCTGCACTTTCATTTGGTATCAGAGTCAATAATCTGATCCATGAAACTCTGAGATCTAAATCAGGGGCAATTCTATATGCAAATTCTATTTTCCCCATATGATGTCTTAAGTTATGATTTTTGCGTGTATATTAGATTTTAGTTTAATTTTTTGGCATGTGATCTTTGTTTATTCATTGAAGTTTATGCAGTTCAAAATTAAGTTGGTCTAGGCTGACCACATCATCAATCATAGAATGTTTTGTCTCATACCTGTGACTGCATTGATTATCCTTGAGCATCTACTCAACACATTAATTTTTTCAAGGGATACTGGAAAATGCAAGTATAGATCTGCAGAAATACCTTCAGCATATAGCTTTGTTTGATCCCATCAAGGAACTGCTCGCTTATGTGGATGTCTACAATCTGCATGGATTACGGATTCAATGTGGATCGATTTGGGCAGCTCGAATAGTGTGCATTGAGGTTTTTCATTTCAAAGGTTCTTCGCCAGATTATTCAGAAGAATCATTTAATTCATTCTTCTTGGCATTTGACCTTCTTGACGGCAGCATACCAGATGACCCTACAAATACATACTGCGTCAAGATTCAAATCATCAATCAATCAAGGGTCTCTTCAACAAGTATTTCTAGTAGTATTATGACTATCTCATACATTGCAGATCTAAAAAGTTATGACGTTTCAGCTTTTTAAGCACAGATATGCAGATCTTGAGGTCAACACTCTCACAGCTCCTGAAGTGAATGACCAAGATCTACCATCTATGTTGCACATGCCCGCATGTTTCCATCTACTGCTTTAGGCATGAAGAACATTCACCAAATTCAAGTAAAACTCAGTCATGAACAACTTTTAGGTCAGGTAATGAAATAAAATCTTGTTAGTACCATTGCAGAGATATTAAAAGCACCTTTCCAACGCATTTTTCGGTTTATAAAATAGAGCTCTAGTTGTCAAATTATCAGCAAATCATTTGTCACTTCAATGAAGTCCCTGTGAGTTTTTGCAGCCATTTGTGATTGGCTAATTTTTTTTGTTTAGGAAATACTATAGTTTGAAAAAATTAATTTTACTATAATTTTTGTTTAATAATTGCATTTTAAGGGCAATTATTACGTTTTTTAGCAAAATTAATATTTTTCTGACACCATTTTTTGGGCCTTTGATATTTTTGGAATCCTCGTTTCCTCCTGATTCCAACAAGTAGTCACATGATTAATTTTCTCGTCATTTTGAGAAAATATTTAATCATTGTGTCATTTTTATTTAAATTAGGCCATTTTATAGAGAAATTGTATCCTCAATAACCTTTGCACGGTATCTCGAAATTGAGTGCCGTTTTTTTGCAAAAGTTCTTATTTTTTTCATATCCCATCGCATTAGTTCTAATTTCGTTGAAAATTTCCAAGTTTGGAAAATATGTCATTTTTTGTAGTCCTTTTTTGAGCCTTGTTGAGTCATAAATGTAAAAAATAAAAAAAAAAATTGTTAATGACACATTATCGGTGGAACCGATGTCTAATTTTGGGAGGTGATTATTGAGCTTCATGTCCATATTCCGCTAAGTTAGCAACATCATGATACTGGATGATGGAGGCAAACGGAGGTTAGAGGTCAATCAATGACCTCTCGTCAGTTGCCAACGACGGGGCCGCACAGATGATTTGGTGACATTTTGTGTGTTTGTGCAATGTTTTTTTCAGTGCTTCCAGTGTTCCTGTGCAGTTTTCAATAAGTGGAAATTTCACATTGAGGGGGGGAACATGATCCAATGTTCCATTTCCATTATGTCAGTTTTTCTATGTATGTATGTATGAGCAGATTTCAGCAGAATTTCCTATGTTATTCCCTAGTGAGATGTGATGAGGGCTGATAATAGTACTTGGCATATCATGATGTGGTTGTAGGTAAACCACTTGAAAACCTTCATTTGTGGTTTGTGGTAAACCAATAGCAAAACCACCATTCTTGGTTGTTGGTAATCCATTCGCAAAACCATCACTTTGTGGTTTGTGGTAAACCAATTGCAAAACCACCATTCTCGGTTTTTGGTCAACCATTTGCAAAACCATCCTTGAGGTTTGTGATCATCCTATGAAAATCACCAGATCATGAGCAGGTGCAAGTATAAGGCAGGTTTTCCCCATGTTCGCACTAAGGGGGGGAATGTTAGGATTTCATATTATTAGTGCTCACATTATTATTAAAGTTAGATTATAATTATGTGATGTAATTGAGTTGGTATTACAACTCATATTGTTATAATATATTGTTTCAACAATATATTATTATAGAGTTTTGTTGTACCCGTAAAATTATAAACGGGTAAGTTGTTTGTTGACTTCCTATTTTCTAGGAAGTAGTTCTTCTATTGTATTGGCTATATATTAGCCAAACATGTTGTGCAGATATATAGAAAATATAATATTATTGTGTGTTATTTCCTGTGTAAATCCATCTAAAAACAGAAAGTACAGATACTAGATTTAGGGACAAATGTACCATAAATGGGAATAAACATTGTAATAATCGTAAAAAATCTAGACCTGATCCATAACAACATGAATAACACAAGGGTTTACACCCATATACAAAGATATCCATAATAACACATCATATATTGATTTATAGACATTTACAGTAGTCTCATTACATCACAAGGTCATCTAGGCCGAATATATCAAGTAATACCATCTCAAAGCCTTGCAAGATACTCTGCATAGAAAACCCTAGCTATGTTCTTCCATCTCAGCTCTGGTTTCATACCTGAGCACCTATATCCATGCATTACATCATCCTTTCCTAGACTCTCTCTAACACTAATAGCAATAACTAACTATAACCATGATATCTCTCAAACACCACAACCCACAAAATTCATTCAACACTTCATTGCTTCTCCAACTCTATTTATTTCAGGCCCAAGCACTCCTTTTTATACAATCTAGATTCACGACCATAGTTTCACCCATGAGCAGATCGCATGCCAAGTGAAAGTGTGGTCCTCCATGATCAAGTGATTATGCCAGCTTGCAAAGTCCTCCACTAACTGTAATCATTCTCCTAGGAATATTCCCTACGTGGAATATTCTTTTTTTGACCTCTAAGGTTCCAGGCTGGAACCTTATCCATTCATCACGCCTACTCGGTCCCTCATGTGTTTCTCTTGCGATACCACCTTCGAAATGCGGTCAAGTCCCCAAACCCTCTTCTGCTTCCACACTCTAACCTCTTCTCCCATGCTCCAAACCTTGAGTGCCTTCCTACTTGCTTGCCTTGCACCCGCGTGCTCCTTCTGCCTTGGGACTTAGTCAATTCAAGGCCCAACAATTAGTGTCAAAATTTGAGAAAAAGATCCCTATATAAGCACAACATACTTACTATATTATGGGCGGAATATTTCTACTAAGGGCTAACTATCTACACAAGGCAAAAGACTGCATTTGGGCACCATTTACATCACACACTACATACGAAAGGGAAGTCTATTATTTTCCATCCACCATTTTGCATTCTATCGAGCTATTGCCCATTATCTCTACGTCATTGGTGCTAGGGCACCCTAGGCACATTATTGCACATACAATCACACATAACTACATTGGGTTTAAGATGTAGAGCAATGCTTAGTTATAAGTCAACCATTGTGGCCACTAAGGACATACTGACCCCTTCATATGCATCTTTATTTTTTAGGGGTTTGATCTTTTGTATGAGGTTTTGCATGTGATTATTCATTGCAAGTTTACAACATCATCTGCGAAGCTAGTGCAACATCTACGTGATAAAAGGTGAGTTATTGCGAAGACCTAGTGACCAACTCAGATTCAGGTTTCAAATTGTTCTGTAGACCATTGCACCCATACTATAAAATAGAGTGCCCACAGATGCCCTAATCCTTCCCTAGGTGCCCTAGTCTATCTAAATTTTCCCTTGCTACAACTTTCTGAGGTATTTTGCATCACTCTTCTTCGTCAATACATCATCCCGCTCAGTCCCAGATCACAACGAGGTAAGTCATTTTCAGGTTAGTACCTTTTCCCTCCTATTTCAATTATTTCACTTCATTTACAATATCAAATAAATTAGTTAGTATTTATATTCCATTTTATTTCAATTATTGTATTGTTGTACTTCCTAGATTAACTTCTAAAATTCATATTTAAGTTAATCAATAGGAGGGTTTGGTTATAGTAAGTAGTTGCTCCCAACAACCATTTTTCCGAAGTAGGATGGAAAGAAACTTTGTAAACACATTTGCCAATGGTTTTTGTGATGGAATGAGACTGTGATATGAAAATGAAGAGGTTATTATGGTTTAAAATAAAAATGGGGGTTTAGAGATGCTTCTTGCACATCATTTTTTAGGGGCATTTAGCTTAATTAGAGGTTGTTTTGGCATTACAAATTTATGTTTTTTGAACACATTTAACATTCCAATTTATCACAGGAAATGGTGAACATGTTGTAGGTTTTTTTAGGGGGATTTCAAAATTATTTGTTTTAGCACACATCTCACAACAACACATCCATGGGTGGTTAAGCTCCATACAAAAATGTCTAGTTTAATAACAAGCATGAATAATTATTTCAATTATTCAACCACATTCCTTAGCATTTTTATTTCCCTTAAATTAAAATTGCAAGCACTTGAAAACTTGCTGAGTTGAGAAGGGGGATAGAGGATCCATTCCTAAAATGAACTAGCGAGCGCGAGTTGCAGAGTTGACATTACACATGTTAGTTGCAGTTTTTTGTGGGGTTCTGAGGTGTTTTCGTCCAACCTAGTTTGAGAAATACTTGCAACCATTGTGTTCCATGAGGGCATGTCTCTTTAAGGAATTTGATTGAATAGTTCACATGTATTAATATTTTAGGTGGTTCCAAGCATCACGCTAGACATTTTTTACCCATCGAACAGACTTGGAGGGTCAACGTAGGTCTATGGGCCTTTGTTGCACTATTGCATAAACTAGCCTAAGTGGCCACAAAATGGGCCTGTAAAGAAAGGTGTGGAACATCCGGATGGAAAATTTAATGGTACCACCCTATTCTCTACAATACAGAGAATCATGGGAAACTGACGGGGTTTAAATCTGGTAACCAAAGATTAAACTAGAAACAAATTTCCATATCCAGTTGGATGATTTTAGTTGTTTTCCCCTTAGAAAACTAAGCCAAGTTGGCTCTAAAATGGGTGCACAAAATGTGTTTTTTGAAGGGAATGGGTTAAAAACATTATGCTACGTTATTCTCCATATAGCAACAAAGACGTTTACAAGGTCAAATATTACTTATGGAATATATTGTCCAAAATTGCACCCATGTTATTTTGACAACTTCATTGAAACTCAAAGACATACGTTTTTTGTTTGAAAAGCCACGGAATAAAGAAACTCAATATTCCATAGAAATATGGAACATAGTGTTCTACAGAGCTAGTAACTTTGTAGCAAAAATGAATATAATCAAGGGAAATATTATGCAGAATGAAAGAAAGAGGCTATGTGGAATTGTGAAAATAGAGTAAAGCATGGGGTTTAATCTGTGTAATATTTATATATCCACACAGAAAAATATACATTTCAAAGAAACACCACCGGGAAAAGGAGAAAAATATGTAGAATACACAGATTAAAATAGTATGTAATTAAAAAAAATACCAAAAAACAAATAAATTATGGAATGCAGTGTAGTCCATGGGACAAACATAAAAGACCTCATGTGGTTAAAATAATTATGGAGTCAGCGTTCATTTATGGAACAAGGAATGGATCACAACCAAATCTGTGGGTCACCAAAAAATTTTCAAATATGATAGGAAGTTATGGAAGACATGATTAAGGTGGATGAACATTAGAAGTATGAAAATCACAAGTAAATCCATGCCTATCTCAAACTAGGTGCTCAACCACTCCACCAACCAGAATTAAATGTTGAATGAATTCATCCTCATACACTAGTGATGTGATGGCGTGTGATTGGAGAAATGTCAGGGCCCATAACTGGCCATGAAATAAATGGTGATTAGTCCTTGGTGGTGGTAGGTGGTTGAATTCATTCATTTATGGATGCAATCGATTCCTTCTCCTCCTTTCTCTAATTTCTATAAATGTAAGTGTGAAAGCACATGTAAAAGGGTTCACATTTTGTTAAGTCTGAAGAGCTTTGCCCTTTTGAGCTTGAATATTTTTCTTATAAACCTCTGTGACGCACTTGTGAATATTTCACGTGCCTTGACTCTGCTAGATTGTAAATGGATAATTTCTCAATATTTGAATGCAAGTGTGATTTCTTTCCTTTGAATTCTTTGGTGTTTAATGTGAAAATTTCTATTGTATTGTTGGTCTTCATTATTATTATGTTAAATTCTTCCAAGTTTTATGTGCATTGTCTTGGGTATTTGCATATGTTTTCTTATTTGTGTCCTTGGAGAAATAATCGACCCCTATTCTAGTTTGGTGCATCACCTCTCTTTATTTTGAGCATTTCCCTCTTTCAACCCTTGTCCCTTGGAATTATTAGGATAAGATTAGTTAGCAGTAATGTAGTGTTAGTTAGTTAGTAGTAGTGAGCTAGGATAGAAAGAAGTCAGCCTTATCTAGACATTGACCTCAAATGGCATCATTGTCCAACACTTTAGAGGTATTTCCATTTTTCCCTAAGGTGATGAATCTAGTTTTAGCAAAGGGTGTAATCTTGTGACAACAATTTTTGGCACACCGATGGGACTGTTTGAGTCACTTATAGCTCAGTTTTGATCTTATTTCCCTAAGATTGGTGTGTGTCTTAGTGGATTTTAGCTTTGGAGGCATTTTTCTACACATATAGTGACTCCCAAGTTCATATCCACTATTTTCAAGCAGTCCAGTACCTTGTTTCATGAGAAGGATATAAACAAGACAAGAGCATAGAAAGATTGAATATTTTGGATACATGTAGCTCTCACCCAAAAGAAGAAGAGAAAGATCAGTTCAGATACCCCTTTCTCCTCCCAACAGAAGTCTTTCCACTTCCCCTCTTGGTAGACCCTTCTCTTTCTCCATCATAAATTTAAGACCCATTCCCTTCAAGGCACATCAAATAAATTTACCCTTTATAACCTTTAATGGTGGTAGTCCTTTATCCCTTTAACGGCTCATACATGATATACAGTATCTTTCCTAAAAGGTATTCCATTTTTTATTGTGAAAATTCAACTACCCATGTAGAGCACATATTCAAGATGTTTCTAATGTATGTTTAGTTCATTTTGTAACTAAAGATGATGTAGAATTCAGACTTTTAGCCTCTTCCCTAAAAGGAAAAGCACTTGCAATGGTATAAGGAAGTCTGTGACCTTCTTCAATCCATTCATGGGATGAGCTTGGATAACACTTTGCAAGTAGTTTGAAGAAAAGGAAGACAATATTTCTCTATTAGAACATCTAAAAACTATTAAAAGGCTCCCAATGAGCTTATGGATTTCAACTTCAGATTTTAGAAAAAAACATGGGACATAATTCCAACTCTTCTGAGACCAACCCCTCAAGGTTCTTTCTTATATTTTATAAGAGCTCTAAATTCTGATATTATTGTAATGATAGAATTTGTGGGTGCTGTAACATTACCTAATGCATATACAATAGCCATTAGGGATGAAATTTTTTTAATTCAAGCTGGGAAAAATAGCCCCTATATTACCTACACCTCTATTTCTTGAACTTCCTCAAAATATTCAACCTTCTCTTTCTCCTATTCTTGAGCCAAATGCTTCATCATCTACCTCTACATCTTATTCCTCTCACAAAACAAGATGATAGTGATGAACTTAGAGACTTGGAAAAGAATCTATGTAATGAAATTATCTCTTTAAAGAGGCAACAAGCTCAAATACTTAGAAATTACCCAAGTTTTAACCAAAGGTAGTCTTCTAATCGGAAAATTTTTCTTTCTCAAGGTTATCAAGCAACAAAGATTCATTATCCAAATCAAGATATGGCCAAAAAATAACCAAACATTCCATAATCCAAATTTACCTCTTCAGAAAAATTAATCTCAAACACTTTATCCATCAGATTTCATAAAAATTGTCTGAAAAGATGCCAAAATAATTCTCCTTATTGATACTTTAGTGCAATTGGCATCTATCTTAAATGAGTGGTCCAATTGGTGTTTTATCCACTTGTCTACAGATGCCCAAAATGGTAACAAAATTAAACGCCTGACTTCCTCCTATGATCTCCAGGGTTTAATTTTGCTTTGAGCTGTAAATGGAATTCCCATGTTAATTTTACATAATTGGCATTTGCATCAAGCCACCACGTAATAGAGCAACTTGTCAATTATTCATTGTTGGTGAATTCAAATGGGACAACTTAAACAATGCATTAGAACAACTGATGTTGAGCAAATCAAGAAAGTTGAGCTTATGGCATGTTTTTATTTATTGCAATTTTTTCCGCTTATAACCAATCAATCAGAATGATACTTAGGGCCAAATCCATTTTAGGAATTCCTCTGTGAAAAATCAATTTACCTAAGAACCCTTGGGAAACAAGCATAAAGCTCCTTGTCCAGTCAAAATTATTCAAGAAGTTTTTGAGTGGTGTTTTATGAAAAGGAACCACATAATCCTCACACTTGTGTGCAAATGGCATAAATAATTTCAGAATCATGGTACAAAATTCTTTCAATCAATAGGAACCATTGATGGAAATATGACAAATTCCAATGAAGAACGGTGCTAGAATAAGCTATACCACTGCAGAATCCAACCTCATGTTTGACAGTACTCCAAAGAATTTTGTGGTTAATCAAGCCATGGACAACTTAAAAACCGCAATCTTCATGTTGTGGATAATACAAGATCAAAGAAGAGGTAGATAGAAATAGTTGCTACATCGCCTTCAATGCAAAGTCCAAATCTCAAATAAAAGTAATCCACAGACTTAAGAAAAATCACGCAAGTGGCTTCATCTAATGGCTCTACCCTTTAGAAAGAAAATGTGGTACACTGAAAACCACAAAGAAAGTTTACCATCCAAAGCACCACTTCCATTGATTGAACAGACAAGAAAAGAGAATCCACACCTTTGATGCATAGGATCCATGGGTATTCCCTTGAACATTAATGAGAAAATGAAGAATACAAATCTCAATGTGATATTGTGGGATGCCTTATCTACTCCATCTCAAAGGCATATCCTATAAGAATCCTTTGAAGCAAACTATCGCAATCTGAACTGGTTATGCAAAAGATCCAAACTTTATGGTCAACCTATGCCAACCAAAGGATGAACAAGTAAGTCAGGTTAAGAATCCTTCACCCTTTTACATGTCTCTAATTGTGGGAAAGCACCTAGTACATAATTGCATGATAGATTCAGGCGCTAGTCCTTCTGTGATGCCCAAGAAAATAGCTTATATTTTAGGCATTGAGTACAACCTAACTTCTAGAGGAGTTCCTACAACTTGATGGCTCAACTGTCAAAATATTAGAAGTGATAAAAGATCTTGAGTTAACCCTTCATGTTTGTCCTAGCTTAACCATAACTCAAGATGTGTTAGTTATTGACTTACCTCCTTTATTTTCCATTTTCTTATCAAGATATTTCACAGCCAAAGTGGGTGGGTATTTATCTTCTGATTGGTCTCACATATTCTTAAGAACCAGATATGGTAAAAGATTTACTATTAGAGTTGAGACAATTTCTTCTTATCATGTTGAATCATTATGACCTGCTCCTCTCAACTCTAATTGCATGATCCAAGAAGAAGATAGAAAATGAATCAAGTGTTAGTACAACAATCTACTCCTTAGTTCAATCCATGATATTTTATTATATGAGTGGGCCAATGAGCATTATGAATTTGATCCTTATGATATAGCTAAAGAGTCTGGTTTGGGAACTTATTGCATCCATGAAGAATAATTCAAAACCCCTATGTCGCATAAAGAATAATATGATGCTTCTGGTTTATGGAAAATGTTCTTTGATGGCTCTAGAAGCAGAAATGGAGCTAGGGTGGTGTGTAGTTCTTGTTTCTCCAAAGGGAAAGAAGTTCTTCTTTTCCCATAGGTTATAGTTTCATGCTCCAACAACATAGCGGAATATGAGGCTTTGATTCATGGCTTGCTATTAGTAGAGAAAATGCATATTAAGGCTTTATAAGTGTTTGGAGATACTGAGATTGTCATTCATCAAGTCATAGGAAAGATGTGCTCCAAGAATAAGCTTTTAAAAGCTTATAGACATAGAGTATGGGATCTCATGGAAAAATTTGATGCCATCAACTTACAAGTGGTGCCAAGGAAGTTAAATGCAGAAGCAAATCAGATGACGACTATTAGATCACAATTCTCTCCATCTGAGGACCTTATCCAAGGTAATAAGCAACATGTTAAGATGGCCGTAAGACCATCAATTCTATATAATGAATCATATGAAAGTTTTTGACAGTGATGAGAAAATTTTCCAATTCATCCAAAATGAGGCAAGAGTTTTCATCAAACTTGCAACCTAAATGGTAAGAAAGTTATGGTGATCAAATTATTCAGCTGAGGAAAAATAAATTTCCTAAAGGACTGGTCACACTTGAAGATATCTTCAGCCCTAATGATGAATTCAAAGGGGAAAGGAAGAACATAACAGCAAAGGAGGAAGACTACCAACTAGTCACCATCACTCAAGACAAAGAGTTATTGCTTGGAAAGGTATGTAATGAGGCTGAAAGAAAGGATTTCATTTCCTTGTGTCAGAAATTTAATGATGTCTTCTCTTGGAGTTATGAAGATATCAAAGGCTTTGATCCAAATATTTCCCAACATGCTATAGATCTTGACCCCAATGTTAAACCAATTAGATAAAAGCAAAGGCTTGTTAATCCCAAAATAGAGCCCCTCTAAGAAAAGAATTATCCAAACTCATAGAAGCAAAAATCATATTCCCCATCAAGTATTCCTCTTGGGTTGCTAATCTAGTCCCTTTTAGGAACAAGAATGGATAAATAAGGCTATGTGTGGAATTCAGAGATTTGAAAACATCCTCCTTCAAGGATCACTATCCTCTACCCTCCATGGACCAAATTTTACAAAAAGTGTGGGAGAGATGAAAGGTTCTCTCTTCTAGATGGTTATTCTAGTTTTAACCAAACCAAAGTTATAGAAGAAGATCAACATAAGATAACCTTCACAACCAAATGGGGAACATATGCCTATGAAAAAATGCCATTTTTCCTAACTAATGCAGGTGCTACTTTTCAAAGAGCCATGGATATTGCATTCAAGGGCTATATAAACAAGTTCATCCTCATTCACTTGGATGATATCACAGTTTTCTCAAGATCAGGTGAAACATCTTGAGAAAGTGTTTAAAAGGTGTAGAGAGTTTGGAGTATCACTCAACCCAAAGAAATGCATCTTTTTGGTTCTGCAGGGAAATCTTTTGGATCATGTTGTCTCAAAAGAAGGTATTGTAATATTAACAAGAAAGGATTTCAACCATTTTGTCTCTCTCATTTCTAGCTCAAAAGTAAGCACTAAAATATTTCCTTGGAAAGATTAATTTTATTAGGAGGTTCATTCCTAACTTTGTAGGACTTGTCAAGCCTATCACCTTAATGCTCAATAAGGATGCATATTTTAAATGGACCAAGGAAGGAAAGGAAATATTTGCGAACATCAAGAAGGTAATTTCTCAGGAACCCACTCTCATCAACCCAGATTATTCAAAGGATTTCATCATATATGCCTATGGGGCTGAAGCTAGTATGTTGTCGATGTACTAACACAACATGGTGATAAAGGTTTAGAATAATCAGTGGCCTTATTTAGTCAGACACTGAAGGATTACGAGTTGAAATAAAATCATGTTGAGAATTTTTCATCATGAGAGCTCTTAAGAAATTCAAATGTATGCTCAAAACCAACCACATTAAGGTATTAGTCTCCCATACCAGTGTGAGAGACTTCATTATGGGAGCTAAAATTAGTGAAAAGAGAGCTGGATGGGTGAAAAAAATCATGGAGTATGATGTGACTATCAAGACCACCAAGTTGGTCAGAGGAAGAGAAATTGTGTGAGTAGTTGGCTATTGATGTTAAAAATAATCAAGAATTTTCCCATCTCATGGAGGAATAATATGAATGATTTGTTATAGATCTACCCAATGATAATAGTTAGATAAACAATTGGTGGAATTTCATGATGGATTCTTTGGCACACATTTCTTAGTAAAGGCCATAACACTCAAAATCTTAAAAGCAATTATAGATTCTCTAGAGGACATGACATCTACCTGAAGACTTCTTCTAATTATTGCTTTTAACCCATGTTGTTGATTGCACCCATGAGTAGTCCAAATGTGTTGTAGCAACATCGTATTTCTTGAAAACTAGATAACTTGGGCTGATTGTGCCCATGAGTAATCCAAAAGTGCATTGAAGCATGCACTAAAAGGCCCAACTATCTATCAAGCTAATAATGTGAACCACTTATCATCCACATTTCTCTCGAATGAAGACACATGTCAACACATAAAAAACTACTTATATGGTAGAAAAAATGCGTCAAAATTGGGTGAACTAGCTCCATGCATAGTCATCTACATGAAGTGTGATCTCTTATGTAATAGATGTTGGTTTGATCATCACTCAATGTAGTGCATAGGATATGGTGCATGATATGCGACTCTATGCTATAATTTGCAATGCTACAATGTAAGGAGTATCATATCAAAGAACTTGAATTGTGCAAAAATTGTGGTGTACAATATCCGTCTATATGTTATTATTTGCAATATGCTGCAATATATGAAGTATTTTCTCGAAGAACACAGACTATGCACAAAATATGGTGCAATATATGAATGATATGTTATAATATGCAATATATTGCAATGAAAGATCCTTAATGAATAATGTGAGAATTATCCAAGAACCCTCTTGAAGAACATGAAATATGAATCTTGATGTTCCCCCCATGTAAGATGAGGCTGGAGAGATGCTACAAAGCCACATGGAATGGAAAAAAAACACATCATCCTATGATGACTCACACAACTTGTGCAAATTTGACAACTGGGGGACTAACAGGTATTGTATTTACAATAGTTTTTTATTTGCTTTGAAATTTCCCGAGGTTGTGAGACAACATGATTGGAATCAATAACTTTGGGATTTTCCTAACTAGCATTGGTGGAAATCTTACAGTCTTCTACAACATGTTTGACCATGGGATTGTTGACAAGAGGATGAAACTTGTGAGAATCAATATACTTCTACAAATGAACTATCTCATGTTGTAGTAGAACACATTGATTACGAAATTGCATAAACACAAGTTTGAACTGTCTCCAACGTTCTTAAATCAAATCTACTTCCTATTTTGTGCTAACAAGAATTTGTAAAGACAATATGTCATCTAAATATAATGTTCTCATTGTGTATGTAGTTTGTTGGAGTATGCAAAATAACAATTTCTGAGTCAAGTAACACGGAAAGTTAATAGAAAATACAAAACATTTCTTGATTGGATGAGTCTTTACACTTTGAATTTGTTTAAACAAGTTTTACACCCTTATTTCTCCAAAATACATTTTTAAAACTTTAAAATACAAATTTATTTGCAAGAATGATTTCAAAATCTATTTCGCATGAAAAAGAAGTGGTCATTAGCTAATTTTTTCCACCACCTACAAAAATTATGTTGTTTTGAAATTTACACTTGAGTTTTGACTAGACAAGGCCCTTTCCAATGTAATTTTCAGCAAACTGTCATGATTTATGAAAATTAAAATATACTAAGTGGACAAGTTGAACCCTTAAGTATTTGTACTCGTTCGAATTGTGGACGAATCTAATTTCTAAAAATGTAAGATTAAAAGACAATTTTGAACTAATGGATGAATATGATAGAAAATGTGGACAAAAGTATTGATCACCATGGTTTTAACAATTAATTCAAAATTGCAAATTTGAATTAAAAAATGAGGGGACAGCTTTTGAATTTCAGATCTATTGGAATTAAAAGGGCTTGTAAAATATTGGTTTCCAATTGCCCCATGACACTATGCAATTTGAAAAATATAGAATAAACTGAATTTAACTGTGTTTTTTGAATGTTGTCTTTCCTATGTGGCTTGAAATGGAAATGGATGAATGAATGAAAGATTTTAATAACGTCCACGAGACCAAACAGTCTACGGGACCAAGAGTCGCAAAAAAAATCTATCCAAATAAAAATAAAACATCAAGTTACATAGGTTGCCTGCTGATATTGCAAAAAAATAACTCATTTCTCAATGTCAACTCTTCTGCTATGTATATTGCTGAAACACACTTGATGCAATTAAAGTATTCTTTGAACAAGATTAAAATGTGATGTTCAATGTCACGCCACGTTCTCAAAGGACTTTTGGAATACCCATATGGGAGATGGGTGACAGTGGATATGCGCCTTCCAATCCCCAGAACAGTCCTCAAAACAATTCTTCCACGCCTCAATTATCCACATAGCTCCCATGTGATTTGCAGCAATCTCTTGGAAAAATGGAATGGCTTGGGAATATTTGAAGCACCAAAAATAAATAACTTGAAAGAATTTTTCAGGTCTAGTTGAATGCCAGCACCAATCAATGAACAGAACACAAATGTCAACATAGTCTTTCAATAGCTCCAACACACTGCTTCAACTATGAATGAAACTCTCCAAGAGAATATTTGCGCCCAAGAATGAAAAAAGATGTGTAGTTCTATTAAATGCAGACCATATGGCTGGAAAAGAATTAAAATTATCTTGCACAGAAACATGATTGGTCGGAACAAAATTCGTAGCGAAATAAAAAATGAAGGAGAAAAGCCTAGGGCAGCCAGAAATTAAAACTAATATTGAAAACAGTGAAAAATTATTATGTTTAATTGAAGGGAATATTATGCAATAAGGCCAAATATTCCACTCCTTAATCAATAAGAAAGAACATAAATACATTTTAAAATAAATAAGCAAGTTTAATCTTTAAAAATTTAAGAAATTCAATATACAAACATCAACACTAGATTTTGATTGGTTGATAGTAGGTGGCAAAATTGATTGCTATAATACCTTGCCTTTGGCAAGAACTAATAATAAGAATGAATTATTTTCGGATTACAAGTTGATTTATTTGATTTCGGATAATAGATATATAGCGAATACATATTTTATTCTAATTTTTGTGTGTCGTCTTCTTTAACATTATTTTTACAGCTCATTTCCCCATCTTTCTTATTTCTCATTTTTTTGTGCCATGATAGTAAATATTTGAAATTGGTCCGGGCATAGTGACTTTAGAAACAATTGACCTAGTTGTACTCTTAAAGTGATTTGATTGACAAATTTAATATATTGGTCATATTCCATCTCTTAAACAAGCAAGCACGATCACCAATGTTATGCTAAAAATAAACCTACTCATTTCAATATTGTTGCACAATATGATTATGAATTTTTGAGCTTAGGGGAAAGGAGCCAGTTATCATGAAAGCTAACTTCAGGGGTAGTCAGAACCACCTAACTATCATAATGATTTAAAATATCCTTTAAATAATAATAGATACTAATTAATTTAATGTGCATATTTTCTTTTATGCATTTAAATAATGTGGAAAGCATATTTTTAAGCGATTTATAGTAAGTACATTTGAATATAGAAATCTAAGGTGACTCATTACTTGGAAATCAAGTCACCTTTTATGAATTGCCTATGTGTCACCATTTTATTGGTTAATTTATTGATGTGACTTACTTTATTTGCTGGTTTTTAATTAATTTGTAAGTTTGAAAGTGATATACGCTCACTTTCATTGAAACAACTAATGGTACTTTAGTTCACATATCCACTCATAGTCATTAGCCCATGCACACTCATTGGCTGCTTTCCCCTACAAGACATTCCATATTGAATTTAGTTTGAGGGCGTTTCTTTTCTAAATCATTAAATTGGTTTGTTGCTCTAGTGTTCTCGAGTGTTTGGTTACCATTTTGGTTGATGTACCACACACTAATTTTATAGACGTGTCATACTAAGGTCATTAGTTTTAGTGTTAACATGGTGGTTAGTATTTGTGGGCAAGTTTGAATTATTTTGTTTAAAACCAAGTGTTTATAGCATATGAGGTGAAAGGTGGTGGTATTAATAGTTATTCTTGGGAGATGTTGATAACATTGTTTAACATTTCTACCCCATTACTTTGGCTGCATGGAGATTAATACAGATTTGATGGTTTACATTGTGGGGATCAAGTTTCCTATGGTGTTGAAGTTGTCAACCATTTTTTTGTTAATTTGGAGGCGATAAACAAGATGGGAAAAGGGAGGAATTCCTCCTTGTCATTTTATATGCTTATCAATAAGCTTGAAATCATTTTTCCTTTGTTTTAACTCACCTACATTTGGCTTATAGGTAGGGATGGATTTCTATTTGGTTTGGAAATTCCTCCCTACCCTCATTGAAGGAAACTTGGGTTTGAAAAGCCTCCATGGGGAGGGACATGGAGGGATAAGGGGATAAATTTAGAGAGATAATGGGTTTGAAAAGCCTAGTTGACCACCCAACCGTTTGGCATCATCACGACAATTTAGAGAGATAATCTTCTAATGCGATCTGCATCATTAATTTTACACACACACACACACATACATAAAGCTTGGTTTTATTGGTGCTCGGAAGAAGAGCACCCGATCAAAACAAACAAAATAATAATAATAACCTTTGAGCATGCAAATCCATTTTGGATCAATTTTAGGAGAAAAGAAAACTATGATTTTAAAACCCTAGATGAAAAATACAACTGTGTGCAAACCAGAATGGAGGCAAATCTGTAAATAAATAATAAATGAGTTGAAACCCCTCTTGAATCTCTTACTTTGGCTCCTCCATCACCCTTCTCCTCCTCCATGCAAACTAAAAATAAAACCAAAAACTGGGCACTCGAATGAAGGAGAAAGGAAAAGTGAAATAATAGATTTTAGGTTTAAAACTTTATCCTCATATCTTGATTTTAGGGTTTAGCTTATCCTACGGTGGAGGATAGTTTAGATCAAGGCCCTAACTTAATTTTATTTTGACTTAACTTATTTAAGGTTGCACTTTTCAATGAAGGATTTATTAAGTGTATTATTTTGGGAAATGACTTTAGTAATGGTTACATTTTAATTGTGAGGGTAATAATTAATTAAACCATTGCATTATGTGGGTGTAATAATTAAATAAATCAATTTTATATACCGAGTAATAAAACGTCAAAACATGGATCTATTTAGTAGGCAAAATGGGACCCATGATCATTTTAATCTTTTTGTCACCCGTAAGATTTTAAATCATTTTCAAAACAATTATTAAACCAGTCAAAATTTATTTAAACTCCCTTATCGTTCTTAGCACAATAGTTTTATTGCTAATGGATATTTTAACCTTGCCGCCGTCACGATATAATTATCGTCAACGCTTACAAAAAAAAATATTAATTTTTATTTTACACTGACTCGCAAAAGTGGCAGTATGTTGACTCTTCGTCTGGTAAGCCGAAATTACGACATGGCCACAATGGTGTTGTTAAGGAGTAATTCTCACCTTACTATTTTGTGAATGTGGTTTGGTGCCGCTTCACCGTTTCTTGCGACTTGGTAATTCAACCCGTAGTTGAATTTAATATACCTTTTAAAAAAATTGTTATTGTTATTATTGATTTTAATATCCGGATATGGATTCTTAGTTTCCTTTTTATCAATTTTGGAAATCGCGTTGAGTGAGGCGCGAGGGTTTCACTTATTTTTTGATTCATTTGGTTCATGTGTAGAAGATTTGGTTCTCTCTTAAATGGTGATTTGTTGATTCATTAAGGATGAATATTAAGATTTGTTAACTTGTCAAGCTTATCTTTAGTTGAGAATGGTGAAAGTCTAAGTCCTCTAGTATGTGAAAGTCCTAAGCTTATTGTAATATAAGGAAGCACATTTATGATCGAACGTTATGATTTGAAAGGTGTGTTGATGATTGTTTTCTTGTTTGTTGTTTGATGGGAGTTTGAGATCTTTGTCGACTCAATTTTAAAGCCAAGTTTTGAAAAATTAAGGTTCTATGCCGAGTTTTGCACATTGACTAGATTTCACTATATTTCTAGGCAAATAGATAGACCTATATGACTGCTTCAAATGAAAATGCATTCATTTTTGTTACCTAATGATGCATGAGCATCATAAACACTCTGTGCAAAAACTATGTACTAATGATACATGAGCATCATAAACACTATGTGCAAAACTATGTAAATATGTCTTCAAGAGATGTAATAGGGTCTTGGGAGTTCCTAAGATTTAGTCAAAAGCCAAATTTGTCATTCCTAAGACTATAGGAGTTAAAAGTCATTTTTTCCCTCCAATTGTGTAATTTGAAAATTTGCATTTCTTAGTAAGGTTATAAGGACCATGAGCATTTGTAAAGGAATCAAAACTATGTTGAAATGGTCATATAACACTAATATGTGTTGTAAATTTAATTTCACCTTATATGTAAATATACACTCACCTCAAGAAGATATGTCAACGTAGATGGAGATAGGGATAACTTATCCTCATAACAACCCAAGATTTGACGCGAGATTCCATCGAGTTAATAAGGAAATCCAGTTTGAGGATGGAACTAAGTTTGTAAAGTCTATTTAGACATGATAGAAACAAATCCTCCTTAGAAGAAGTCAAAATCCAGTTATAAAAGTTTGTAAGAGGGATGCGAAAGCATGTATGTATGTAGGCAAGAGTTAGACTAGGAAGACATGTTGTAATTAAATAAAAAGAGAGTCACGATGACAATCATGATAACCTTGTAAGACAAGTCTTGTATTAATAAAGCTATGTTCTTGAATGTGTATAATTGGTGTATGAAGACAAGACTTTGTTAGAGCTCCTTTTGTTATGCGTGTTTTAATAATGACAAGTTTGTAGCACTGTGAAGGTAATCTCTATAACATGAAAAGGTTGATCTTAGAATAGGTGGTGTGTGGTTTATATTCTCATATGTACAAGAAACTATGTCTGGTGGGAGTAAATTGTGACTCTGCAGACTCATTGAATGGACAAGAAACACATGGTATTAATTTACAAAGGATTGTGCAGGTTAAGAGTTACATGTATGAAGGATTTTAATGCATGCTTTGGTGTTATGGAATGTGTTCAAGAGTTCAAAGGTTGAAATTTCAATGAGGGTTTACTTTATTAAGCAATCAATTTGAATTCTGCATGTACTCTAGTCCATTTCCAGGTGACTCAATATAAAGTTTATTGTATAGACTTGTATGAGCACTCTCAGGCCTAGGTTGTTGAACAAAAAATTGTATGGGAGTCTATTTCAACTTAATCAATTGATTTTGGAGCGTGAAAAGAAAAAAAAAAAAGAAAACAAAGCCAAATTTCTTCAATCGGGTTCACTGAGACCCAAAACCTATGGTTTTGACTAAAAACCTTATATCTATGTCATTATAGAGAGTTAGAATCTAAAAATTGGAAGAAACAACCTTAAGACGATCATTAAGATTGAAAAGGTTTTATAACGTTTCATGAATGCAAGAGAAAGACTTCTCTGACAGTTTGGCAAGGAACATGTTGAAATCTGCTAACGCCTAATTAGTTAAAATGTAATGTGAACTGGGTAAAAACCATAGAGAGTTGAGTGTTGAAATTTTGTGAGATTCTTAAACTCGATAATGGGTATCTAAAAACTTTATCATAGTTTCAAATGGTTGAGTTTAGATGAATCTAGACCTAAATTGGTCGTAAAACAAACCTAATTGACACACGAAAGAATAGTTATTAAAGGAGCATAGAATATGTGTAACTTTCATAGCGAGAAGTAATGTAGAAGGCCTTTAATACAAAGCACAATTGAAAGAAATATCAAGGATTTGATGCTTAATAAGTAAGATATCACCAAAATTCCACTATGATAGTCTTATGCTATTAGCAAAGGTACATAGTTTACGTGTGTATATTTGAATGTTGAAAGGAATGAGTATATGTATATGTTAAGTAATGGAATGCACTTAAGAGTACAATTGGAAACTATTGTGCAAAGAGAAATGACTTGGTAAAGCATTCAAAGCAATGATTATGTATATGATCAAAACAGGACAGTTATGTAGGTGTAACTCAAATTACACTTTTTTTCAAGAGTGAATGATAGTTGTGCAAGAGCATACTAATGTTTATACATTTTTGATGTTGAAAGGTAATTGTGCAGGTCAAAGGATGTCAAAGAAGGTGTACTCAAGCTTATGGAAACAAGTGAATGATGATATCAAGCATAAAAGAGACAATGGTGGTATTCAATTCAAGATGAAGGAGCTAGTATAGCAGTCCAAACCATTGAGAAATGTATCTAAAAGATGAAGATTCAAGAAGTGTACAATAGGATTTGGTTCTCTTTGTTGATTGTCATAAGATGAAGGGACAATGAATTGCTAAGGTGATAATAGTTGGAGGTATTGGTTGGAAACATGAACCAAAGGTCCCATAGGACCAAATGAATTGAATGAATTCTCAATTTCATTGTTTTATTCCTAGACAATAATTTATTCGTGGAGATAAGTCTAATAAGACAATGTATTAATTCAAATACAAACTTCTTTTACGAAGGATCCACATTTCGACACCTTTAGAATTCGAGAAAGATTCTTGACAATATTTTCACTAATGATGCACTTGTTGTGTATGAAGTAGATTTAGACAATAAACATGTAAGAACATGTTTGAAGGTGCAATATGAAGGTGTATAAGGTGCAGGTGTCATCACCTAACATCTTGTTTGATTGCATTGGTGTTTGTTGATTAATTTCTAATGGGAATCACCTTAAATCAAGATCCATATGAGCTTCGCAGAAATAAGTTGAGTATTGTGCCTCATCAACACAATGACAAGATGTTGACACTACGTATTTGATCAACTAGTACGGCTTGTGAAGTGTACGCTTTCCTCAAGTAGTCTACAACACGTGTCCAAGTTTAGACATTATCATTTTTCTTGAATGCCTCTTTGATGCGTGTTGGATTCGACAAGGGTAACTTTCCTTCCCAGATTCATACTCTTTTCAAAACAATAGGACGATAAATAAGCATAGAGTTTTTCCCTAGAAAGTTTGTTGAACAAAATGGTTTCATATTAAGCTCATCATAGGCGAAGTTATGTTGTCCACCCTTAGTCCTTGGAGGGAACACTTAGGGGGATAATTCTTCATGACTAGGATGATTCTACATGAAATAATTCTAGTCTGATCTTATAGGTAGATGAACTAACAGCTCAATATGTATCTTGCATAATTTGGAACATTATTCTCATGTTTCACCATCACGACTTAATAGTGATAGGTCCCGAAAACATAGACTGAAAATGTTATGCATCTAGTTTAACCATACAAGTGTGTTAAACTCTCCTAATACCCTAGTACATGCTAATAATGATATGGTCCCTGTGTTATCCTATCACACTAAGGCAATAAAACTTATGCGTGCTCACCTGAGCATTAGGATTTGAATATTTTGTGGTTCCCAGTTGCATGATTAACATGTCCACAAAACGATGAAGTTGCTTTAGATCCCAAAATAAAACATTAGAACATTCATATTCAAAGCAAACAGATTTGAAGATAAGATACACATGTATCATATAGCACATAATGAATCCATTAGGGCATGGCTAGTTCCATATTGACCAATAAAGCATGAAATGCTTGGCGTACAATAATCATTGATCTAGTTTTTCTCTAACTTGGAGTGCTCTCTATTCTAAGCACCAATAACACAACCTTTATCAAGCTCTCCACAAGAAAATAAGTATTGCTAAGTAATCGCTTGTACATTGATCATGACACAGGGGTATTTATACTTAGTGGGGACTTGCACTTCACTGTGTTTGAAACAAGACCTACATGTTAAGCCTTGGGTTCCAAATATAACACCTATACTAGGCTTACATAAGTGACAAGTGTTTATAGCCACATGTAATATTTGGTAACTTGTGCTCACATGCAGTCAAGTTTGACCATGTTCCCTTACTAAGACAAATGCTCAAATTAGGAATTCAATCTCCTCGTCTCTCTTATCCATTCTACAACTTGCTTATCTTTAGACTCTACCCCGTCGTTAATTTTGAGAATATTATTTGATCTAAAGCAACAGTCTAAACCATCTGATATTCATGACACAACTTTTTTTAGTATTTATCTCTCCAGTTTGAAAACTGTATGGAAGGGTCGAGATGTTAGGTCCATCTTGACTGACCTGTACAATCCCGCCCCTTCAATATCACAAACTCTTATTTCAATTTCAAATCATTCTTTGGGTCATTTCATCTTCCTAGGGTTGGCCTAATTAGAATATTTCACCTATGAAAGGCTATATAAGCAAGTCATTATCACTTTATAACTCACTTGGCACTCTTACAATATATTATTGGAAAGATTATTCAAAAAGCACTGAGAGGGTTCCTAAATCTTCCCAAATCAGTTGCACATCATCTAGAGCAGTCCCTACTACAAGTCTGAAGCACTCAACCAGATCAAAGATTCTAACTTCTTCCATTTCCAAGCATGCAACGGTCATAGAACCATGTCTTAGCAAGAGCAAAGTCATTCCAAGCATTGCACAAGGATTTCAATCAACAAAGAGTTAGGTCACATAGAGCTGAGGAACGCCACATCGCACTACTACCACATTGGGTACATTCTATACTGTATATTTAACTCTCTATCTTGGTATCAAGAGACATAAGGGCACCCCTAAGGGTTTGGTTAGTTATCACACTTGCACAACACCTAGGAGAACTATACGAGACTTGATCTCGCAACGAGGGTATGTAGTGCAACAGTTAGACTGGTTTAACACATGGGATTTTGACCGCCAAGGGTAGTCTAGCCTCACTACACACATGTTTTCTCCTAAACCCTTTGTTAATGCTTTGATGAAGGGTTTTGTAGGTTGCTAGGGTTTCTACTTTGTTGCAAGTTATTACATGTCATCCCGAAGTTGTGAGAGCATGAGTGAGATACAACAAGCACCATTTCTAGACAAGTGAAGCACACAGAAAGTTGCAGATCCAGATTGTCAATGGGTTTGAAACCGTACAAATCCAAGTCCTAGGATCGTACAGCTCCAGCCTAGACCATACACAAAGTTGTATCCAGTCCTACACCTACTCAATTTTCAGCTTCCAGAACTTCGTGTTGCCATCTAGAGTTCTAGCATCACCCTGTTTCATTTCCCTACACATCCAGATTCTCTTTCTTGCCCTGAACAGCTAAGTCTATCTCCTCTCGTGTTTTGAGCAAGTACTTATCATTTATCAATCGTTTGCATCATTTCAAGTTTGAATGCATTATTCTAATTGTGTATGATTAATGTTGGAAGATAATTATATGATAAGAGTCTACTTGTTGCAAACTCTTACATCCTTTTTAGTTGTACAGTAACATTCTAAAATCTAACTAGGGTGTAAACAATGATGATGACTATGGAGTGTTGTTTTGACTGTTTCGAAATAGTTGATAGGTGGCAAAGATGTTTATCTTATTTTGGGAATTCTCTAAATATGTGAACTATGGCAAAGACTTGTAACTATATACCTCATACAATCTCAATTTGAATATTGCTTTAACAATTATTTTGAACTTAGTTTCTTTGAAGTTATATTTGGAGCTAAAATCGTGCTTTGTTTTAGTGAAATGAATTTTTCCTCTTAACATTTGTCTTGGATTATAGAGATGCATGGGCGGCATAATGGTAATGGTTCCCACATTATGGGTTTTGATGAAGATTAGGGGCCCTAACACATTTCACTATGGCAAGCCTTTTCTTCATTTGAATCTAGGTCTTAATGCTCTTCATGGTGTAGGTAAGGGTATTTGTGTTTTTCTCCATTTCGATGTAAGGGACCACCACTTTGGAACATTATTGACTTGGTTGTCCATGGTACTTTTGACCATCCTCCATTCAATCTTCATGCTCATAGTGCCTCTGAATTGCACACGTACTAAAAGCTCTTTTGTCCACAATCAACATAAACAAATCCTTCATTGCACTTCACTTGAACATTCATCCCAATGTCCAACATTTGATTTATCCATTGTGCAAGATGTTGCGTGTGGCTTTGAGAACCAACAAATTAACCACTCCCTAAAGTTGTCTCTCAATCCTCTACATAATGTTAGCAGTCAGGTTTCTCTTAATGTCCGCCATTCTAGTTTTTCGTTGCTTTCTCACCCTATCACACATGATGATGAAATCTTCCCCACCTTTAAATGTGCCAGGTCATCTTCCACCCCATTTGAGGTCATGGAGGATATCAATAAAGTAAAAATGGAAGTACATGATGAGGCATGGATCCTAACACACATCGAAATGCTATAGGTGCCATATTAATATGTTGAATGCAATACTAACAACGCGGCGTCACTTTTAGATTTTACTCTTGAGAATGATTTGGGTGTCAATGCTTAGACCTTGTCTTCTATTAATTATTTCATTTGGTCTTAGTTGACATCACTTTATGAAACTGTTGACTTTGATATTCTAGACTTGAGTATGATTGGAGAGGCTTATTCACTTTGAGATGGTTTGGAGTTGATAACACTTATGTGGTTTATAGGCTAGTTTGATAGTATTTGAGACTATTGTTTTTATGTTAAAATGGTAAAATGTTGATTGACTTGGCTGCTCGTATAGGACTTCATTTATAATTTTGGACATTCCTTGTTCATGCATTGGAATTCTGATTAATATTTGGTAATTTACTTGTATAAAGTAATTTTTTGGTCGGAAATAGTCGCAAGTCTATGATGTTTTCTAATGTGAGCTTGATCTGCCAGGTGTTTGAATTCATGATGAGAAAATGAAGGTTGATAGCTGGCTATTTCTGACATGTTCATGGTTGATAGTATTTTAAAAACTAGTATAAAGTTTAGAGGTATACATGCACATTTTAAATTATGAATTTGTGTTATTATTTGTAATTTTCATTGGTTATTTAACAACTCAAATATTTCACTTAGGTTATTATTCAAAAGTTTTCGTCATAACTTTATTTTATAAAGTTTAGTGGACTTTATTTTCATAAAGTATGTTTATTATTTAAAAAAAGTTATAACTCATCTAGTGAAGACAAATAAAAGGACTTGGAAGATTCAACCAAAAGGAGGGAAGTAACAATAGTATACAAGAGCTCTGAGTTATTTGACCCATACCGTGATTTTATGAGACTATTACATACGGGTTTTCCTTTCTTGCAGGATGTTCTAATGACATTCTCTAATGGTTTGCATATTTTCTTGAGATATTAAGATAAATCTAATTTACTTTATTAAGTTATGTCGATTATCTGATTTTATTTCAAAACTTACTAGTTGATGATTACAAGACATGTTTGCAGTCATATGTTTTACAACAATAGCTGTCTTTTGCTATCAACTACTGAATGTTTCAAGCACTTGGATGCAATTTGTCTTTATTGTAATTGGCAATAGTAAGTGCATTTTAGATCAGATTCGTACTTGTGACAATTTATTGTATTCATTACTTCCAAAATCAATAATTTTGTTTCCAATCATGTTGGTCTCAAAGACTCTTACGTACATTGTATTTTACTGTATGCATGGTTTATTTAGCAATTTAGTTGGCTGCCTTGTGCAGTATTTTCAATTTTCAATAGTATTGGCTTGCTATATTCATTTATTTACTTATTTTTGTATTTCATGCATACAATCAATGTTTTCACAGAAGAATACTTTATGCCATAGGTACTTCTCATTTGAGGTTTAAGTATTTTTTAGATTAAATCACGTCCTCTTCGTATTAATCTATATCCATGATAGTTATTAATTATACTCTTGGTAAATACATAAGATTACAATGTAGTTGGCTGGTGTTCTTTTCTTTGGCTCTTCAAGTAATAGCTTCTTCATAGCTGCACTCTATTATTGTGTCAATCACATTTTAGAGTAATTCTTCTATATTGTTCTTAACTTGTTTTCTAAGTTAAACTTTAGTTAGTTGTATTAGTCTTCTTGGTTAGTTTCAATCTCTTGTCTGATTCAAAACTTCCCAAAATTGGTTGTGTTTTCTTCGCTTTGTCCAAGCAACAACAATCTAGAACTTAATAGTTTTAACTACCCTTCACCCTTGAACTAGTTTGCTAGTTCTCATGTCACTTACGATTAAACTAGTTTGATTCCAATTTAACCTTCACAACAGGTGAAAAGGTTGACTAAGTGTCTGCTACAAATTTTAGTGACAACACACTTTGCACTCATTGCATTGAGAAGAGGTTCACAAGGGTGAAGGGCCGAGAATTTTTTAGGTCACCCATCCCATCATTACTCTGGCTCAAACACACTTAACCATGAAATTTTCTTCACAATCGAGCTTGTTTCGCTTTCTACTCCATTTGTAAAACCTTTTTTGCACCTTATGAACAGTTCATTGGAGACATCCCTAACTCATTCATATTTATACACTTAGTGTTTCCTCAATTCATTGTTATGTAATATAATTTTCCGAGATTTAACTGTGTGATTTTGAGTCAATCTACATTGAATCCATATTTCATAGGTTGAATCCTAGTTAAGGTATTGGAGGTAATTTTTGTTATAAGATAGTGTCGGTTAAAGATCCCATGAGCTAAGAATATGAAAACATTTTCTTCGTAGAGTGATACCAGTTTATTAGTGTGCCTGAACATTATTGAGGCGTGCCTCAACTTTCATAGGTTGTTGGATGTATTATAGTAGTAACCATCGGCAGATATTAGTCCTGGTAAATGCCTATTTGCCATAAAGAGTGAGAATCCTTGTAACTCCATCCCTCTCCTTTTCCTTCTCTTCTGTGCATAGGAGTTAAAGTATCAATGACATTGAAAAAGTAATTGTATTTTCTATTTAAAATAAGTATAAGCATTATATGAAGTTGAACCATACCCAACATTATTGGTATATGCTTTCAGTATTGTAATTTATTTGTAGTTGTATAGGTTATCAAGTTGCTGGTCCAGCAAGCCATGGTCTGATGGTAAGGTGAAGTGGTGCCACGAGAATGACCAGTTGTAAGTCTTGCGCAATATACACCCATGTTAAAATTGTCATGATAATGCAAACCAAGTGTCAAGCAATTTTTTGCAGAACAGATGGCCATTGGACAAAGTAAGGAACCCAGGCAATGAAAAAAAAACTTATTTGAAAAAACAATTTAAAAGAGCTCCAATCTTCAAGATGATAAAAACAACAAGACATAGACCAAAATGTTTACCCACTAACCAGACAGACTATATTCTATACAAACACATAATAAAACCAAGAATGATATATGAATACATGCACTTTTCCAGAAAGGGACTCAAATTGTTGGATAGTACGGAGCATATTCACAGATAGCTACATAGATAATTGATCTTAAATTCATTTGCCATCCATTTTTTAATGATTTTAATTTTATATATTATTTTACATAGTCGTCCCCATGGAATCCAAGCATTTTTTTGCCGTCTTGGAAACCCCATCCCTATGTCTTGGAGTCATTAGGTAACCATCAATTACTCCCAAAGAGACTTAATTATAGACCTTAGGCGACAATAAATTAAGTCTTGTATCATGTGAATACCATGTTTGTTATGGATCAAAGTAATCACTGTTATGCTGGGTACAGAGATTTAGAACCATAATACAATTGATCCTCCATCCATAGGAAAGTGGTCTGACACCTCGGAGATTGAAGCCTGAAGTTCACAAAAGCATGCAAATTAACCAATCGACATAAGAAGAGTTCTGAATGGCCCTTGGGTGAAAAAAACATAAAATCTTGTTGAACGATGTGAATGTTTTCTCCTTGAGAAGTAACCCATTTACTAAGCCAAGGTAGTAAAAAATCTTTTGTCACTTGCATAAGGTTGATAACATTCCAACTGAGTATTTCCTCGCCAGGTTCAGGATGCTGATCCTGGATGGAGGTTTGTTCAGTCATGCAATTGGCAACCGTGTCTTGTGCGTCCCTTGTGATGTGGGAAGCCTATAAAACTGAGGAAGAATATCCCTATGCATCACTCACCATCACATGGAGATCCAAACATAAGAAGCTGCCAATTAGATTGGGGCTGATTGGTGATTCTAAGCTTTAGGTCAGGATGTATTGGAGCATGTACTGTCATTCTTCCAGAGCCAAACTCTTTGTGAGATTATAGGAGTTTGGCCTTCGAAAGAGGCCATGGTCACATCTAGTAGCTTCATTGATATTATTGGATCGGGTACGATCTTATCCAATCAAAAACCACATTATCATTCCATTGTCTAGCTAGTCTTAGGTTGTCTTTTGATAGCTTACCATTGGAGCTCAATTTCAATCATCTCCTAATATTGGTCAAGGTACCAATTTCCGTAATACTATTAACCTCTATACATCACTATTTTGAGCACATTCAATGTGGATAGTAGGACTGTCAAAAACTTATAGCTATTACAGCACCCATGTGCTTGATTCACAAGCACATTTGTATATTTTAAAGTACCAATTTTATATACTCTATCTTCTATTAGTCGTTCGCCAAAATCTTCACCTGATTTTTTTTCCGTCCTGGATTACCTTGTCCCTATGTCCCCCCTTCCCTGGGTCACGGAGTCTTCCAGGTAACTATGAGCCAAAAAGTTAGACTTACATGATTAGACCTTAGGTGACAATAATTAAGCTTAGTATCATGTGAATATGCAATGGGGATAAAGTAATCAATTCTGTATGATTTGCAAGAGGGTATAACGCCATTATAACAATTGATCCTCCATTCATAGTTTGCATTAGATGCTGAACAAAGAAGGTAGACAATCATAACAAGTTGCAACAGCTACGATGTAATGTGACTTTCAAGCTCAAATTTGAGAAGCCCTTGGCCCTTATGAAACATAAACATCTTGTTAAACATTGGTTTTCTCCTTGATGACAGCAACCCTTCAAAAAGCTGTATTGTACGACAACCTCAGAAATTAAAGCCATAAGCAGGTTAGATAACATGTCTCTAGTCCCCAATTTCGTCGTTGGTCTAGGTGAGATTTGGATTGGAGGTATTGTCTCACACACAAATCTTCATGAATACATGTCAACAATTTCAGTGAAACCCTTGATGAAATCATTGCAAAATATGTGCTTCAACAACTGAAGTACAGAATATCCCTGGAATTAATTATTGGACACAAACAGCTGAAACTTCAATTAATTGGGGCTATCTACTGAAATAGCTTAGGAGGATATAAGGAGCAAATGATAACTCAAAATCCAACCACAAAAAATGGCAGCTATCAAACAAAATTAAGTTCATATTTTTCCAACTAGCTAAAACCCACTGAATTGTTGTCCCAAAATCCAATCAAATGTGATCGCCCAAGCTGAAAATGAGTCATGGCAGCTCCCAAAAACATGCCCTAGCCCCACTGGAATTTGTGCTAGATAGAAACCCTTGGTATTTCTAAAATTCTGAATACGAAGCTCACTTCAACGACTCTTTGATGAAGCCACCAATTAGGGTTTTTCGTCCCCAAGTGTTTGTGACTATTGAAGGTTTTCTTCATCCCCAATAGGATCCAATGAGGGAAACCTTTTTGTTTCCTAAAAGGATGAAAATGAGAGCTCAATGCTCCAATTTTCCAAAAGAGAAATATTAGAGATTCATATGAAGATCCTTACAATGAGCCCAAACATTTCTTTTTATAGCCTTTCGTCTTTCATTTTCCTTGTGGAGTGCTCCATTGGGACTAATAGGTCCTACTTTATTTCTTTGATTTTCACATTGCGTTGTTTTCAAGGCACTTAATGGAGAGACGACCTCCCACTTTTCAAACAAATGACCTTTTTCTATTTTGAAGTTGGCATTTTGCACTTTTAGCCACAAACATACTATTTTTATGTGCTATAATTGTACTGAAATTTACTTTTTTACAAAAATATCAGAGAAGGCTGAAAACAACAAATTACAATTATAACGCAAATGTACTTCCCTTATTTTCTCCCTTAAAGCCCACAGAAGTAGAAATGGGGGCCCAAGGTCTTCAAATTGAACTAGCTTGGAAAAGGGGACATTACAAAACAGAGTTTGGGTATGAATTGAAGGTTGAGAGGGGAGAAGTGCATACCAAATTAAATGTGTAGTAAAACCTGACTTGATGTAATTATCTAAAAATCAAGACTAATAGGATACTCAAAATGCTTATGGAAGCAACTCAGAAGTCATTGTCTCAACAACTTTGGTCACCTTGGAAGTGTTCTCCCGCAAAGGACAATAAGTTTACCCGCACATCAAGCAAATTTGCACATGCTCTGTAAAAAATATGTCTTGGATTAATTGTGGGTGACTCAAGTTTGGCTCATGCTAAATATTTTGGATTTGCTTTGTGAAAACCTATCTTAGATCCATGTGATGATTTGTGAATAACTCATAATACAACTACTCCCTTTCAGAACCCTATTTAAGCACTTGATAAATTGCAAAAGAAAACATCTAAAAGACTAGGCCTTGATTGCCTAAGATCCAATGAATTTGGAAAAGAAAGCGTTGTTCTTAAACATGTTCGAGTGTGATTTAAGGGCTTATGACAAGTTCTATGCGTAAACCTACTTTCGATACAAGATGACATTAAAGATGTCTAAGTTGCACTCTCCGTATATGCTCTAAATCAATCCATGAGTTTGACAATTGAGCAAGGGCTTTCTTGGCAAAGACACTTGATCAACAACTCCATACACAGTTGATAATTATGATCAGATCTTAAATAGACTTGATGAAAGATGATCGAGTAATCTCAATTAATGTTACTTTAGCAAGTGGCTTAGAATGTGTATAGCTCAAGTATTTTGAAAATGATCTCCAAGGTAATTGATGTGATGGATGATCAATACAGACAATGCCGATAGGTTTATCTTTATTTAGGAAGCTCTAGGTGCCCAAATTCTTGCACAAGTTGACCTATTTGCTTCAAACATTCCTCTTTCGAACCTCAAAATGTGCTAAAATAGAACAAGAACCCTTTGTTTGAGATAAATGGGACAAAATTAATCGCCCAGCATAACACTGCCAGATTCGGTGGCATTACCTGATTTTGTCCTTTCTGCAAAAAGTACTCACATTTTTGTTCAAAAGAGATATTGAGTCTGTAAAAGGTCTCTTGGGTAACAAGGTCAAACCCAAATGGCCTCAGACTTTTGGAATGAGACCTTGTAGCAAACTGCATGGATTAGATCAAATTATCCTAAGCAAACTAAAAAATCATGATCGTAGGATTGTAAACAATAATTATAAGTTAGTGAATAAACCCTGTTATGGCAGTGAATTGTAACAACACTTAATGGCATCAATTCTCATTGTGCAATAACAATTAGAAAATGACATAGAATGCTTCCAATGCTTTTGAAGATCTACACCATGAAGATATTTCCAGTTCAATGTTCTTCAAAAATAAATAAGAATTTAAGTGGTAAACTATGTCACAAGGTTTGCCACATCCTTAATGAAAACAAATTCAAAATAAAGGTCGAATTTAATGATTTCACTAAAAAATTCGTTGAAAACTTGTTGCTAAGTTCATATGTTTGTAGTGGTGGCGTCTGGGTTGAGTGTGGTGGCCTTAGAATTTAGCGTCTGGAAAAGCCATTGCTTTGGCACCTAAGAATGTCCCTCGAAATTAATGGAAATAACAAATCTGAGAGTCTCCATTTATAAAAACCCAAAAACGTTTGAATTCAAGAAATTAACCACTTCAGTCTCTACAAAATACTGCTGTATACATTCTGTAATGTCCCTTTCTAGGGCTGAAACTGAAAATAAGGGTTTGGGCTCAAACCCAAATGAGAGAAATCAGATTTTTGGAACAGCAGCTATCAAACCCTAGCAGCGAACTGAAAACTCACACTTTTTAGGGCATCAAAACTCCCTTCAAAACCAGCTGAAATTAGGTGAATAAATCCTCTATGGCAGCGAACTGTAAGGGCACTTAATGGCATCAATTCCCATGCAAAACAAGCTAAAAATGACATAGAATGCTTCCAAACTATTTTATCCAACCATGAAGATATTTATCCAGCCAATATATTTCAAAATAAATAAAAAACAAGTAATAAACCACATCTGTAATTAATTAAATAATAAACAAAAGTACAAATCACATTTAGGGCTAGAAATGATGATTCCAAACCCCAAAAGTACCAATGAAGTGAGAATCAGCCTTACAAATAATGAGGAGTATGAATATCAACTTCCAAATGCCCAAGATGTGCCCTAGAAGGCACTCAAACCCCTCCACCCAAGTCGCCCCTAGGAGAGGGTGCAAAATAAATGTAGAAACCTTAATAGCTCTTTCTCCTTCAAGCCCTAGCTGCAAACCTAAGCAAGATCACCTTCTTTGAAGCTCTTAAGAACCACCAATTGGAGAGTTTTCGTTCTCCAACTTGAACAAGGAAGGGTTTTGTCCTCCTTGTGTGCCACACCAAAGGATTTTCGCCCTCTAGTGGAATGGAATAGAGCAATCAACCCCAAAACCAAGTAAGTATAAAATTATGATAAGATGCATGCGCAAACTGAGTCCAAGCGACCCCTTATATATCTTCTTGGTGGCGCCAAAGGATCAATTAGGGAGTTTCCCCATGACCGACCTCATAAGGATGTTTGCTTTTAACTTTTTTATCTTGGCTTTTTACCTCTTCAACCCAGCCGACCTGCTTATCAGAGAAACCATGAAAGAAAAGGTAAATGCTCACAAAAAAAGACTAAAAACATAAACAAACACTTCCCTTGTTCACCTTCTTCTTGCCCACGGGAAGTGGAATGGGCTAGAAGTCTTCAAAATGAATTAGTTTGAAAAAGGGGACATTACAGTCCTCCCTTCCCGAAATTGCTTGCCCTCAAGCAATTGCAAACTTGGATGCTCCAATAATCTGGATCTTGTACCTGTCAAATGAAAGAGCTCTTGCCAACACAAGCTCATATGCCCAAATACCATCATACCAAAACAACTAAATCCCATAGCTGTCAAGTGGAACAACTTCCGCCCACAATGATCACAGTGTCTACTCCTTCCATCACCCATATCTATGTGCTCTTCCTCAATGAAGCCTTCTACCCAAAGCATGAGAACATCTTTCAACACAACTTGCATGTAAGCTGAAAATAAGTCATAACAGCCATAAATCACTTGGGATTCCATCCAATTCAGCACTAGGATGGCTGGGAGGAGTGTCTTCACTAGTGGAGCCTCTCCACTATCATTACCATGCAAGGAAACCCTCTTAAATTGCACATGTGTACAACTGTTCATGACTGAAAATATTGTGACCAACAATATAGAAATGATACAAATATGACAAACCCATGCAAGCTTCAGTAATGTGATTGATGTAGAGGTGGTAGGTACCCATACAAGGACTGAAAACTCTCCGTCTTCATCTGCAATCCCATATGCTCCCCCATGTGATTGGGTGAGAAATAAACTTAACTGTTCTTTTCTGTTAATACCGGTACCTGCACATGGAACAAACTTCTTAAAGAAAACAAGAGTTACACTCATCGTTGCTTCTTCATGCCTCAAGGATATGATGGCAAATTCTTTTTCAATGCTTGCAATTGTCTCATATTCTCCCCTCAAGTGATGGATGTTCAAAAGTTCACTCAGGCTGTCCCAAACACAGTTGTAACCATGTGTTTTGTTCCCCAAAATCAGAAGGATAGTGGCTGGGATCCTTCTTAACAGCTGAAAAACACATCAATGATGATAGTAGATTGGAAACCCTTCATCCTCATGGCTGGATACTCATCTCTAGTTGTCAAAAAAATGGATAGGGAGCTGAAATTGTTGCGGACAACGAATGAAACAAAAATACAACAGTTGTCATAATGATTACCTTGGCCTCCAAAAGATGCTTCCAAGCTGCCCCAAACTAATCTCTTCAAAATTTGGCTCGGATCAGAACTTATGAGTGTTGGTATGTAAGTATAACAACCATACTTTGCCCGGAATTTCGTCCCAAACAATACCAAATATGTTGGAACATTGGCCTTGATTGTTCTCAATGAGTGAATCCTTTTGCGCACAATTTCAAATGAAAAGAATGTCTTCAAACCTGCCCCTCTATTGCTATGTCCAAAGAAGATATGCACAGCCCAACACATGAAATTGGGAAAAACATCTCATCATGGTTGTAGCATTGCATTTCATTACTCAAATTCAGAATTGTAGTGGCCAACAAACATCTTGTGAGAGTTACCCTTACCTTGTCAATATCACTAGAAGAAGAGCACCACTTCCTTGTGATCAAAATCCACTTGGTGGCTGCAAATAGAATGTGGAACCAGCTGGAAATAATAGCCACAAGATCTAAAACAGCTCCCATAATGATTTGGGGTTCATGATCCACATTTTCCAAACTCATCTCATTCATGTTAGAAAGATGACTTACACCCCAAAGCTCCCATGGAATCCATGTCTCATTAGGCCTTCTTGCTAGGTGTGTTTTAGAGAGCCAATCCCAAACAATAGCATGATATATTACTCCACCTTGGTTCATGAAAACTGAATTATTGCATACCTTATAGCAAGCTGAATTTATATTCCAAGCTGAATTTATATTTTCAGTGGATGAATTATCCATCACCTTCACATACATCCAAAAGTGGCAATCTTGAAAGTAACTTGAGTCCCACAAAACCATAGCAAGATGTTTCATACAATCTTGAAAATAACATCTAGTTTGCTTACCATCTTTACACCTTAGGTATTCAGCTGGAATTATCTTCTTTTGTCCATTCCCTACGATCTTGTCTTCATGTGTGTTGCTTAGTCCCCAAGAGTGTTCTATTAACCAAGAACATTGATCCTTCACCATGTGGTTAGAATGCACAACAAACCCTCTATGATTGCTCATAATTTTCCTTTCAATCCAAGTGCAAGAAATGATAGTTACCTTGATCTTCCAAAGACTACCCATGCCAAAGTAATCTTGGCCTTGAATAGAAGAAACAACATGCCCATAGTTGTCTCTAACATGCTTCTTAGTGTATTTCCCATGATGACAAAAATATGGCAGTGATATAGGAGGAAACAAAATGTGATCATTTTTATCATACCTTGGGCTGCCAACAAGGAGCTCACCCTTATTTTGTTGGTACTTGTTTGGAACATCTTCGGAACTCTCTTCAAGGTTATGAACTCCCTCAATCTGCCCATCATTGACTGTTGTTTGGGAAATTCCAGTGAATTGAAAGTAATCATGAAGAACTATGGAAGTGCCCTTCCTTCATGGACATACCCTTCCATAATGTCATCCTCATATACTTCATGCAAATCTGATTTTTCTTCTCCATTTTTCTGCCACATGCCATCATTAGAAATCAATGAATCATTATTGAATATCAAAGGATTTTTACCTTCCAACTTGTGCTTCATGATTTCCTTCTCTTTCCTAGGCTCGTGCTTCAAGATTTCATCAAACCCTTGACCCTTCATACTGCTGTTCTGAAAATCAGTCAATGGCTCATCCTTGGAAAGAGTGATGGGTACTTCTAGGGATTCAATGGGCTGCTCCCTCTCAATGCAAGGATCATCTTTGGTTTGCATTTTACATCTATAATTGGTTTGTTGGGCTATTGCTCAATACCTTTCCACTTGAGGACAAAAACCCTCTTGTGTGGCATCCAAGGAGGACGGAAACCTTCCTTGTGGCTTGGTGGAGAACGAAAACTCTTCATGTTGGTGAAATTGAAGACATCTCTTGAAGACTTGCTTGCTTGATTTGGATCAAGAGACATTAAGAAGAAGGATTTCAAAGCTTTGCATGATTTTTGTATCCCCTAGGAGAGCGACTTAAGGGTTTGAGTGTGATTTGGTGCACTTCTAGGGCACATAATTCATATTATTTTTGATATTCTGATTCTCCATAATTTATAAGGCTAGAATCTATAATTTGTCTATTTTTGGAGGGGTTTATCTATTGTTTTCAGCCCTTGTTTGTGGCTGCCTTGCTGCTGTCATAAATTTAATTACAGCAGTGTATCATTGCTCTATTTTCTCCATTTAGTTTGATGCAAATTGGATGGATATTGTTGCCGTAGTTGAAATAATTATTTAGAAGTATTTTTCAGCTGTTGTGCATGGTTATTTGGTGAATTTAAGTGCCCTATTCAGTTCGACTGCTAGGGTTTTAAGTGTGAATATTACAAGTGATGCTTGTTATAAAAATCAGATTTTACTTCACTTGGGGTTGTGTGGTTTCCTTCTTTTTCAGTTTCAGCCCTAGAAAGGGACATTACATTGGTATCAGAGCATCTGAGTCTTCCGATTCCTAGACGGTTTTCATTGCAGAAGAGACAGATCAAAACGACGGATAACATGCATATTGGGGATGCTAGATTTGAAAGGCTTGCCTTAGGGCAAGAAAGATTGGCCATTAAAATGGTGCAGCTGATCCATGTCCTTCAAGATCCAAATGGTGGAGGGAGCTCTTCAAAGGAAGTCAATAATATTCAGCGATCCAAAACGGATAACATTGCTACATGGTATGAGGAATATAGGGCTCTTACAGAGATGATATGCGATCTCATGTCGTTTTTGGAGTTTATGGGACTAAGCAAGGGAAGATTCATGAGGCCCAAGCTCTAATTTGTCACAAGCTACACAGGAGAAGAAGTATTAGGGCTACAAGTCAAGTCTCGGGCCTAAGATCACAAGCACCACATAAAGGAATCTTCATACATGGAAGTTGGATGAGGGAGACACTCTCCACATTTGAGGGAGTTCCAACATGGGGACAACCTGAGGAATGAAGATACAACTGAAGTTGGATATGGGCATCTGATCGTTGATCAACCGAATGAATCGGAAGAAGTACAGCGATCACTCTTTCCAAGGATGAGCCATTTATTGATCTTGAAGGAATTGCACACGAGTATGGTGGGTACCATGGATTGATGAAATCACAAGGGCACAATTTCTAGGGAAGAGAGGGAACTCATGAAGCATGAGTTTTGTAGGTAAAAATCATTGAGATATTTAATGATGATTCCTTAATTTCTGGAGGATCGCATTTTGCATAGCTAGCACAATTGAAGACAACACGGCACGGTAGAAGATTATGTCGCCAAATTTTAGAGACTTTTCGTGATGATTCCGGATGTGACAGAGAGGAGACTCATTGTCTTGTTCATTGAGGGGTTGGCTGAACCACTCAAGGGTTTGGTAGAGTATTCAGTCCCTTGTCTCTTCAAGTGGCAGTAAAAAACTTTATACTTAGAAGGTGTTGCCCTAAGGACAACATTGATCAACGGGAAGCCAAGGACATCTCTGAATAGTTGTTATGTCCCTTTTCTCCAATTTGATAGCAAGTTTGGATTTTTGGCCATTCCTTCTTCGTGGCCGGAAAAGGAAAGCAAGGAGAAGAGCAACATTATAATATTTAATAATTTTTATATGTTTTTTATAAAGTAATTGTAGAATATGTGGGTCGTCCAAGTTAAGGACAAAATAAATAATTATAAGGGCATAATGAATGGTCATAAGGGAGCGGCCACGTCTTTTCAAAAGTATAAATAGGGGACTAAAGGCAGCCATTTGGACATGTGAACTTTCATTTGTAAAATCTGATTTTGAGAGTGTTCTCTCATTATCTCACCACTTGGTACGAAAACCCCATGTGAGGTCCATATGAAGGACGAAAACCCTTCATATTGACTTAAAAATATTTGCACTTAAACTATATTATCATATTTGAAGGCATTATTGGGCACTTCCAGATTTATTCCATTAATTCCAAGAAGTGCGATTTTCTCTAGTGTTATTTGTGAATTATTGGATGATATTAGTATCATATTAAATCGATATTCCTAGTCGATTTGCATTATAAAAGCCAAATCTGCATTTTGCACGGATTCCTATGCATGTTTAATGGTAAAAAAGAATTGTTTAAGGTTGCAGCGACTTTTAGTTAGATAATCATTTCCAGAAGTGCGTATTTTGCACAAATCAAATCGATTTGGGTATAAGAGTTATCAAAATCAATAAATAAACATTCCTTAGTATTTATTAATATTTATAGAAGACTGTGGGCACATTTTACAAAGGTTTTTAACTTGCTGTAATCAAATTACAGTCTGCTACAATAATTTCCAGAATTATGTAAAATTCATATAAACCCTCAAAAAGGGTTATTACAGTGGTATCAAAGTTTGATCTTCTACGGGCCTGATATTTTATGGAAGTTGGAAACAATGAATACATTTATTATCAAAGAAGAAGGACTGTGTTATTACGAAGTTTAAAAAATCCAAAGAGGAAGAGCTCATGGATCAATTGATCTCTAGGCAAGAAAAGCTAGTTGATACTTTGGGTCTTCTTGCACTTTCTCTCCAAAAGCTCACAAAACCCAGAGTGCAAAATGGAGAAGGAAGTTCAAATGAAAGAAGTAATGTTAGAAAATCCTATACTTCAGCCCGAGGATCGAGCCGGAAGCCAACCTTCCTACAAAAAGAAGAAGCTATACCAGAGGTTGAGCCTCGAGCAGCAGAAAGAAGAGACATTACAGCAAAGTTTGCTGAATACATGGCATTTTCCGAAGATATTCGTAGAGCCATGACATTTACTGAATTCATAGGATTAGATGGAAGAAGGTTTAGGCCTGAACCTAGGCATGCTACACCTCATGGTGAAATACAAAGTGCTTTGGGAAAGTTATCTTTTTCCACTTTTGATGGGTATACCAAAGGCACTGCAAGAGCATGGATCCAGAAGCTGAATACATATTTGTCCTTGAAGCCCATGATGGAGGAGGAGGACATCAAATTGGCCGACTCTTCATTTGGAGGGTATTGCCCACGAATGGTGGTTATCATGGGCTGGTGACTCAGGGTCACAACGAAATTCATCACTTATGATGAAGTTCATGTCAAAGACTCATCGACAGATTTGACAAAGTAGATCCAGAAGTTCACTTTCGTGAGCTTGCTTAGTTGAAGTAGGAAGGCACAGTGGAGGAATATGTGGCTGAATTCTAGAGGCTCTTGGTGATGATCATCGACGTGTCAGAGAGAGAAGACTCATTTATCTCTTTGTTGAAGGATTAATGGAACCCTTGAGAGGGTTGTTTGAGCCTTCGATCCAGTATCTTTGCAGGAAGTGTTAAAGAAAGCCCTAGATCTGGAAGGTGCTACCCCAAAATCAGCAGCAATCAGTAGTTTGCCCAAGATCGGTGGAAGAGGGTAACAATCCTCTAAGCAGCCCAAGAATCCTTCTTTGGATCAGTTGAAGAAACAACTACCCAAAGAGTCTCAGGATCAGTCCAAAGATAGCCTTGAGAGAGAAAAAAAAAATGAATTGAGGAAGAAGTCGTGCTTTTCATGAAAGACCCATGTACCCCAAGACATTGTTGTCTGGGTAAAGGTAAAATACATTATATTGAAGTTATTCCTGATTTTGATGATGATTGCAGTGAAGATGATGTCGCTTCAGGAAGGGAGCCGAAAGAAGTAACTAGTACTCTTGCAAGCATTACGGGAGCACCTAGCTACAACTCTCTCATTATTTAGGGAATTTTGAATGCGCATAAGGTGACCATACTGATTGATGGAGGGGTCACTCATAACTTCATTAAAGCAAGCTTGGTCACTAACCTAGAGTTACTTGTTGAAGAATTCAAGGGCTTCACAGTAAGGATTGCAGATGGGTACTCCATGAGATGCACCAAGACGTGTGTTGGACTTCACATCAATTTGGGAACATATGAGGTGTGTGCTGATTTCTTTGTAGTTGATGTGGCTGAATTTGATATCATATTGGGGGTCCAATGGCTATGCTTGTTGGGAGAATTAACTCTCAACTACCAGAATATGCAAATGAGTTTCATGGACCAGGGTAGAAGAATTACCTTACAAGGAATATATTCCAACATGCCCCAATTAAATTGTATGCTAGAAGAAGACATTTCATATGAATCATATTTCTATTCTTTGTCAAAATTAGCAGCAGATTGGAAGATTTTGATTTCAGCTGAATATGCAAAGAACAAATTTACTAGTGATGTCTTCGAAGGAGCCATTGAAGATGGGAGGTATAAGGTTAAGGATGGACTGATTTTATACAAGGACAAAATCTATCTTGTGCTAGAATCAAAGGTCAAAAGGAAAATCCTGAGAGCTGCTCATGATGATCCTTCAGCTGGTCACCCAGGCTATTTCAAGACTTACAAAAGCATAAGGGAGAGATTCTACTGGAAGGGACTCAAAGGAGAAGTGCTTAACTACATCCGTGAATGCCTTGTTTGTCAGCAGAACAAAGCAGAGCATACATTTCTAGCTGGTTTGCTTCAGCCACTCCCCATTCCCACTCAAAAATGGGAAAGTATCTCCATGGACTTCATTACGGGGCTACCTATGGTACAAGGTAAAAATTGTTTATATGTGGTTGTAGACAGACTCACAAAATATGCACATTTTTGTCCTCTTCCAGCCAAATACAATGCTTCCATAGTTGCTGATGTATTCTTCAAGGAAGTATTTAGATTACATGGGCTGCCTAAGGAGATAATTAGTGATCGGGACAGCCATTTCTTGACCTTATTCTTGAAGGAGTTATTTCATTTAGTGGGTACTCAGTTTTCCCATAGTACCAATTATCATATCCAGACTGATGGGCAAACCGAGATCGTGAATAAGTGGGTGGAAGGATACTTGAGGAATTACATTGATGGACAACAGTCAACATGGATCAAATGGTTGTACATGGTGGAATTCTGCTACAACACCACCTTCCAGATGTCCATCGGTATGTCTCTATTCAAAGCTCTATATGGGTATGATGCATCTTCTTTTGATGACTTGGTTTTGGCTGATAGTAGAGTACCAAAAGCACAAGATTTAGTCCAGCAAAACCAAGATATTCTTAAGGAGCTGAAGGAGAATCTTTTATATGTAGATCAACATAGGAAGGAGAGGACTTTCGAAATAGGTGACATGGTATTCCTGAGACTATAACCTTACAGGCAGACTTCCATCAAGCAAAAGGGAGCAGAAAAGTTGAAACCACGGTTTTATGGCCCATACAAAGTCATTGGCAAGGTTGGTAAGGTTGCATATGAATTGGAGCTTCCTGAGAATAGCAAGATTCATAATGTTTTTCATGTTTCATGCCTTAAGAAGGCACTTGGGCAGCATATTACCCCTTCACTAGAGTTGCCTCCACTAGATGAGGAAGGCAAACTGATTTTGATTCCAGAAGAAGTCTTAGATGTTCGTGAAAGAAGACTGCGGAACCGAAGAATCAAAGAATATTTGGTTCGTTGGAAAGATCTTCCCCTTGAAGATGCTACATGGGAGAGTGCAGCCATTCTGGAGCATCCACAATTGCGATTGCTTGGGGACAAGCAATCTTGGGGAGGGAGGACTGTAATGTCCCTTTTCCCAACGTAGAAGACCAAGTTTGGATTTTTTGGCCATTCCTTCTTCGTGGCCAGAAAAGGAAAGCAAGGAGAAGAGCAACATTATAATATTTAATAATTTTTATATGTTTTTTATAAAGTAATTGTAGAATATATGGGTCGGCCAAGTTAAGGACAAAATAAATAATTATAAGGGCATAATGAATGGTCATAAGGGAGTGGCCATGTCTTTTCAAAAGTATAAATAGGGGACTAAGGGCAGCCATTTGGACACATGAACTTTCATTTGTAAAATTTGATTTTGAGAGTGTTCTCTCATTATTTCACCACTTGGGACGAAAACCCCCATGTGAGGTCCATATGAAGGACGAAAACCCTTCATATTGACTTAAAACTATTTGCACTTAAACTATATTATCATATTTGAAGGCATTATTGGCATTTTCAGATTTATTCCATTAATTCCAAGAAGTGCGACTTGCTCTAGTGTTATTTGTGAATTATTGGATGATATTAGTATCATATTAAATTGATATTCCTAGTCGATTTGCATTATAAAGGCCAAATCTGCATTTTGCATGGATTCCTATGCATGTTTAATGGTCAAAAAGAATTGTTTAAGGTTGCAGCGACTTCCAGTTAGATAATCATTTCCAGCAGTGCGTATTTTGCACAAATCAAATTGATTTGGGCATAAGAGTTATCAAAATCAATAAATAAACATTCCTCAGTATTTATTAATATTTATAGAAGACTTTGGGCACATTTTACGAAGGTTTTTAACTCGCTGTAATTAAATTACAGTCTGCTGCAATAATTTCTAGAATTCAGTAAAAGTTCATATAAACCCTCAAAAGGGGTTATTACAAAGAAAGACGAACACTATGAAGACAACCAAAGGTATGAAGTTAATTCAGATTTGTTGTTTTCTACCATAACATTTCAGATTTATGGTCATGGGCAATTTGTTGAAAGGGATGACCTTGGGGAAAATTTGATGCTCCATATCAAATCACAGCAAAAGGGAAGTCTTCATGATGCTAAGGATGGAGAAAAATCAGAATTGCATAGGGCCAATGGGCTAAGACATTTGGGTGACCTTGTTGGGGGCCATATAGATGAAGAGAGTGCTTTTCCAGGTGCCTATAATCACTTTTAGTTTGCTCGAAATTTCAGGACAACAGCGTATGATAAACAATTTCATCATCTTCTTAAGGAATTGCTACATCACCTTCATGCTATGTCTTTGCAATATTTTGGTCGTCATAAGAAATATTCCAACAACTTTGTGAGGATGAAGGTAAAATATCCCTTTTCCGGATTTAATTTATATTCAAGATTTCCCACCAAATTTTCACAAATAACAATCTGATTTTTATGACAGCAGTATATAGAAAAATATGACAGCAAAGTACAGTTATGGCAGCAAGGTATAAAATCAGAAAATAACCAATATCTTCACTTTTATTGCAATTAAACTAACATGCAACAACATGCAAGTAACATGCATCAACATGCAATGACATGCAAGTAACATGCATCAACATGCAATAACAAGAAGTTTCCATTGATAAAATAGATGATCTCTCTTACTGAATATGACTGTCTTCTTTTTCTGGACTTGAAACTGGATCAACAAGCCTCTGAAACTCTGAATCTGACAACCCGATCTGAATAGACTCCACAATAGCAAACTAGGGCTGGATCTTTCACCACCGAAGAGTGCTCTACTAGCTAGGGGTATATCTTTCACTACCGAAGCTAGGGTTCCTGCGGAATTTCACCTCCACAAGCAAGGAAAGCACAAACAACAGTTGCTTCAATATCAAAATAGGTGAGTATGAATGAATGCCTATTCTCCCCCAAGCGCTTCCTTTTATAACTTCTCATTGCAACAAAAGGCCCAAAAGAACCCTAATCACCCCCTTGGGTCTTTTTTAATTAATTAAAATAACTTAAGTCACTTTATTCCCCACATGCCAAAAAGTGCACTTAAGTCACCCCAACGAAGAATTAGAACATAAAGTACCATATATTCACCCATTACTTAAGTCATAGACTAAATATAACATAAAGTACCTTAGGGGAGCATCTCACAACCTTATTTCACTTAAGTCACCTCAAAGTACGTGTCCAACATCGAAACATAACCTATAAGTGAAATGAAGGTGCAAACCATACCCAATAACCATCAATGTCACTAGCTCCTTGGGCATGACCAAGGCTAAGATGGATGAAAGGCCTCCTAGGCCACCTGCTCGGAAATGGGGGCATTTTAGTTTGCTCGAAATTTCAGGAGAGCAGCCTATGATAAGCAATTTCATCATCTTCTTAAGGAATTGCTACATCACCTTCATGCTATTTCTTTGCAATATTTTGGTCGTCATAAGAAATATTCTAACAACTTTGTGAGGATGAAGGGTACCAAATGGGAAAAGGATGCTACTTTATCCCTAAGAAAGGAACTCTTTGTGGCCAGCCCTAGACATGACCATCATTTGTTGATTCCTCCTATGCCGCTGCCATATCTGTATCATGGACAAGCATGATCAATTTGATAAGAGGAAGAACATATTGAGGGACCAAGTGGGCACATAAATGTTGTCTTCCTTGCAAATTACCTTTTCTTGCACCTAGAAGTTTGGGATCCATAGAACCTTTGGAAGGATGCTGATACAAACTTGAGGACTGCTGTCTATATCCTTATGGCAGCCATAAGAAAATTGGCAATCACAAGAAAAATGCATTTCCCATCCACAGTAGAGGATATAGTGTTTGCATGGTGAATACAAGATGGTCTTTGGGTACACCCAAATGATTTGCAGAGAAGAGATATCATTGTTCACTTGTAGCCTTGGTAAGATGCTCTTTGGTGTTGAGAATTTAAAGAAATGTCTAGATGCTGTACATTGGATTTAAGCGTCTTATCCGCATTCTATGGATGTAGGCATCTGTAACTCAATGGGGAAGAGTATTAGGAGTGTTGGGATTTTCAAGTCCAACTGTTGAAAACCCTTTCAGTATAGTATAACCTTCCAAAAGAGGGAGCAAAAGTTTTGGTAGAAAATGGTCATGGATGATACATGTTGAAAGGGAATCATAAAGGATATAAGGCACTAGGCTCCACTTCCAAGCTGATCTAGCAACACAGAAAACGGAAGAAGTTCCATATTTTTGAAAGAATTCAATGCATAGAGGCTAGATTTTTTGTTGTTGGCAAGTAGTAACATGGTTTAATTTTTTGGTTGGATTTTGGAGAAACATGTCATGGTATGACCCCCTATGTGATCATGGATTTTACATTTGAGGGATTAAGATAGAACCAAAGGTGGAGATTTCTTGCAAAGCCATTCCTATGCTGTAGTTGGGGTACTTCTATGGGATGTAAGAATGATGAGTTAAGAGCTAATATGTTTGATTCTGAACCATTTCAACCATAGACCTGTTTCTTCTATTTTTAGCCTATGCAAGACAATTTTCAGTCCCTATGGCTACTCATGAATTTTCCTTTTTCCATAAGATTTCAGTTTGGTAGCTGTTATGTCATGGATAGGGCTGAATGTGCAAAACTCAGATTTGGGACCGCCATTAGCAGCCATGAATAGCGGTAAATCTTGCATGGGGAATAAGGAATTCCATCATGGGTTGATGTGGGAAGCAAGGTTACAGCTGAAAGGAAGAACAAATCAGATTTGATAGTCCCAATTTGGATAAGATTCCATGTGAATTATGACAACATGGAGAATTGTTTTCAGACCCTCCACAATCTGATTTACATCTTGAAATAACTCAGATGGATAGTCAAGAAGATTATTCAAATCCATTTCAAGGCTTTATAATGGAAACTACATCAGCAATCATAGGGATTTTGGTATAGCTGAATATGCAAAGAAAGTAGATGTCATTGTTGTTTTTGAAGTCAAAGATGAAGAAGCATTCAATGAAAAAAGGTGCAGTTGAAGTTTGAGTTTGTTTGGGTTGAAGCTCCTTCATTTAACAGGCACATGATCCAAATTATGGGAGTACTACAACATGTTCTTTTACCTTGATATGATGATGCTCGGGCATATGAGTTTGCAATTGCTTGAGGGCAAGCAATTTCAGAACGGGAGGACTGTAAAGTCCCCTTTTTCAAATTGAGACCTAACGAAGACTTCTTGCCATTCCCTTTCTGTGGAAAATAAGAATAAGTGAACAAGGGAAGGAATTGTACTTCGTTTCTGTTTTTTATTGCATTTAATGTTTTCTTTTAGTATTTTTCCTTTAGGAGGTAGGTTGGTTGGGTTTGGAGAAATTAAAAGGAAATTAAAAGATAAAGTGAAGCTTAAGAGCTCAGTCCTCTTCTAATTGGCCTTTGGCACCAAGCAAGGAGTATAAAAGGGATTATATAGACTTCATTTGCAAATCATCTAGGGGAGGGGCGCATTTTACATCTATTTTGGTTTTTGGGCTGAGTTGCTCAATACCATTCCACTTGAGGATAGAAAACCCTCTTGTGTGGCATCCAAGGAAGACGAAAACCTTCCTTGTGGCTTAGTGGAGAACGAAAACTCTCCATGGTAGGTGCATTGAAGACATTCTTGAAGACTGCTTGTTGATTTGAATCAGGGACATCAAGAAGAAGGATTACAATAGCTTTGCATGATTTTTCGAGCTCTTCCCTAGGGGAGCGACTAGGGTTTGGTATTGGTTCGATGCCTTCTACAGAACATAATTCATATATTATTTGATATTTTGATTCTCCATAATTTGTAAAGTTGGAATCCATAATTTGACTATTTTTGGAGGAGTTTATCTACTGTTTTCAGCCCTTGTTTGTGGCTTCCCTGCTGCTGTCATAAATTTAATTACAACAGTGTGAATCATTACTGATTTTATCCATTTCTTTATTGCAAATTGAATGGAGGGGAATTGGTTGTCCATAATTGAAATAATTATTTAGAAGTCATCTATTGTGCATGATTTTATGGCATATTTAAGTCCCTATACAATTCGATGCTAGGGTTTAAGAATATTATCAGTGTCATAAAAATTAGATTATCTTCACTTGTGTTTGTGTGGTTTTCTTCTGATTTCAGTTTAAGCCCTTAAAAGGGATCATTATAAAAGGTATTAGTAGGAGAACCATAATGGTTGTTTGAGTGCCATAGATGTGTTTATCATCAGTCATTTCCCCTAATAGAACTTCCTTCACAAAGGGGAATGATGTGCTAGGAAATGTAATGTAGACTTGCATGATCATGTACCTTCTGAGCCATCAAAAATCAGTCAATCTCTCATGAGGTTGGGAAATCCTATCAATCCTTGCATCCTTTATTCCTATAGCCATACAAATGTTGTAAGGGCATTGTATCTTATGACAAATTGTAGATTGGTTTGTTCAATCCCTTGCCTCTGGTATCTTCTGTAACCTTCTTTTTCTCTCTAGCAGGATATTATAATTGAGACTATTCACATAACCTGCATGAAATTAATTTCCAAACACACATGGCAAGGCAAACCAATATAATTTCCCACTACAATATCCTTAGGTGTGTTAGGACAGAAACCACAAATAAGAGAGTAGATGGAGTTAGATTGTGAGATAAAAAATCCTATTTGTTGTAGAAATATAATGTTGCAATTATTTTATTCTTACTCTGGAAGATAGACTATAGACAAAAGTATTACTAATTATCAGTAAACAATGACACATTGCATCATATCAAATCCAAATAAAATAAAATCATGATAGCTTTTTTCACTGCTAAACTGAATATGTCACTTCTTTTCTCTACATCTACACCTCAGAAACAATTAAAATTTCAGACACCGTACGTTGGGTGGTTTATGCCTTTAACGTTAGCAATAACATGACTTTATAATGTTTATGTTCAAGTTGGCTATTTGCAAGCCCTAGGCACTAGATGGCCCCAATTTATCGCATCCTTAGTTGCCTCCATTTATCCTTTAAAGTTGGATACCATTTCCAGGGAGTCTACGTCAACCTCTCACATGGTTTCCAAAATCACAGTTTCTATTTGACAACCCAACTGAATAGAAATCACTCTCCACTTATCTAAAAATCCTTGAATTTGTGACCACCAACATGCCCTATGCTGATGCCGTTTTAGCTGACTGAATGTATCTGTTAAAAATCCTTGACTGAATAACACAAATATGACTCTTTTTTCATTATCACCTAATGGAAAAGATAATACCAGGGTATTCATCCTCTAATGTTGTTGCACCTAGAGGGTTTTCACCCTCAAACTGTAGAAGGTAGTTGGACCTTTTCTCTATTACATCAATGGAAAATAAAGCTAATGTAAAAAGTGCTTTCTAAATGTTTGACCCCATCGACCTCCTATGCTTTTTGTGAACATTTCATGAGGGATAGGATCCATCTAGATGGGCCTTTGTCACTTCTATTTTGAAGTTATGTTTTTACTGAACTCTCAAAAAGTTTGTATTGACCCCTTTTGCTTTCAACCTATTGTATTTATTTTTGCAGAACTGAAATTTAAATTGCATGTATGAATAATGTCATGGTAGAGTTTAATCTAATTAGCGACATGAACATATCACACATAAATGCCCTTTGCCAAAACACACCTTATGAAACCAAATCACCAAATTTTATGGAATTTATGTTTTACCTTTTCAAATATTGAAATTTTCCAAGTAATTTTACTGAATATTACATTATGGACTAAAGGCATTGATTTAATGCAACAATTAAATCTATGAAATATCTAGAAACCCTCTAAATTCATCAAACATAGATATAACAAAATAATACAAATTATCATGTAACCAGCTTTCTCAAATTGTAAGCACCAATGAGATTTCCATTGGCTTGTACCCAAGGTAGGTCTACTCCACTCGATTATAATTCAAATACCAGGGATGGAACATGCTATATATCTTCAAACTGAGTAACTTCTTCACTAGGAAGACTAGAATATGTTTAAGTCGTTTACGTCCTTCACCCAACATGAAATTTTTGTCATTCAAGGATAAGTCCACTTGAGCGCTAGTGTCTTTGCGTCCTCAAAGTGGTCTTGGAGCAAAAAACTCACAATGATCTTCTCAGGGTCAAAATAGAATGCACCAAGTCTAGATCAATATGATTGTCAATCTCATTTCAATAGGGTCTTCACTGGTCAAACTAAATTAGAAAAAAAATCTTGTAGCTATGTGAAAACACTAAAGATCATAAAAATATTAGATAAAACATATTATAAAGATGCTCAAGGGTCTTATCCTTCATTTTTGCTTCTAGAGTTTCCATGGAGAAGGGATGGCATCCAGAAAACCAATTTCCTGCTCTTAGGTGGAAAAAGGGGACATTACAACCTGGTCATTTTTCCAACAATAAAACATAAGTTGGTTTGGCAATCTACAATGAACTATAACATGAGTTACCAGACAACTTGAAATTAAACTGGTAATTTATTTCCCTTGTGACTCCCTATGTGCGCTTACAAGAAAGAAAATAGGCTTAGGGTTTTCCTCCAAACTAACCTTTAGAAAGGATTCACACATTACATAACCACCAAGTTCTCCCAAATGCGGTGCAATACGATCCCATGTTTATGCTATGATGTTTCATTTTAAAGACCATCTAGGGTCATGATATTTCGTAGTTTTCCTGAACTGGAAGAGTCCCCTTGTTCAGTTTCGGCCAGGGGCTATTTAAACAATAACAGTCTTCTGGAATCACCCCTCGTTTCTAGGTCCAATCAACCTTTCAATAGAATGACCACTAGTAATAAACTTGGTTTCTGAAGATCCCAACACGCAATTGACGTTAGCCAAGTAGCATTAAACCATCTAGTGATCACATCTAGAGATAACAACCCATGCCAATTAAGGTTTGAGTCTCTAGGGAATACAACTTGGTGAAATCAGTTGTTCTGCACTCAGACTTTCATGGTGGATAACCTCACGATAAATTCCCTATGTTCTCTAAGAACGGGGGACAAGTGGAGAATTCCAACTCTTCCAGCAGCACGTCTGATAAGAAGGCTTTGCCCAACACGTTTGTGCATCGGCTCAATAGTAGATGTTGCTTTGATCAAACAGTGCAAGCCTTTATTAATGTTTTTTTCCCAATGTTCCATTCCATACTTTCAAGTACATTCCAAAGGGATGCCAGTTCAATCCTCTGAGTGACTTGGGGATGTCAACCTTGCATCTTGGGGACTTTGGGAAGGTGGAGGAAACATCTGCTTTAAAGTCTTAATGGTTCCATAGAATGCATGATGTACCCAGGATGCCATTTCAGTCACTTATGTGAACCATTCTATGTATGTATCCTTTTTTATATTTCGGAGACATGTAGTGTAATATCCCTTTTTAGGGCTGAAATTGAAAGTAAGGGAAATCACACAAACCCCAATACTAATTTAAATCTGATTTTGGATCAGCAAACTGAAAAATTAAATCAATACGTAAACAATGATCTGATTTTTATAACAATCTTGAAAAACACGACATTTCACCCAAATATCACCCTAAAATTCATCCACAATATTTATAGACCTTTTACTTAGGAACACCTTAAGAACAATTTCCATCATGAAACTCAATCAAATAATCAGCTGGAAAATTAATTATCAACAACAGAAGTACAACAAAGAGAAATAATCAAAATGAGGGTTTCCAAACCCAAACAATGCCCAAATATGAATGATTCCGGCCTTATGCATTATATCAAATCTGAATATCAATAAATAAATGAGTGTCATGCCCAAGAAGGCACTCAGAATGACTTCTTCCCTAGTCGTTCCCTAGGAGAGGGACCTCAAAAAATATATAAAAGCTCCTTGTCAGTCTTCTTCTTGATGCCCTTGATCCAAATATGCAATGAAGAGCTCTTCAATAGAGATCTTCAATCCACCAAAATGAAAAGTTTTCATTCTCCACCAAGCCACAAGGAAGGTTTCTGTCCTCCTTAGATGCCACACAAGAGGGTTTTTCTCCTCAAGTGGAATTGTATTGAGCAACCAGCCCAACAAACCAAGTGTAAGTGTAAATGCGCCAAAAAAAATGATTTCCAAATGAGATCATACAAGACCCTTTTATATCCCTTGCTTGGTGCAAAGGCCAAATAGATGAGGACCGACCTCCAAGCTTCACTTTATCTTTTAATTTGCCTTTGTTGGAACTCCTCCTAATCCCAGCCGACCTGCCTTAGGAAGATGTAAACACTAAAGAGAAAACATTAAAATTAATAAAAGAAACTCAGAAACGAAGTTCAATTACTTCCCTTGTTCACTTATTCTTCTTGGCCATGGGAAGAGAATGGCAAGAAGTCTTTCATTCAACATGAATATCGAAAAAGGGGACACTACAGTCAAGGTATCCCAAGGACTTGCACAGGGCCTATTAGGAACTCAGCTGGGGATAGGTCCCCCCGAGAATTCCCAAAGATCTCTAGATTGCTCAAGTGCCTAACGGACCTCAATCGATGTGCATTGCAAAAAAAAGGCAGTGAAGATATGCTTTCTAAGCCTCCTATGTCAAGAATTACAGCCACAAGGTACGATGCCCCACAAACAATGCCTACTTGAGTACCCTACTACACAGCCACCAACAATTTATGATAATAAACAGAGCAATATAGGTGCACAAATTCCTTGATTTTGCAGGACCTGTATTATCAATTTTTATATTAGCAAAGGTTCAAAGGAGCATGATTCAGAACGAAACGTCATATTACAAGTTGGAAAAATTCTCGTGTGAGACTTTAAGAGGGAATCAAATGTTCAGCTATATGTATTTACGAACCCACACCTCTAGACTTACTATGGGTTGAAAATACATGTACTGATAATTTGCAGTGATTTGTAGCATTGGCCAACAGCATGCCAAACCTATTTAGGAAAATATTATTGATAGGATTGTCTTGTGTAGGTCACAAGAAAAAGCAATAGGAAGTTGGCCATCAAAGTGTATATATATGGGTGTGTCCTAGGTGGGCTGCCCATGAGCATGACCAAGCGTAATGACTGCTTTATGTTGACAGGTTGCATAAATGCATTAAAATTTAGATGTCTATATTCATCCCATTCAAAAAGTACAAGTTTAGATCAAGAAACCACCCATTAAGGTCTTCACTAATGTATGGGTACCTCTTTGGAACTCCTAAAACCATCACTTTTTGATAGATATTCAAGGTTTTTGGTAAGAGTCTAATGGACCACTTTGTGGTCAATTAGATGGATATCTAATTTCTGCATTGAGATCCAGGTGTACACTTCCATCCACCACATGGATGGCCAGACCTAGGTAGTGAACCGTGCAACTAGTTCAACTCTTGGTGACCGGGTACAATCTGGAAGAATGCCAAAGACTTGGGTCATGAGAAATTGGTATACCATTCTATAGCTAACTTACTGAAGGGCAGTGCACACTACAACACAAGTCTCCATGGTTTGAGACAATATTTCAGCTATTTGCAATAACATTTCCATATACCATGTTGTGCATGTGACCATCAAAGAAGTAGCCAAAAAAAGAGACTAGTTTAGAAGAAGTCTAATGCTTTGCCAAGTTCATATAAAGGAGTCAGATTAATACACCACAAAGGTGCAAGAGCGATGTGAGGGAGAAAGCAGATCTAGGATACAATAGCTCGTAATGACCACCCATGGGAGGGATGCTTTGTAGCTTCAAAGTTAGAGACTACAGATTCTGAATTAATGTTGTAACAAGGATAGAGTGTCTAACTGTCAAGGAAAAGGCTTCTAACGTTGAAGCCAATTACGGAGCTGTAAATGGAGCAGAAAAATAGAAGACAATGCTTTTAGACTCTAAGTCTTAAAAGCTTATATCGCCGATGCTTCACTTCTAGTCTGGAGCAACATAGTTAAACAAACAGTGCCTTCTTTAAAAAGAGCCATCCTTGCAACATGGATGAAGAGAGGGAACAAGTCATTGCCTGATAGAGAAATAGACCTTGATTACACTAATCAGCAATAGTGATCAAGACTAACAAAATCTTTAGGCTAAAAGCAAGCATAAGAAACATGGGAGTACACACAATTGAAACAACCCGATTTCACTTGGATGATAAGCTGCTATGCACAGATGGCTTTCGTAAAAAAAAACCAAACACTTTGAGATAACTCTTCAGGTCTCCTTATTGCAATTAACTCTAGCCGTTTACAATACAATAACGTACTTCAAAAGTTCCGTTTCACCCTAATCAATATGCAAGTATATATATGCATGTGTAATACAAGTGAAACCTGATCCAAGCATTACTTGCCAATACAGTGGGAACATGTCGACCATGGGCTATGCTAAAAATGGGTCCAAAGAAGCACCATAACCCGGATTGTCCCAGATGAAAATGGGGGTGCTGCCCCCTGAACCCACTGTATGGGGGCCTTGCCGCCAACTATACTTTCGAACCAGTGGTGAGTGGGACTATCAACCCTGAATGAATAGCCTCCGGCCCAAAGACTGTCCGGCCCCTTATCCTTCACTGTAAAGACTAGGTTCCCTGCATTCTGCAGGAAAACCATTCTAGATGAGTCAAATCTATATAGACTGTAGATGCATTCAGACGGTCAAGAAGAAGTCATACATGTCAGCCAGTAACATCCTTTAATAGAAGACTGTTGCTGTGGAATCATTTCATATCAACACCTTTGGACGACATTGATGATTGCACATAGGATTACTCCATCATCACAGAGGAGACCCAAAGAATTGGCAGGTCAGTCTCAACTTGACAAGCTTCCGGGCAAGGCAGCAAGTGAAAATACCTAGTTCAGGGAGTTGGGAAGTATTTGCCTTCCACCAGTCTTGCTCAATAATTAAGTCTTTTCCCAGGTGCCATGTAATGGAAGCCTCCCATTGGAACTAGTATCATCCTTAAATGGATCATGTTCTCGCAGAATGTCCAAATTGTAATACTGATCAAAGGTTCAGATAATGTCTACCATATACAGAATACTCATTCGTGAGGATTGGCAATAGTCGACACAGGAAAGCAACAATAGACATCAGAACCATGGATTTCGTCTGACTGAAGCCAGAGTGAGTATGCAGATGAGATACAGACTATCACATCCATAAACTCCATTTACCGACTCTAATAGCATGTGCAGGGAAACATCAGTTTTGACAACTGAACATATGGCTTCTGACAATGCACACCTCAAGTCATTTTTGCTTAATTTTAGAACAGTGTTGGTCACGACTACCAGAACAGTATTCACTTTGGGTAGGCGTTCAAATTATAGATGCTACTTCGCAGGTGGAAAGCATCTGAAATGAGCAATAATTTAGTCGATTCATGTCCGATTATTCTAGAGATTTCAACTTGTGAGAGGTTCAATGTGCATTGCAACTGCATCCATAATGGATTGAATGATGGGAAGAGCAGAGTCTATCTGGCTCCACAGTAGAATATAGCTGAACAATTTGGTTTCAATATTTGCTCTCAGAGCAAGCCATTCACTATGTATATATTGTATCGACCAGTTTTGGCTAGCAATCCCAATAGATTAACAAGGACTTTTCTTGATGGAGTATTTAATACCATGTGTTAGGATTGTCTCAATGAGAAAGAACACGTGTATCACATTATTTGAATATGCTCTTACGTAAATGATTATCTGAATCACCATTGTTTTCAAAAGTTTCTTTTGGTACATTTTAAATGTACGTAGGTCATTAGAGCATAACTGCTGTAACTTGATAGATTTACAGTCCACATTTATGTGTGATAATTTCATGTGAGCATAGCACTGGAATGCAGCATGTGTTAAAGAGACTGAGTACCTGTTTTATGACATTTGAATCGAATCACATGTAGCTTGATACCAATTACATATTAAGATCTCTAAAACTTTATATCGTTTTGATTTATGTCTTCCATTGACTTGAAGAAGGATTCTAGGTAGTATCTAATACTTTCATATATATATCAAGCCATACTTGCATGTCAATGACATGGAGAATATCATTCAAGAGATATATTATGTAAAGGTCCAAAAGTATGATGTCAAGTGGACTCAAAATGTGTGATGCCATTACAATAGATAAGCACTAAGGAGTTCATAGTTCTCATGGATTGTTACTAGAATACTAACCAATTTAGAAATGTAATCAAAACCTGAGGGATAAGCCAAACCAAGAAACTCCAAATAAACTGTTTAAGTCACAAGTACAAAGTTAGCTGTGAGACCAGAAGAAACATTTTTCTGAAAGCATTGAGCCACCGGAGATTGTTAGGAGTATTCCTTGGATTAGTGCTCACATTATTGTTTGTAATAGTTAAATGTAATATTCTTATATTACATTAGTAAGTTTGAGTGATATTAGAATTTGTGTGAATGATGAGTTGTATTTACAACTCATATATATTTGTAATATTATTATTAATAGAGTTGTCATGATAATACAACTCATTGATAATAATATAGGTTATAATTATATATGTGTGTACGTGAGTTTATCTCACCATAGAATAGGGGTTTTTAAAGTGAGATATTAGTGGGATATGTGAGAGAATAGTGGGAGTGATTCTAGGAGAGATAAGAGAGATTTGTGGGATTGAAGATTGGAGTTGAATCCTTGTTTTAAGAAGTTCATTCTCCTATATATTCTAAACTCTCACTCCATGTAATTTTCTCCAGATATTATTAATCAATAACATTGTTGTGCTTATCTTCTGCAATATTATATTTCCTCTGTAATTTTGTTTGTATCTCCATTTTTCTATGAGTTTAATGTAACTGATGCTCATTTAGATTAGCCAATCTATCTATTTCACATCATCTGGTATCAGAGCAGGATAGGAGGAGTTATGAGAGTCATTGCAGGACAAAACCACATCCTCTTGAATGCAGATATAAGAGTTTTGAAGCTTCCATCGCCATTTTCTGGATTCTGATCTTAAAAAAATGATTGGTAATTTGTGTTTTTCTCAAAAACCCAGATTCAAAATTTTGTGAAATTTTTTGGGTTTGTTTATTTGTATTATGGGAAACTTCTGTCAAAATATTACAGAAACCCATTTCGTATTTTAAGATAAATCATGGAAACAATTCTGACATTTCTGATTATTCTGTAAAAAAATAGTGACTAATTTCCAACAATAAAAATCTGATATGCTTTATTATTTTGGTTAAATATAAAGTTGATTATTATTGTAAGGGTGCATTATCGGTTGAAACCGACACCTAATAGAATTGTAAAATGAGCCTCAAAGACAAATTCGGCTGAGTTAGCATCATCACGATGGAGGAAGGAGGAAACAAAGGAAGGAGGTTAATTAGTGACCTCTCGCCATGCCGCAAGTGACGAGGCCACACAATGAATTTGTGGCATTTATTTTTGTTGTGTTTAATTTTCATTGTGTGATGTAATAAGAACAAATGATTTATTCATGTTCGCTCTTGTAATAAGTGAGCTCCTGCGTGAGCGATATTTCTTGTATTTTCCCTTGAATGTAAAGATGGGGGTGGGGAAACATGTACGCTGCTATGAAAGTGGTTGGTGGTCCACTAGAAAACCAATTTGAGAGTTTGTGAATCTCTTAGAAAATCACATACAAAGTGGTTAATGGTTCCACTAGAAAACCTATTGGAGTTGATGGTACTCTTTGAAAACCATCGTATCATGAGCAGGTACTAGACAAAACTCATCCATGTTCGCACTAAGGGGGGAATGTTAGGAATAATCCATGGATTAGTGCTCACATTATTGTTTGTAATAGTTAAATGTAATATTCTTATATTACATTAGTAAGTTTGAGTGATATTAGAATTTGTGTGAATGATGAGTTGTATTTACAACTCATATATATTTGTAATATTATTATTAATAGAGTTGTCATGATAATACAACTCATTGATAATAATATAGGTTAGAATTATATATGTGTGTATGTGAGTTTATCTCACCATAGAATAGGGGTTTGTTAAGTGAGATATTGGTGGGATATGTGAGAGAATAGTGGGAGTGATTCTAGGAGAGATAAGAGAGATTTGTGGGATTGAAGATTGGAGTTGAATCCTTGTTTTAAGGAGTTCATTCTCCTATATATTCTAAACTCTCACTCCATGTAATTTGCTCTAGATATTATTAATCAATAACATTGTTGTGCTTATCTTCTGCAATATTATATTGTCCTCTGTAATTTTGTTTGTATCTCCATTTTTCTATGAGTTTAATGTAACTGATGCTCATTTAGATTAGCCAATCTATCTATTTTTATCATGTAAGAGATGGTTACGAAATGGTTAAAGTGCTCACAAGCATTTATTAGTTAATACTTAACTAATATTGACTAAATGATAAGTTATAAGCTTAATATTTTAGTACCCTCTCTTAAGGCTTGCACTATAAAAAGAAAAGACAAACATACTGATAAAAGATTAAAGTAATAGAAAAAAACAAGACCATGCATTCTTATAAAGCTTTCCCCTTCGAAAACAGTTCTTTGACCAGGTAGAGATCCATCAAGCTACCTTGTAACCTTCGTAAAGGTGTAGCTCCCAAGTTGAATTCCCAAGTTCCCAGATTCCACCTTCCCAAACTCTTGAATCACAAGCCTCCCAAATTATTGGACAACCATCCATATTGAGCTTCATCTACACTAGATCCCTTCCTGTTTTCAAAGTGTGGGGCTTCTTTCAAATATGTATTCTCCATTGCCAGATTCTTCACCACTTTCAACATCCAGTGGATCTTCAACAACGACTATATTAACTTCATTTGGTATGCTTTTGAGATTTCCCTTGAGAAGAACATTGGCTTGAATGCTACAATTTCACGTTGTGTGACCTCTATTCTTTCAATAAATAACATTCAATCTATCCTTTATCTCTATTTTGTCTTTAACAAAAGTTTCTTGAGTATAGTACACTCTCATGATTATGTAATGCCCCTTTTCCGAGCTGAAACTGAAAAAAGGAGGAAAAATGGCACAAACCCAAATCACAAGTAAACTGAAATTTTATGACAGCAAGCTACATCATATCTGAATTCTTATGACAGAAAGAAAGAAATTGCAATTATTCACTTCCAACACCACTTTTACACCATTCAGATCATGTAGGGAACAATAATAATTATTTAGAGCAAGTGCAAACCAAGAAATGAATTTTTAGAACCTTTGGTTGAAGTACAATAATTAATTTTATGGCAGCAGTGAATCCACTCACAAAAAATGGCTGGAAATTATGATTCCAATGGCCCCAAAATTCAATCTCGGGAAATGAAATCAACCTTATAAATTAGGAACATTCCAAATATCAACAAAGGAGGGAATGTTGTGCCCTAGACACCACCGAAACCTTCTTCCATGCAAGCCGCCACCCTAGGAGAGGGTTGACAATAAGCTGGAAATGGCTGTGTTCCGAGGGAAAATCTGAATGTAATCACCAAGTGTGATCTCCGTGTGAGACCACCTATGAAGCAATGAGGATTTTCGTCCTCAAACCAAGTGCAAAGAGGGTTTCCGTCCTCAATTGCAAGAGTGAGAAAGTGGTTTCATTCTCCAACTCCAAGAGAATAATTTCCAAAACAAGCATACTTTCTTCCAAGCCAAGCGACCCCTTTAAATAGCTAGAAGTACTGCCAAGAAACCAAATAGAATCCTCCCAAAGGGGGACCGACCTCTTTGGAGACATAAGAGTTCCTTTTTTCTTTTATTTTTCAATTGGCTTTTCGCCTTTTTCCCAGCCAACCTGACTTCTCTACAGCTATAATTAGAAAATTACTTAAAAATAATGCAAAACTTACAAAAACAACTGAAAATCATGACATTAACTTCCCTTGTTCTTCCTCTTTTTGCCCACAGGAAGTGGAGTGGGCTTAAGGTCTTCAAACGAACCATCTTGGAGAAGGGGTCATTACAGATTACCTTATGTATCTTCTGTTGTTCTCTTTTCTTCAGCTAGAAGAGATGGAATCATATCTTCTAGAGATTGAGAATGTATCTGGTTGAGAGTAAAAATGACATTGCTATATTGAGAAGGTAGACTATTTAATAGAATACCGTTGACATCCTCGTCATTTACAATAGTGTTGCCATTTCTGCTAGCTGTTTGCTAAGAGACCTCAGAATAGCTTATTTGGCTAGACATAGTGACTACATTATCTATCTTGAATCTAAATAGCTGAAGCTTTAGAGAAAATTTTGCATTAGATCACTTTTGCTCCAAACAATTTATTCATAGTATCCCAAATTTCCTTGGATGATTGTTCCTAGGTCTACATGATGTAACTCACAATTTCGGACAGAGCAAGGCCAATAATGGCTTTGGCTTTATCATCTGTCGCTCTTCCAATCCAGTGATTTCTCCTTGGATATGTTGGTAATCTCTTTCCATGATACTATTTTTATTCATCGTAACAGAAAACCATTTGTATGTTCTGATTTTTCAATGGTGTGAAAGTTGAGGCCAAAATATTTCGATCCAATGGAATTTCCATTCTATCAATTTCCAAACACCTTAACAGCGGGCTAAGTCACAAGGTAACCCCGTTCGTGTTCATGTTCAACGAGGATAAAGTTCCGTGCAATTATAGACAAGGGATAAAGTTCGAGGAAAAATACGTCTTTAAGTTCGAACAATTTGTTTATACCAGAAATGATGTTTTGAAAGAAAATGCTTAAATCCTCTCACGATTTGACACAAAACGTGCCCTAGACAACTTAAAATGTCCTTTTACTTTCAGTTGGTAACTAAACGATGTTTTTGATGATCAATAATGGCAACAATTGCGTCAGTGACTTCCCATGTAAAAGTAATGGATAAAGTTTTTCGTGAATAAAGTTCGGCCCCATTCGAACGGTGACTGTAAAATTTGCTGAACATTTTTTCATGAGCTGTGCCGTTGTGATCAAGGTGAAATTTGGAGTACTCTTTCCCCCTTGCAAGCCTAATCCAGTGATGCCATTTCTGTTGCCCTCCAAGAAGGATAATTTGAATGACCTAAAACTGTTCGCAAGTTCACGATGCCCTGAACTTACTAAGAATATGTACCTAGAAACCCTTGAAAATAGTATGCCCTCTCAGAACAGCGCATCCAAAAATACCTTGCAGATGACAAACTTGTGCTATTTTGACCAGTCTTGCAAATGAGCATAAAACTGCAATTTCCTGCGAGTTACAGTCTTCTGTTCATGATTTTCAAGGCTTCTATTCGTATTCCAAACCCTGAATTGAGCATGCAATAGGATCAAGAAGTACCAATGTTGAGCAAGATGGGAGTAGAGAATATCCCAAGATAGCAAGTCATGGATTGAACACATTGCTAAAAATAAAAAGTGCGTCCATTTTGTTATGTAAGAGATAGTTACAAAATGATTAAGGCTCTGGTTACAATCATGTACATTAGCTTAATGACATAACTAATAAACTATAAGCCTTATCCAGGTGGTGTTATAACCCTTTAACATGAGGTAATTCATCCTTTCATAGTAAAACGGAAGCATTAACATTTGAGTCGAGTGAAGAAATAAAGCATTGACAAGTGAATATACAGGTTTAAAAGCTCGAGTGTTTACAATGCCCCAATGTTCTTATAGTGTTTGTTTTCTTCTATTTTTTTGGGTTGCATGAGCTTTGTTTGACTGTTTTTGTTTAACTCAAAGGTCAACTTGGTGAGTCCATCGTCTAGCTCTCGCTCGGTGACTTGGTTGACTTGAACATGGTCTTGCAATTCCTTGCCTGGAACTCGGCACGATTCTCATAATGCCAGTTTCAGTTTAGGGCAGTTTGATAAACTGCAGCTAATTGCAAACCGATGAATTGATTTTCCATTGCATACATCTTGCTCTTGAAGTGCTTGCAGATATGTCTTCCATCCAGTGTCGGATCTTCCCCACGATGATCAATAGTTGATTAGCACAATGAGCTTGCTGAAGCTGTGCTCCATTTTCAAACATCATGTCGACCCCCAATTATTTCTATCTGCTATTTCCATTGTGAATATCTAATGGAAATGATCAAGAGTGGACCTTGTTAGTCATCTTTGTTGCAACTCTGCTAGCATTGTGAAATACGGCAGCAAACTTTCCTTGTTATAGATGTACATTGGTTGTTGTGGCGAACTCCACAAGGTCCTCAACACAAATCTTGGTGCCCAATTTGAAACATCCCTGTTTTGCCTAAGGAGAAATGCGTTTTTGCCCTATTTCTGAGGAAAAATACGGTTTTAGGATTCTCATATACTTTGAATTTGACAAAAAACAACTCGTTTTTGTGTTTGAGTGCTATGTTTTGTTTGCATTTCCTCCATTTTGCACCATTATGAAGGAATCCCCAAGTTTACTTTGCGTTTTGCCTTAATTTTTCCCATTTCAAACGCCTCAACCATTTTTTTCATTTTTTCCTGGCCTTTGGAGCTCGAAATCATTTGATTTGTACTTATTTTCCCTCAAAAATCCCTTGCCATGGTCATAAATTTCCTAGAATCACTTTCCATTTGTCTTTTGATCGAAAAATTCTTCACCCACGAAGAAAAAATTGATTTTGGGGTCACTGGCAATTTCTGCATTTTTTGATGGTCATACGGGCGTCCTTTTCCCATCAAATTCTAGCTCATATACTTTTGCATACGTGGCCATTTGTAATTAGACAAGGATTGGAGGGTCATTTCTAAAAACTTGACGTTTTTATGTTTTTGGAAAAATGTGCAAGTTGCCCCCGCTAGCTCCGCAGGTCCCAGAGGAGGTACACGTGTCAGGCGGGGCAGAGGAAAGGTGGATGGGAGGTCATTTGATACTTTAGGGCCTTTGGTGAAAATGAGTGAAAATATAGAAATTGGACCGCTAAGGCTCGCATCCAATGGGATGAAGACACGTGGCAGGTGGCACAGAGATGGAAAGGTAGAGGAAAGTTAGATACTTTTCACCCATTTGGTGAAAAAAGGGAGAAAATATAAAATTGGACCGCAAACTTGCCAGCCATCGGATCAAAGGACACGTGTCAACATCAAGGCTCAGAGGCGGGGAGGCAGGGCCATCAGAGGCAAGTTGTATTTTTAGCCTCTAGTTATCAAAAGGGTAAAATCGTTGAATGGACCCACGAGCCCGAAGGTAAAAAGTCAAAATTCATCTGAGGAGTCAATGGCAGAGGAGCGGGCTGGCGGAGGAAATGTTGAAACATTTCCTTTGGCGAAATAAGATTAAAATATGAAATCAGAGCGCTTCCCCTCAGCCAATCATATGAGGACACGTGTCTTGCGGGAGGGCGGAGCCGTGGAGGAAAATTGAAAATTTTTCCTTTGTCTAAAAAGATGTAAAATGTGTAAAATTGAGCCACGACTCCATATCCAGTCATATTGCGCCACGTGTCAGACCCAAATCACAAAGGCGGAGCGGTGGAGGAAATCAAGAAATTTTACAAATTTTCAAAAAGTTGTAAAAAGGTCAAAAGTGTCCCCGAGGCCCGTTTTTCCCGGATCTGCCACGTGGAGGGCTCAGATTTAAAGATAAGAACAGATCGACGGTAGCTGTGCATTTCACCAGTTTGGCCACCATTTGAGCTCCAGGAAGTTTGGAGATGCATTTTTTGCATCAATCTTCATCAAATTTTTTGCCAATTCGTGTCATTTTGGCCTGCAGGGTCCGAATTAATCAATTTGGGGGTTCAATTTGTGAATCCAAGGCATTTTTCAAATGAATTTTTACTCTAGTTCGTGAAAAACGTGAATTACCAGATCCAAAGTTGCAGAGTAAAAAATTGGGAAAGGAAAAGATGAAATAATGAAATGGATCTACATGCGTGGGAAATGAAAAACGTGCTTCCACTTTGAAGAATGATGAAAGTTTTGTAATGATTCACCTTTTGAAAGAACAACTGGCAACTTTTTGCGAGTTTGTTAAATGTCATTTTCCAGAAATATTGTAAAGCAAAGGTGCTTAGAATATTCCACTTTTGGAGGGAATATTTGAGGGGCAAAGTGAGTGAGTGAGTAAAAGTATATATTGCATGAATTTGTCATGCAAATGGTCGGAGAAACTTAGAATTTTCACGGGAAAATCTGGGAAGAAGCCCATTCTCTGAGAAACCACCTGAGAACCATTTTAACTCCTTTTTGCATCAAATTTGTATCATGTTAGGTTGGTTGCAGATGTATAGCCACTAACAAGCTCTAAGATTGTTCTTATAACATTCCCCTGCTGATAAATTTGGTCATTCTGGACTATTTTGTGCTGTCTCTTGGTAAAATTTGCATTTACTTATGTTTCAGAATGTTTTCAATTTGTGTTTCTTGCTCCTGTTGCAATCTGGTGTTTGGAATTTCTTTTTGATCATGCAGATCTAATTCTGGTAACAGCTTAGTGGCATTTGCAATTCCAGAATTAGAAGAGCTTTCATCTGATGAAGGGATAAACAAATTTAAATTCACTCTGCTTTCCTTGATATAGATTTGATTGTAAACCTTTGGGGGTACCTTAGGTCTGATAGAATAGAAATTTCTAAATGCTTTGCTAATTCATTTAACTCAAGATTTTGTGATAAATCATCAGAGATTGTGTGGAAGAGTGCAGATTTGGGCTTCCATTTGATGCACATATCCTGGTTGAAGGAACACCTTAACCTCTTTGAAGCATTTCTGTTGTCTTGGAGTCTTTCAAGTTTTGCAAAGGTCCTCAAAGAAGTTGGCAAATTCTAGTTAGTCTTGTTTGAATATCTCCCACCCCAAAATTCATTTCAAATTAACTCATCCTACCTATAATACCCCTGCATTGTATTGTGTGTCAACAAAAGAATACAATCCATTTACAAAAATGCACAAAGCAAATCAGAGATCATACCATGTCTTTAGTAGCCTTAGCCTTGTCTTGAAAGCATTTCCATCATTTAGTAGTGACAACTCTGTTGAGTTTGAATAATGGGAAATTGATCATGTTTTCTCAAGGCCATCTCCATACAATCTACACAGTACAAGGATATTTTCACCTCCTTCACAAAATAGAGGCTACAATATAGGTTCTCTTACCTTGGTTGATAGGCACAACCTAAAATAGTGAGGATTAGATCAAATCCTTCCAAGGTGCTACCCACTTCTTCAAAGCCTGAGTGCTAACAAGTCAGATAAATTGCTTCCCAGGCTACAAAACGACATATAAACCATTTATCTGCCTCTGAGTGTCTTGTAAAATCCATGATGCAGCTCAAGTTGTGAAGGAGATTAAATCTAGGATACCAACACCCCAAGCTAGTCTGGATGCTATCAGTGAAACTTCAGGTAATCAGTATGTTGGAGTTTGCTAGACCTAGGATATGAGTGAAGCCTATCGATGAAATGACTACCATCAAGTTATGAGTTGATCTAGAGTCTGGTTGGGTGAAGCTTCGCATGAGGATAAATTCTCATCTGTTCAAGGAATCCATTTTAAAGCCTACTTGCACAGAACGAAGAATACAAGCTAGACAATTGTCTAATTAGAGGAAGAAGTAAAGATGCTGCGAAAATGCTCACATTCAATCTGGATCATGGAGCTGGAATCCAATATCTTCTCTTCCTATGAGAAAATGGAGTATCCTCCAATCAGCAGTGAAGTTTGTTTGCACTGAAGTGATTAAGGGACATGCATCTTTACGGTGGGATACATGATGTGAGTTGAGAAGGGTTACGAGAAGTGGAAAAACAAAATCAACTGAGCTTGGTATAGGCATGGTTACACAATTGAAGGGTAAGTTTCTACCTCATTGATTATCGTTCTTGCAAGTTTGTTCAGAAGTAAATTTGAAAGTAAATGGAGGACCCCAAAAGAGCTAAGTTTGCTTGCATGGGAAGTTTCCACTGGTATCCAACATGCAGCTCCTTATGACTCTGTATCACCCTCGCTAGTTGGCTAAAGGGTTATGCAAGAGGCATAAAACAAAATCAGTCACTTAAGATAAAATGGTCCCTGCATTTAACGGTGAAGCTCCTGTGCAAGATGTTCTATCAACTCGGTAAGGGTGATTATCATCATAAGTATTTTCAAGAGATTGCAAAATTTGAATTCAAAAAGCTCATGAGCGCACAACTCGGTAATTTTACAGCAAAGGAGTTGTGATACAAGGTCACAATTCAGTCTAGAAAATGTTGAAGATGATGAAGAGATCTAGGAAGGCATGAAAGAATGGTCTTTGCCAATTCCATCCAATAGGTATCAGAGTTTTGAATGATCCACAGTTGCATTCGAAATGGAAGACAGCCCTAAAAGACAATGTTTTAGCACGATGGTTATATCAAATAACTACTAGGACCTAGATATGAGGTAGATATCAAAGTTTATCTAAACACCTTTGAAAGAAGAATTCGGACAACACCGTACTCACGATGTTCTCTAGAAATCCACCTTTATTGTATCACAAGTGTCTGCAACAATCAGGAGTTTTAAGGATTCTTCAAGCAGCAAAGTGTGATCACTAAGGAGATGATTTATGGTTACAAAGCTCTAGATAAAAGAAGTTTGGATATACAAGCTTATGATGCCTTTCACAGTGTAACCTTTAACATTCCTTGAAACGGTAAGCAGCAAACTGTATAGGTAGCTTTAATTCACATTGCACCAAGCGAATAAGAATAAGAAAATATTGGATCACTCAATACACTATTTCAAGTACTGGAAGTTGAAGTAAGCCATCCAATTTACATCAATGAGAGTATTGAGAAATTAGTCAAGAGGAGAGATCAACCAACTGTTAATAGATTTTTTATGACAATTTCAAGGGTACAACCATTTAGTGAAACCAGAGGCTGAAAAGTATAGATAAACTCATGTGTGTGATAACGGCAACAACGGATAAATTTCATCCTTATAAATTCAATAAATGTGTCAAAGCAATAAATTTTATGTTATCCCTAGATGATCACCATATACAAATTCAAACCATTGTAGCTCCCTAGCATGTCAGGTTCTTCAAAGAAGATTCACTAGATTTTGTGAGTGAGCAATTAGTTTGGTTAATTTTCATATTGGTATCCTCATAAAGATGAGAGTTGATGGGCCAATATTCATCTGATGTATTCACCACATAGTGAGTTTTGGATTGAGACACCTGTGGTACATTTGGTTAAGGATGGTGTCCTTCTTGGATACCCACAAGATTTTCGTCACTCAGAGTGGAAATGTATTGAGAAATCTATCCCAAATAACATGGCTTAAGTTATATGTGTGAAATTGATAATATGTTAATACTGAGGCCAAGCGATTGCATATGTTAGATACCCTAATGGTTTAGCCATGGAATTATTATTTGTCTAGATTCGTGAGCTAGTTTATTACCTTGACTATTACTGGGTCTAATTGTTGTTGACAATCTTATGAAAAATAGGAATCTCCTAAATTCTCATTGGTAATGCTATGTACTTGTGAGTTAACCATATACAATTCTTATGTGATTTTGTTAATCAAATGAACAAGTTTGAACCATGCTGAAAATCTGGAGAGCTTCACAAACTCGATATCATCGGGGAAAGGCAGTTTCAGATTGGCTCCCATACTCTGTAAAGCCCAACATTGAGATTTGAGAACCAAGAATTTTTTCTTCTTTGCTCAAATTTACTTGTATTTAATTAACGTAATGCTTGTAGAAAAAACTTATCTATGCCATAGAGGAAACTTCAAACTTGTTGACCAAATATCATTTTGTGAATTATTTGACCTCTGTGCATTCCTCATTACAAAGGCCAATATTGCCTTGAGTGTGCAAATACTACCTTGGCTGTTCCTAATCAGCTAGATTTGCATCATCGTTGATGAAGATAATTATATGCCTTGGCTTGAATTGCCAACCAATAGTAATACCCTACATGCAGATGAAAGAACCTTGGACATTCTGGTGTCTTCAAATGGGGGAGAAAGGAGCAAACAAGTATATAATTGGATCAAACCCTAATGTCTAGCCTGTCATAGAATGAATAGGTAAAAATGTCACGGAGATTTATATACCTGAGTCAAGGGATGTTATTTTAGAATTTTCCTCGAGTCCATCTAAATGCCTAGAACACAGGTCAATACATGTCTTGAGATATTCATTAGAAGTTAAACCTAAGTAGTAATCGAATAGGACATACCAAATCAATGATAATCATTGGATTAATCAACAAATTCAGGATTTACATTGAACACTTTCTTTGTAAAAACCATTTGCAGGAGCTCCAAGGATCTGCTCAGAAGATTTTTCTTGGAAGAAGAATAAGGATCATTCCAGTTTACAGATCACTTTATCATCATTCCATGCAAGCTTATTGAGGCAATTTACCCTTTGGGTTTGATCAACAATGAATGTTTTGACCTTGCTTATTTCATTCGGTAGCTCTTTTCCTTGACTTTAATCTTGAATCAAATCTGATTTTTCTGTGCAATCACTCCCTTTTGAATCAAATTGATTTTTCTATGATGCAAGTTGGATAAGATATCAATAATTTATCACCCAAACTTGCAAGTGACTCATACCTTGGAGAGTTGATAGAATTTTCTTGCTGTCATACGGAGACCTTGCTAACATATATGCCTTCACCTTGCTTGAACATTCAATTCCAAAACACCTTTGGCTAAAGTATGAGCAATACATGACTCCTCTTGTCTCAAACCTTCTTCAAGCATGTATAGCAACAAATGTCTTTGAGTAGGGGCCTCATGTTCATTCAAAAACCAAAGACATGATAGTTTGCATTCATCCATTATTTTTGAAGTGACTATCATCTGACATCAAAAAAAACTTCAAACATGTGGAGAATGAGATCATCACAATCAAGATCTAACATTGGTATACAAGTTCTTACCTTTGCCATGTTCTCCAAGATCTTAACCCTCTTATCAAAGTAAGGGTTTGTGGTGTCCCAAAGCTTTTGAAAGCTTCCTATTATGAGCTCAAAGTACTTCTTCCATGGTGGTGTCATTGTATGGCTAATTTGGGGCTGTTATCCTTGTCACCTCGTTAATGCAAGTGATAACCATAAGCCTCACCTTCACCTCATCATGCCTCAACAGTTTGGATCTAGCCAAGTGAGTCACCAAGTCCATCGTTGAAAATATGGAGCCATAATTCAATTGTTCTATCATAGACAAACAATGATTGTTTCAGCTTCTTCCAAAGTGTTAAGCAACACATCTCTTCAACAAGGTGTGGAGGACTCAAGTCATCTCCCCAATCTCTTAAAATAGATTTTCATTTGTCCTCACTTGTTCCCCCCACTTGTAGTTCCACTATGTATCCAGACTCTGCAAACACACACTCCACAAGAGTAGAGGAAAGTTGCTCTGATACCACTGTAATGTCCCTTTTTTAGGGACAAGATAGGAAGATGCCTCAAATAAATACCTTGTCAAATCAAGAAAAGAAGGAGTAAATCCTTTTGAATCAACCTAAAATATCCCAATGTCGGCTATTTCGAACCCAAATGGGGTTGGAACTAGCCAAGGTGGTGGGATAGATTGGGAAGAAAACAATCGGAATTTAAACACTTTTCAAATCTGATTTTACAATAGCAGAAAATAATTTAAATCAGAAACCCTAACTGCTGCAATCTTCAAAATAGCATAACTTTCTCTACACAACTCCAATCTAGCATGCAAATGACATATGCCCGAACTCGGAAAAATACAAGGAACAAGATGATGTAAACCAATTTATAACAGCAACTACCAAAATGCAGATCTAGCCCTCCTACTATCTTCGCCCCACACATTTAGGGCTGATTAGGGCATCCAAACTTGCCCAACAATGATGAAATTAATCCTCAAAGCTGCCACTAATTTATGAAGCCAAATAACCTCAGAAATTCTCTAAAAACCTTAGATCTGATTTTTATTCAAAATGAAAACATAGCAGAGCTTGAAAAGGGCATAACTTCCTCAAAACTTAGTATTTTCGCATGAAACAAAGACCAAAAGAATCCTTGAATTTTTATCTTTCCAACCAGCCAAAAATCTCCAAAGGGTGGGAAGACCCCCAAAAAGTTGTCACAAAACCCAGAACGAGGTCGCTGCCCTAAAGTCAGTCAAAATTTGTAAATTCAATATCTCACAAAATACCCAACACATTTAGGGCATCAAATGACATCTCCAAAAATGTTCACAAAATTATGAGGAATCCAATGAGTATTTTTGCAGATTTTTTTGGGCAAAAATGTGGAAAAACAGCCCCAAACCCTAGTCATAGGGTTAAAAAAACCAGATTTGCACTAAAATATTCCACCAAGGAAATTCACCAGGAACTTAGGGCATAAACAATAATGATACAATAGACCACAACAATGCAAATAATGTCTTTAATCAGATCTTCAATAGTTTCAACTTCCAAATTGTCAAAGAGAGAGAAAGAGAGCACAAACTAGGGCATACATCCCATTTCTCCAAGCATGGAGAGACATAAATGATTTAATCCAACATCCCCAAAAGATGGCCATGCAACCTCCTTTTATAAGATAAGGGGTGCAACATTCAAATGGCCAACCTTTTCCCTTTTGGAGGGAAAACTAATAAAACTTAATTAAAATATTAAAAGACTAACTTTATGTGCACTTTATTATTTTCTAATAAATAAAAAAGTAACTAACCTATGTGCAATTTTCAAACTAAAGAATGGATAAACCCTTTTGTATCAGCACCTAAGGGGCTAATATCCCAATGTCAGCTATTTCAAACCCAATGGGGTTATCCTCGAATAGCCAAGGTGGAGAGATGAAGAATGGGTTGAGGGTCTTAAGCTCTTGGAATTCAAACACATTGCAGAACCAGGGGACATTACACAAGTCTGAAAAATAATTAATATTCAAACCCTGAACTGCTGCAATCTTTCAAAAATTCATAATCCTTTGAACCCTAGAGAAGTCCAATTTAGCTTGAAATTTTGGATCTTGGGCCACAAAAATATGAAGAATAATATTCTAAAATCAGATTTTTGGCAGCACAGCTCAACATGAAACCCTAATTTTTCCCTAAAAAGTAGGTCGCCCAACACATTTAGGGCATCAAATCAACTCCAAAAATTATAAAATTACTTTCTCCATTCCTCCTAATTTCTACAACCAAATCCAATATTAAGAGACTGACCCCAAACTGCAGATTTGAAATAAATATTAATTCTTATCAACTAGATAGCTTGCAGACAGCTGAAATCTTTTAAAATTCATATGCTCATTCAATACTCAATGTTTTTGCATGAAACAAATGCAAAATAAACTAGAAATGAAGGGATTTCTCAATACACTATAGAATCTGAATTTTCTGATCATCTAAAACTCACTCAGAGCCCCCGAAATCTGCCTCCAAGTCGAGCTAGGGTTAGAATAAATGCTATAAATTAATTCCATCTCGTACAACCCTTCCAAAACACTCAAAAATCAGACCTTGATCTGAAATAATTGATTAGACATGACAACAAATAGATCTAGCATAAACAAGATATAAAACATGATAAAATAAACCCCAATCCAAGTCGATTTGCCTCTAATAAATTGCAGCATTAATAACAGTCACAAAAGTAGGGTTTTTCAAACCCAATCTGATATCACAAAAATGCAAATTTATCCTCCAAATAAATGCGCCAACACTCCAAGACCAAGTTGCCAATGCTTAGAAGGCTGAATCTTATACCAAATGCATACAATCTAACACAAAGAGCACAATGAAGAAACAATAACTCTTCAATATCTTGCAAGGAATCCAAATGAAGCTTACAATGAGAGAGAAATAAAGAGTTAGGGCATACACCCCATTTCTCCAAGCATGGAGAGATTTCAAAGAAATCAACATAACCCACTTAAAGGAAATGCGACTTCCTTTTATAGAGTTAAAGGTGCAATTTTCCAATGACCCCATTTAATGCTTGTCCCCCTAAGACATACATTTGTTAAAAATGAGCTTTTGGAAATTTTCTATTGACTGCACCATGTGCACTTTATTATTTTTTAATTAAATAGAATAAAATAACTTCCTATGTGCACATTAACTAACTAAAGCCCCTTGTAGTGCTAGGCATGCCAAGGGTTACAATATAGATAACAGACATCTTAAGGACCATCTTCAAGAATCCTCGAACCCATTGATATATCTCTTACAAAAGACTGAACTTTATGCATTTTAAGAATTTTCTACATTAAATAATGATCTTTTAATTAACTAACCTATTGACATTTTAAATTTAACTTATGAGATTCTAACCCTTGTAGCAATTGAAGGCATGCAAGGGCTACAATGTAGACAACAGTCACACCTCAAAACAATCCCCAAGCTTTATCCATTTTCAAACCCATGAATGAGAGATCAATGGGTATTAAGGGTCTTGAATATTTTTCATTTTCAAAAATGTCCAAAAAAGGGGACATTACATTACAGACAATCTTATTTGATTACAAAACTTATCAAATACAGTTGGTATCAATAGCTAATTAAGTTGTACATTCTAACTTGTGAATATTGCGAAGCAAAAATTTCCTTAATATACTTCTAAAACAGTGACATGAATACATTGAAGGCCTTAACAATGATTTGAAATTCAAGTCACATCTTCATGAACTTTGCATTACTGTTCTGGAAATGATGTGCCTCAGTTATGACTTAACAAATTTATCCTTGCTTGCTAGCATCTATGAGAAGCCGTGTGGTATTTTAGGCCATAATTTTGTGGATTCATTTCATGTAACGAAAGATGAATCTTCTCATCCTCTTGTAAATACTTAAATGCAAATAGTGGTATGACTACATGGAACAGCTTTACAGTGACAACATTTAGTAAACCATTCACAAAAGTTTTAACAGTTTAGGTTGAAGATGACTAACACCCTTTCATGATCCTTGTTCTTTGATGATGACATTCTTGACAAAATTTTTATCATGACATTTGTAGAGATGTTAACCGGAATCAGTTGTCATTTCCAATTTTGATCCATTCTTGGACAGATGTTATGAATTCAAGACTTGACTTGGTTGCTTTGGACAGCTGATTACAGAGGAACTCGTATGTTTCATTGTTGGAGTTGGAATCCAACAGTGGTAATGAGGTCCTACAATGGAACTTTTTGTCCTTTTGCTTGAAAAAGCATTACGGTGTTTTGAGGAGGATTAAATGTTTTGAACAATCTATCCAGACTTATGTTCAAATTTAGCAAAGTTTTCTTCATTATTACAACAATAAAAGGCTACATATGCCAAATTCATTCCAATCTTTGATCAACACTGCAATTTAAGTAAATTTAGAAGTCCAATAAGTTGTGACCAGGAAATTAATTTTCAATATGTTCTCAAATTGCAGTACTGGATAACTCACTAACTAAATACACAATTTTTTCCAAATCTTTGACCCAAAAACTACTTATCTCTATTGGTGAACATTTGTTTCTTCCTACCAATTAGCAGTGCTTTGTCATAAATGATGCACTTGCTTGAAGTAATCATCTTGAGTATATTGCAAAGTTTATGATCCATGAACATTGTTATGAACATGTTGGACATGTTGATCCACTTCTAAATCATCCAATTGGAAATTTGAAGCTAAGGTGAAGGTATTTTTTGTCTTGAAGTTCTCTGACCACAAGCAACAAGTTCATCCATCATGCATGCATGTTTCTTTCCTAAATCTGTCGTCTATGCACATTACATGTGCAGCAATTTCTATAACATCTTACAAATGAACATAACCTTGAATTTCATCTCATTTTTCTTTTATAAGAAGCAAACTCATTTACATTGGAATCCAACTGGTAAAAAATACATGCATACCTGATTCAATTGACCAATCCCAAAAATTTCCAAAAGCCAGTCAATGCTCAAACATTTGGCTAGCACATGGACTTTGTCAAGAACCACCACCTAATTATGATGTCATGCTAAGAAAATCTACTTCATGCTTCAACAAGCTTTACCAATTGCTTGGCATGCATTCATGGAATTTTCATGAGACTTAAGAAAACCGTTGAATTAATAATAGGAAATTTGCCATTCTTCCTGATTGACTTCTTTCTTCAAAATTTACTTACAATGTTCAAGTAATTTGATCACATTGACTTAGAATCAATTCTTTTCAATGTATATTTTAATCTAGGTTAATCTTTGCAACATTTACCCTTAAAATATCCTCATCTATGTAATGTCCCCAAAGATTTGACACAGCTGAAAACAGTTGAATTAATATTGTCATATGGACTATGCATCCTTATATTCACTGGTCATTTACCAGGAGTAAAAATGAGAATGTCATTTAAACCTTGGATTTTTATAATTAATGCAGGAAATGGAAATCAGGAACTAATGTATTCTATTGTGTTGCATATTAGCAAAAGATAGATTAATATGGTTTTTGGAGTGTGACTTTGCCTCAATACCTTGAGATAACCACATGATTTAGAAATCCTTTATCTAAGAACATGGATTGCTACCAAGGGAGTTAGGTTGAAACTCCTAAAGTTTACATGCTATTAATAAAACTATCATAATGGTAAGAATTGATTATTCTTTATATCTGATACATATGTATTTAGGTGCAAAAACCACCAGATGCTCCCTGAAGAGGTTGATTGTCACATTCTATATCCTAAAATAAATGCAACATTCTATGGAGCTAGCATCCAACGACTTTTCTGGGCTTGAGACTCGCTACATTCTTGCAAGTAGTGCTTCAAATTGACACTATTTATTCAAGTTGGCCTAGTCAAAATTTGCAACAAATTTTCAATGCAGTAACTATGAATGCCCAAAAAGAGGACAGACTTTAATTATAGCATAAAAATCTGGTTTAATTCAAGACTAGGACTTGTTCAAATTTATGGATATTTGAAGTTCTGAAGTATTGAAAGGTCAATTCTTTTGAAGTATTTTTAAGTATTGTCTTTGGCTATTTTCCAGCACTTATGAATCTGATTTATCATTTTGCAATTTTCATGCAATATGACTATTGTTCAATCTGATGTGGACCAAACTTATTCAAAGAAATGTATCCCAAGTGCCTTTGGGATGTCAAATTTGGGGTTAAATTGCCATTTCAGGGTTTCAACTGAAGAGAAATTCATAACTTATTTGCCAAATGTTTAGGGTTAGGTAAATTCGTGGTTTTGTGGCTATTGTTTTTCTTTGTTGAATGCTAGTATTACATGTTTCCCTTTGTCATGCAAAATTGCAAAGATTTACATGTAGTTGAGAGCATAGTTCGCATACTCGTATTCGGCAAATACTCGGCAGAACCCAAAAAAAATTGACTTGGCAAAAACTCGGCAATAGACTCGGCCAATACTCGGGAATACTCGGCAACTTAAAAAATACTCAAATTTCTTTAAAAAACATAAATTTTAAGCAACACATAGCTACAAAATGTATCAAATGAGCCCATAAAATGTTGGAGAAGTGTTTTCTATTAGATTTGAATACAAATACAATACAAAATCGCATCATCATGCGAATACAACAGCCGACTGATAAGTAATATGAATTTATGATGATTGACATTGAAAAATATCATCATAAATTTCATATCTATGCAAGTTACAATATACAATAAATTACATTTTCCTCTTCCCCAATCTAGAGAAATATTGGGGAGAGGGTCTAGTGCCTCTACTAGTCCCCACACTCGGTTGCATCTCCTCGCTCCTCCTAGAAGGCTGCGACTCTGGCTCAAACCTGGAAGTAGATGGTGGTGGCTCCTCTGTTGCATGTTGGAGATCACCTCCAAAGATGTCATCCAATCCAATATCTCCTCGGAGTCCTGCTAGTGCTTCTCCCTCCATAGCTTCCCTCTCAAAAGAAGCAATCTCGTCCTCTGTGAACGCAGGGATTTCCTCTTCTTGCCCAGTCCACTCACTGTATGGATCTATCTCATCCAAATCAATAAGCTCCTCTGATGTGGCCTCCACTTTTCTTGTGCAAAGCCAAAGATTGTATCGCAAATAACCAAGTCGTTGAGCCATTTTTGAGTCAACTTGTTGCGCTTCTTCGTGTGAATGGCCTCAAACAAACTCCAGTTGCGTTCACATCCAGAAGCGCTACAAGGTTGAGATAGAATTTTGAGGGCTAACTTTTGAAGATGTGGGGTATTCCCTCCCCAATCCTCCCACCAAGAACCTACAAACAAGATAATCAAAAGTTATAAGTAATTAATAAAATCAAATTTGTAACTAATAAGTAACTTGGTAAACATTCTAATTTTTATTACCTGGTGACTGCGTGGTTCTCCCTCGGATAGCTAACACTGAAGAAAAGAGCCTCCCCCTAGCATGTTTGTAACTCTGCAACTCTAAAATGATGAGGTCCCTCGTCTCAACATCTGGTATCATCCTCTCAATACATGTTGAAAGGCCCTCCATAACCTCTCGTTCACATCTGTGAAGCTGTCGGAGAAGAAATACTTGGGGTTGAGGTAGTACCCCGCTGCATGAATAGGTTGGTGGAGTTGATTGTTCCACCTCCGATCAATAATCTCCCAAAAGGGACCATATCTGACGATATCCCCCTGTAATAGTTTTGGATAGACTCTTTGGCCCTATCCATGGCCTCATAAATAAACCCCATGGGGTTTTGCTCCCCATCAACCAAACGCAAAACCCTCACCAACGGCTCTGACACCTACACACAAATTAAAATGTAAGGTTACAAACTTATATACAAATAAAGTAAATAAGTGAAAACAATATATTTATAATTTAACAAATTAAAATAAAGGAATGAAATATATATCGAAGTTTGAAATTACCTTGATGATCTCTATAGCTCTCTTTGCAAAGATATCATCAAAAACTATCTTTGCAACCCTCTCTCCATCAACTTTCTTTGAATATTGTGAGTCTAGCCATGCTTGACTCACAAACATTTGTTTCAAAGATGTCAACAAACTAGAAATACTTTGCAACGTCAAGAAGTTAGTTGCAAACCTTGTGACACCGGCTCGAACAAGCTCTTTCCCCTTTGTGTGTTCTCTCATCAAGCTCAGAACCCAAGGGTGATTATATATGTACTTTGTTATGTTTCTTGCATCTTCTACAACCGGCCTCACCCAATCAATTTTGCCTATGTCCTCCAAAAGAAGGTCAAGGCAATGAGCTGCACAAGGAGTCCAAAAGAGTGATGGATGTCTCTCTTGCAGTAGTCTCCCAGCCGCCACATATGTTGCTGCATTGTCTGTGACAACTTGCACAACATTCTGTACACCAACCTCTAATACAACTGTCTCTAACATAACACTCAAATTCTCTGCATTTTTTACTATGTTAGAGGCATCAATAGACTTCAAAAACACCATCTCACCATTTGAAGTTGCTAAAAAATTAACGAGGGTGCAGTTCCTTCCATCCGTCCACCCATCTGAAAGAATGGTGCAATCGAATTTTTGCCATTGTTTCTTTTGCTCTTCTAGAATGGTAGTGGCATCTGCAACTGCACCCTCAAGCAATTTCCCACTCAAATCTTTTGGAGAGGGTGCCTTGTACCCTTTCCCTGCAACTGTCAACGCTGTCACCAAGTACTCCCAGTATGGGCTCTTTGCCACATTGAATGGCAGGTTGTTGTAGTACCAGAAATTTGCACAAGCTTTATCCGCTTCCTCGTGCATATCTTTGTTCCAGTCTGTACCTTCCAATGAAGGTTGTGCTCCAGGTGTGTTCCTTGCCACAAAAAAGCTCGGTATGCCTTTGCTCGAACTTGATGAAGATGTTGTTGGAACATAATGAAGTCTAATAAATATTTATTAAAATATTTGTAGTTATAGCCACATAAAAGTTTTAAAGTTTTTAGCTTGTAAGAATTCTATAAAATATTTTGCAATATTTCCATAGTTTTAAATGTGTGCAAGGTAAAATTAAGAGTAAATGAAGGGAGGAGACAAGGTTCATGAAAATAGGGATTTGAAATTATTTCATTAGTCGGGTGAAATTACTTGTCCCCTTTGTAAAATATGCAGGTTAATCTATACTCTCATAAATGTACTTGCACCTAGTAAAAAAATTTAACCTGGTTTATGTCTTTTAAACCCCTTTAATAAGGGTTGTGTTTTTTATATAAAAAATATACTATAGTTTATAATTTTTATGAACTATATGTTGTTTTTTATTTACATTTTATAAACTATATACCTCTTTTTTTTAAAGTGTATATATTTTTACATTATAAATTATAAAAGGTTATTATAATGTGTTAAAATATAACCTCCCTAATATTATACAGAAGAAGAAATTCTGGAATTTCACATTAAGTTTTGGCTTCATTAAATTTGATGGTCAGATGATCGTCACGGTAGATCAAACATAAGACAATATGACGGTCATCTAGATGTCAAATTTAAGCTCGTAGGTTCCAAGAAACTTTCATTGTATTAAAATTGACGGTCAAATGATCGTCACGACAAACCAAAAAAAATCATTATGACGGTCATTTAGACGTCAAATTTAAGCTGGTCGGATCTTTGTCTACATTAATTTTTTTTTCAGAAATTTGAAGTTATGCATTCTTAAGGGTCTCTTCTTCACTTCTATATGGTTGAAAATATTTTTTATATAAATGTGGGGTATAATGCAGAGCCCTTTATATTGTGGGTTATTATTTTGATCATGAGAAGGTAATTAGTATGTATTGTAATGACAGAATTAGTTATGATCAAATAGTTTCTTTAGATCTATAAAATTTAAATCTGATTCTATTAAAAGTGTTGCTTTTATTATCGATAAACATTTATCTAACTTTGTGGTACATTGTATATTATAATGACGTGTGTTTTACAAGTTTAGGAGAACAATGGCGTCTAGGTATTTCTGTCTTAACAAAACCCAAATCCTAAGTGAAACCAACTACAACATTTGGGTCAAAACAAAATTTATCGCGAAAAAACTCTAGACGATTGTTTTTGGATCTGAGGTTACTCCCACCAGTTGTCAAACTATAGATAACATGAATACATTCTTGCAACGAATGCAAGAGGCTCTTTCTATGATTCTACACATTGTGAACAATAAGTACTTTCTACACATTGGTAATATTGAACATCCGAAAGAAGTATGGACACAACTAGAATCCATGCATGAAGGATACTTGTTATATCAATGATAGTAATGAGAGTAAAATAGTTGAAGGAATTCAAATAAAAGTTCTGTATATTTTTGATGATTTCTCTTCTACATCTTGTTTTATATCTCAAAGTTTGAATAATTCAAAACTATGGCATGAAATGTTAGGACATGTTAATTATCGAAAGTTTATATGAAATGTCTAGATATAATCTAGTGAAAAGTTTACATATGTTGTCTTCTTCTCTTGAAGTTACTTCATTAAATGCTACTAAATGATGGTTTTGATTCTGATTTAGTAAATGGTCATGATGATGTTTTGATACTATAAATGTTTCTGAAACTCTTATCTTCCTAGATAAGAAATTAAATTGGGTTCAATATATGTTAGAAAGTTCAAATCCTATTAACCTTAGGAAAATGACCAGAAGCCATCATATATACCATGCATTAATTACCTTGTATGAACCTGAGCCGTGAAGTATTATAGGGTCTAGGTGGATATACAAAGTAAAATATAATGTTAATGATAGTATTAACAAACATAAAGCTAGATTTTTTGCTAGAGGTTTCACTCATAAACCTGGTATTGATTACATTGAGACATTTCCTGTAGCTAAAATGAGTACTGTTAGGGCCTTATTTGCAATTGCTGCTCAATTTGGGTGGGAAATCCACCAAATGGATAAGAAAAATATTTTTTTGAATTACGATTTAAAATAAGAACTTTACATGTTTCAACCTAAAAGATTTGAAGAAACTAGTAAAGAAAACTATGTTTGTAAGTTGAGAAATCCCTGTATGGTTTAAAACAAGCTCTTAGAGCTTGGTATGCGAAAATTGTTTCTTCTTTAAACTATTAGGTTTTGTTAATTGTTCTTCTAACAATGATATATTTATTAAGCAATAAGGCTCGTATATTATCATTATATATATATATATATATGTGTGTGTGTGTGTGTGTGTTGATGATTTGTTTGTCTAGTGAAAATTCTGATTTAATTCATAGGATTAAAGAGAAATTGAAGTAGTACTTTGAAATGAATGAGTTAGGTCTCTCACATCATGTTATTTTTATGACTATATTTCATTCTATTGTTATTTTTCAAAACACAATATGCAACCATTGTATTGAAAAAGTTTCTTATGATTGATTGTAAACCGTTTTCTACTTCAATGGAAATTGGAATAAATATTGATCTTAAATCTGCATATGAAAAAGGTTGATCTTATTTTATATACGTTGTTAGTTGATAGTTTGATTTATTTAACTATAACTAGATCAGATATTTCTTATACAGTAGGAATTACTTCAATATTTATGCAGGGAACCTTTTTTAGAGATCATTGGAATCTTGTAAAAAGAATTTGTAGATATTTGAAAGGAACAATCAATTATGGGTTGCATTATAATAAGAATGAAAATGCTATCTTATATGGATTTTGTGATTCTAACCATACTGATGTTGTGTTATAAAATATATTGGATGTGTTCAAGTTTTTTAGTGTAGGAACCATTATTTGAAACAACAAATATAATCAACAGTTTCCATTTCTTCTACTGAGGCAAAGAAGTACAATGGAAGAAATAAAGAAGTCATGTGGCTGCAACGGCTGTTGGTAGAGATACACATGGAAGCTAAAGGAAGTATTTCCCTTCTATGTGGTGGTCAGAGTTGTATTACTCTTGATTAAGAATTCAGTTTAACATCAGAGGACAAAGAACATTGAGATACATATACACTTCACCCGTGAGAAGGTGCAAAGTGATGAGATAAATCTCAAGTTCATGTTGACTGAAGAGCAGGGTGCTGACATCTTCACAAAGTCCCTGAGTGGTGCAAAATTTTGTCACTTTGGTGAAAAGCTTGGATTGTCGGAGTTGCCATCGAGGGGGAGTGTGCATGATAATGTCACCTCCTAATGGAACTTGGTTTTTGTACAAAGAACTTCGGACATGTAAAAGACCTTCGGGCAAGTGTAAAAAAAGACCTTCGGGCAAGTGTAAAAAGACCTTTGGGCATGTATACCTCGACTTTTTTTTTAGAAAAAAGTGTAGAAAGATTTTAAAGGAGGTCTTCGGTAAACTCTTTAGTGCTATTGAGTTTACTAGAAAACATCCAGTACAAGCATATTGTTAAGGAGGTCTCTAGTTGTAAAAGGCTCCTATATGCTTGGGTTCAATAACCTTTTATGAGAACCTGTGAGAACATGTAAAACTCACAAATCATGCTTAGCCACTGATCATAGGATGATCTTTGAGATTCCAAATCTTTTTGTACCAAAAGGTAATTTGAGTATGATGCAGGTGTTATAATTCTTTTAACCGATATGCTAGCCTAAAACCTTTATGGTTTAAGAATTGTAAATCCTGTAGTGTACCACGGGCAGGTAATCTATTGGCATATGTTATGTTATCCCACTTAACATTAAGAGGGAGTGTTGGAACATAATGATTAAGTGGTCTGGCCAACCCTTAATGTATATGGGTCCATCACTAATATATAGGTTAATATTTAATAATATGAAATATTTCTATTTTTATTATTAAATATGCTAACTTAGGTTATACTTTAAGTTAAATATTTAATATCATGAAATGATTATATTTTTAATATTAAATATTATAAACCTAGATGTATGTGTCAATTATTTTAGGTTGAAAAGGTGGGTCGGGAGACATACCCAATCACCTTATATAAAAAGGACTTTAGGTCCTTATTTGATATATTCGGGAAATATATCAAAGGTGTGTAAATCAAGTGATTTGGTTTTACCCTTGGTAAATAGAGCTTCAAAGGAGGAGGTGATCTTACTGAATGTAAAATAAGTTCTTTGAAGTAAAAGGTTATTTTCAACTATTGGGGTTTTCTATTATAAATATTGTGTCACCTGTGTTATTTATTTCTTGTAAATATTTCTTTATTTACTTATGTTATGATGTAATTTTTATTTAAATATTTATTGTAACATTATGTAATATGTAAGTTGATTAGTTCCGTATTTATTAGAATCCTTAAATTCTAACAGATGTGCCTTTTCCGACTCTTCCGCTTCGTATGCGTGGACCACGAGTAGAGCCCACAATTGTTGCCGCATCATCGTCTAAATCCTCTTCCATTGCAGCCCTAGGTCTAATAGCTTGTGCTATGGCTGCCTTCAGCCTTGCCTTCTCTAGTTTCTTCTCCTCTAACTCTGCCAGCTCTGCTCTAATCTCTCGCTTTGCCTCTTCCGACACGTTGGGGCAAACCGTAACATCTCGGCAAACAATATTTGAAAGGTGATATTTCAAACGATTGATGCCTCCATTCATTTTTTTGTTACAGAAAGTGCAAAAAATTTCGCCCTCATTAGCTCCACGTACAACATACTTCCATGCTATGGAACGGGCATTCGAAGGAACGGTCCCTGCTAGTGATTCAGATGCCGAACCTGATGCCGAGTCTGATGCCATTGTTAAGCTCTAATCTGCAACACAATGCACATTTAAAAAATTAGAAAGCGTAAACTTAATTTAATTTTAAAAACAAAACGTGCCTGAATAACAAATTTGCGTAACTAAAAAAAATACATTACAAGCATTCAATTTTACATTACATGTATTTAGAATTACAAAACGAATCGATTACAATACACATACATAAAATTTAACTAGTTTACAATGAATTTGCGTAAAAAAAAATACCTCTATGCAAATACATACCTCTGGCTGCAAATGAGTATAAAAAAATTACAAGCATTCGATTTTACATTACATGTATTTAGAATTACAAAACGAATCGATTACAATACACATACATAAAATTTAACTAATTTACAATGAATTTGCGTTAAAAAAAAATACATACCTCTGGCTGCAAATGAGTATAAAAAAATTACAAGCATTCGATTTTACATTACATGTATTCAGAATTACAAACGAATCGATTGAATCTATAAAACCTAAATAATATACCTCACAAAATTTGATTTTAAAAACTTCAAAGAATTAATAAAAAAAAAAACCTACCTACCCAAATGCAAATCTCCAAATTCTCTCATCGAATTCACTCCAAAATCCACTCAACACAAGCAATGCAAGCTCAAATGGTTGTGTGAGTGACAATGAGGGAGTAGAGGGCTTTTTAAAGAGCCAAAACCGTGTAAAAACACGGTTTTTGCGTGTGAAAACCGTGTTTCTGCGTATGAAAACTGTGTATGGGCGAGTTTTACCCACGAACTCGCCGAGTTTTGGTGAGTACTCGCCGAGTTTTATTTTTGACCTATTTGGTGAGTTACTCGTTTTGCATAGTTCTTGGTGAGTTTTTAATAACTCGTGCAAGTTATATGCGAGAATTCCAAGTATGGTTTGAAGTGTTTTTGTAAAGGGTATTTATCTAGTGCTAGAAGTAATTTATATATTTTATCCTAATCCTAGCGACTAGTTTTCAGATTTTGGGTGGTTGATTTGAAGGGGTTTCAATGATTTAAAAATTCAAAATCTTAGCTCATTGGAAAAGCCTTGAATTATAGAATAATCTGCATTTTATTTGGTGGAAAAATATTGATGTATTGAGCAAGATATAAATTTTAGAAGTTTTCAACTGTTCTGGGTGTTTATTTAATTAATTAACTGTTGTCACAAAAATCAGATCTAGATGATGTTAGCATGGCCTAATTAGTTGTTCTCATCTGAACCGTGTACTACTTTGGCATACTCCAACCCAATTTTGGGTAGGATTATTGCCGACGTTGGGTTATTTGAGGTCAAACTAAGAAGATCTATGCTTCCTAAGATTGTTTTTGGTTAATTAATTTCGCAGATTTAAATCAATATCCCAACAGGGAATATTACAACTCATCTCTTCCAAAGATATGATCCATTTGAATACTTAGAATTTTTAATTCTCAATTTGCCAATCATTTTATCTTTGTTACATAGTCTTATTTTCATTGTGTTACACTCACCACTTGGAAGATGCATGAATTAACTGTAATGCTATGGTACAATGCAGAAAATTAATTTAAAATGAGCCTCCATAAACATTGGGAAACTCAATTAAAGAAACAAGGTAAAGTAAGTCTCCAACCTTCAGTTTTTCCAAAGCTGAATCAAATAGACAACTCATTCATCGTGTTGCATGAGATAATACGATTCACACTAGCTTTTATATGTAGGCTACATTGAGATATAGACATATCCTCCACTAATCACGGCCTACATATCTTCCCCAGGAATGGTCTATATTTCTATTTCCATGGAACAACTAGAAGAGAACTTATAGGTGACAAGTGACCATTAGGCGTTTCAGCAGTCACATTTTATTGGAATTAACACCCAAGAGTAATAAGTCTCCAAAGAATTCTACCTCTAAAAATTGTAATGTCCCCTTATTCATGAACTAATTCATTTTGAAGTGCCTTCTAGCCCATTCCACTTCAAGGTGTAATGTCCCTTTCTAGGGCCTGAAACTGAAAAACCTTAGGAAATTACAAACCCAAGTGAAGTAAATCCTGATTGTTGGACCCAGCAAACTGAAAATTAAATCAAATGGAACAACGAGTTTTGATTTTTATAACAGCAGTCTGAAAGACACAAGAATTTGCCTCAAATTTCACCCTACAATTCATCCATAATATTCACAGACCATTTAGGAATATTTTAGAACAATTTCCACCATAAAATCAAGTAATACTCAGCTAGAAAATTATTTATCAACAACATGAAGTACAAGCGAAGAGAAATAATCGAAATGAGGGTTTCCAAATCCCAACAATGCCCAAATATGAATGATTCCATCCTTCTAAATTATATCAATTCTGAATATCAATAAATAAATGTATTGTATCCTAGAAGGCACTTATAAATTAGAACGAATTCTACCTTAGTTGCTCCCTAGGTGAGCGACTCAAAATCTTGTAAAAGCTCTTTCTAGGTATTCTTCTTCTTGCCCTAGATCCAAATTTGCAAGAGACTCTTCAATAGAGATCTTCAATTCATCAACATGGAGAGTTTTTCATTCTCCACTAAACCAGAAAGAAGGGTTTTGTCCTCCTTGGATACCACACAAGAGGGGTTCGTCCTCAAGTGGAAAGGTATTGAGAAATCAACCCAAAAAACCAAGTACATGCGTATATGCGCCAAAAGATGATTCCAAATGAGGCCAAACAACCTCCTTTCATATCCCTCGGTTGGTGTCAAGACCCCCTTGGGTGAGAACCAACCTCTTTAAGTTTCACTTTATCTTATAATCTCTTGTTTAAGTCTTATAACCCCAGTGGACCTTCCTTAAGGAGTGAAACACCAAATGAAACATTAAAAATAATAAAAGAAAACTAAAATGAAGTTCAATTACTTCCCTTGTTCACTTATTCCTTTTGGCTGTTGGGAAGAGATGTAGGCAAGAAGTCTTCATTTGACATTAATTCACGAAAAGGGGACATTAAAGTATGCTCTTCACAAAATTGTTTGCCCTCAAGCAATGTACTAACCCATACGCCCAAGATCATCATAAAGGTGAATGCAAGCTTGTTGTAGTGCTCATAATTAGAATCTTGTGCATGTTGGGGATGAAGGTGGTCAACCCAAAAAAAACATACCTGTGAGTGTCCGATTTCTTCATTGAAGAGTCTTCTAAATCTTCCACTTCAAAAGCACAACAATGACAATGATCTCCTTTCTTTACGTACTCAATGTACCAAAATTTGGCCACAAACCCTAAGTTTTTGGATATCCCTTTCTAGGGCTTAAACTCGAAAATAAGAGCTTTGGCCACAAACCCTAAGAAGTAATAGTCTGAAAATAGACCAACACCCAACTGAAAATAATCTAATTTTTTATAACAGCAGATTTAGAAACCTTAAAGACCCTATCAGCAAACTGGAAATTACACTGGTAGGGTATCAAAATCCCAGCTTTGAACATTAATTAAACTCTACAGAAACAAATTGTGCCAATAACTTGGGAACAATCATTCACGTGGAATACAGGCTGAAAATTAACATAAAAATTATCCCAAATCACTCAGTAAATCCAGCAAATGAAATATGGAGCAAATATATATGCATTTGTAGAATTTATTTCAACTGCAAATACAAGTTGAAACAAAGAAAAAATTGCTTAACTCCGTAATATACTTGGAGTTTCAACACAATACCAATGCTCAAAATGATCTTGAAGAGACCAGTTATCCAATGAAAGTGAAATCACAATTTTCCAACCATGAAAACCCTTTGAAAAATGATTCGAAATCAGATTCCAAATGGGTGGATCAAATTCCTGAATTTGAATGTGGCAGCCCCCAAAAGCATGCCCTTACTAAAGTAGGAGTGCTTCCAAAGCACAAATAAACAATTGTTATTCCAGAAATTTGATTCAATTGAAGTCCACTTGTGACTCTTGCATGAATGCCACCAATGCAACAAATGAGGGTTTCGTCCCCCGGTGTTGTGAATATTGAAGGTTTCATCCCCAATGAGACCTCCAATGAGGGTTTTCGTCCTCAAAGTTAAGCCACACCAAAGGTCTTCGTCTTCAGTGTAGCAGTAGGGCACGTACGTGCAGTAACCCAAGATATCAATTTGTGAAATAAACATCCATAAACCTTTCTTAGGCCATTCGATCTGCCTTTATATCATCTTTTTGGCTACAAGGATGAATTAGAAGCCCAATGCACTTCTTAATGAATTAAGATTTTGGCTTTATAAAATATGGTAAATCAGATTATGAAATAAAAGATCAACTTTATCCCCTCCAGACCATCAAACCCTACACCAAGGTAGGCCATCTTCCTTAGAGAGCAAATAAAAATCTAAAAGTGGATGATTCTCCTCAAATTTGCAATTTACTTTAAGCTCAATCAATGTTGAAGGGTTTTCCTCCTCAAGTAGAAGAATATGGAGCAACAAGCTCTCAGTGCCCGATAATAGAAAATACGCCAATCTAGATGCCTTCAAAATTAGGTCTTCACTTCACTTTATATCCCTCCTTTGGCACCAAGGTTAAGAAAGACTAGGCCGACTCATAGGAGATGTTATATTTCTTCATTAAGCTTCTTTTATTTGCCTTTAACCCAGCCACAACCTGCTTCAAGAGGGAAAACAATAAAAATTAGAAAAACAAATGCAAAAAAAGCTTGATGTTCTTCTCCAACTCCTCTACTTCTTTGCCATAAATCTCAAGGAATGGCGAGAAGTCCAATTTTTGATCCTTAAGTGAAAAAAAGGGACATTAAAGTGCTCCCTTATTAGATTGCTTGTCCCCAATGCAATTGCAAGCTCAAAATGACCCTAAAAGCCAATGTATCAAAGTAGATAGAACATGTTGTAATACTTCCACAAACGAGCTCTCGTGTTGGTCAAATGGGTAAGCTGATGTGAAATCAAAATTTTGCAATGGTTGTCCCAATCTTCCTTAAAGTTCCCAAGGCTGCCCAAGAAGACCAAACTGATATCATACCCAACATTAGCAAGAATTTTAAAAATTCATCATGAATTTGACAAGAAAAATCAATTCCCATCTCGGCCCATGGATCAATAATATTCCTCAAAGTGTAAGAGAGCTCGTTAACCATGAACGTGAAAGCAATTGAGTAATATAAGGGGTTGTAGTAATTGATGACAACAACCTTAGTGGCTGCAAATGAGCACACGGTAGATTTGAACCAGCTCCTTCCAACCTTAGAAATAGGTAGAATACTCCTTTCTCTTTTCTTCGTGAGATTTTGAGGTCCTTGAAGCATGAATCCTCAAGTTATGAGTCTTGTTACAAACATGCATTTTCTGCATACTAACCCAGGGTGCAAAGAGGCTATCCCAAAAAACTCGGAAATACATTGCCAAAATTGTTCTCATTTCACAACAACAATCAACCATCATGCCCAATTGAAAATTCATCATGTAATGGTGCCACAAATTAGATGTACTCAATCCATTACCTTGTTGTAGGAGAGCATTTTCTTTCCCAAAAGTGAATGCTTGGAACACCAAAAAAAACATGCTTTCGGGCTGCGTACTTACCGTTGTCCATAACCCGCAACAATTTTTCCAACTCATGACTAAAAATGTGCAACCTATCATCACAATGAAGTGGCGACAACTGAACATTCATCATGAGCGATTAGAGTAGTCTTGAAAAACTGAAAATTACCATCTCTAATGAAAGAATTTGCCTTCTTGTTTGTGATAACAAGCATGATGTAGAGCAATCTGAAATTGATGATAGTAATATTGTTTCTCAACATTACACAAAATCTCAAAAATTAATATTTGTATCAAGAGCAATCAGATTTTTGAGAATTGCAATCCCTAGGAAAGACAACTATTACTAAATTCATACTTGGAACTTCCACAGTCAACCATATAGTTGGCAGCCCATCACTTAAAAGATTTTAGGACAGCAAGATGAAGATTAGGCAATGGTTCCAAAATGGCCTCTAAAATAATGAAAGTGGCTTCATACCTTTGTGTAGTTGCCCCATTTAGGTAAGAACCAATTAGATCACTGAGAATTGGGCCATGGTCATCCTTCTAGGGATGAATACCATAAGGATATAGTTGTTCTGAAAATGCCGCTATATACACCTCATAATAATTGCATTGGCATCCATGCCCTTAGCACTCTTGATTCCCTTCCATTGAACCATATCCTCAATATTTCTCTGAAATGTCCCTCTTCCTAGAATAATAGTATCAAAGACCTTTAGCCTATTTGGTCTACCCGATGGCTAAAGGGTGAGCACAAGGGTGACTTAAGTCACAGTAAATTAGTATAAAGTTCCTAAAGAAAAAAAAAATATTATTAAAGCAATTATATTAATTCATTTGGCTTAATAGAGAAAAGCACTTACTAAAAAAAATTGTAATCCCTATAGAAAAGTGTGATTTGCCTTCAGGGGAAAATATTGTGTTAAAAGGGTCTAATTATATTTTTTGTATCCATCCTAGGGAGAATGGCAACTTGCCTTGAAGAAGGATAATGGCAAATTAGAAAGTAAAAGGCCCATATTAATTTTGTATTCCCCCTATGTGAAAATACGACTAGGCCTAGGAGGGAAATTTGCATAGAGGAAAGCATTGCAAGCTGATTGGAGGAGAAAAAGGTTTCCCTTGGGTCATTTCTTCTTTAAAAAGGAGAGGTCGACTTGTAGGAAGGCATTGGATGAGCACATATTATTTTCTGGATTTGCATCCAAGCCTTGAGCTTTTGCAAAAATAATCCAAGGACGAAAACCCTTAGGATTTGACTCTAGAGGACGAAAACCCTCTTAGAGCTTTGGAGGAATTTCTACACAGGATTTTCCATTGAGTTTTCACAAATTTTTACTATTTCCAATAGTATTGTTTTGAAAAATAAAATTGCAGCAGCTGTGTGTTCATTGTGGAAGATGGACCAACCCATCTCTTCGCTATTTTGAGCCTATTTTGGAGACATTCTAGGTCTGAAAAATTGTTGTCATCCATTGTACTGAATTTTGGGAATCAAAGTAGATAAGATAAGATAAGATAAATATATTAATGTCCAACGAATGACCACAAAAGTAGGTCAAAGGGACTGCAACCCAAACAATATACAAAGTGCGAGCGAGGACAACTCAAAACGAGTTCCCAAAAACAGAAAAAAGTAGACTATTTTCAGATTTTGTAGAGGGTTTTAAAGAGCCATTTTCAGCTCCTTTGTCTGCAGATTTCTAAGTTGTTTTTCAGTCTTTGTCTGCCCTATAAAAATCAGATTACTCCTATGATTGAACTGTTAAACAATCAAGATCTGTTTAGTATAAAAATATATATTTATTTGTTGTTAATTTACGAGGGACCCCTAGTCACCATTTCCGATCATAATTGCAGCAGTCAAAAGATTGAGTTTTGCAAGGTCTCATACATCTATTTTGGGCGGAATTAGTCTCATAAAAATCTGCATATTATTTGGGAAATGAAGATTATCAAATAATGCTTGTTTGGTATGAGTTTCATGCACAAACCTAGCCGCACTTTCCTTAGAAAAATCAGATCTGCAGTGATAATATCTGAATTATCTTGTATTAATTTGCGCTCTAGTATTGGGTTTGCCTAAAAAAACTATGAAGGGTTCAAAAAGTCCCAATTGGAGACATTACATTCTCTCGAGTCCGTCAAGGCCCAAATCCAAATTTTGTCTTGCATATTGATTTACAAAAATTAAAGAACTAACAAGAGTGGCTTTTATGTTAGCCATACTTTTCTTCAAAATATTGCCGGGATTTCAATTTATTATGCATGTACCCAACTGAATTTTCATCAAGAGATTAACATACCTTGTGTTACAAACCATATCCATTTCTCTATCATGTCTCTCATATTGGCCCACAAATTGACATGTTGTAAGCAATGAATTTGAAACCCTTTTGAGCCATGAGTTGTCTTTAACCTTCCTAAAAATCAGAATTTCTGAGTTAGAACCAGCACTCAGAAAATATTTCAAAAACACCTTACCTCCATGAACTTTCGTTTTCCAAGTGTCATTCTTGAGGACCCTTCGCAAAACAAATTGGCCTTGCGGATGCTGGAGGTGATAACATGGCAGCGACACAAGAAAGAGTACATAGTCCTCATTCCTTCCCATTTGTTCATGATGTCCATCATTTTGGTATAGTAACATGTTGGGCAATAAATCTGAATTGTTTCTAGGTCCAGGGCTTCTTACCTTCACTTTATCTTTTAGCCTCTTCACGCTAACAATGGTATTTATGCATGGAACCTTATTATGGCTGAATGTATTGGAAGTTCTCCCATGTTGGACTGTTGTAAATAACAGACCAGCAACTTCACCCATTGCAATCCTTGGTTTCCCATGGAGAAATTCTCCCTCTCTTCTTGACCTTATCAATTTGAGTGAGTTATCTTCAATGCATTCATCACTGTGACCCCAAAATTCCTTTCTAGGCACATGCATAACAACTGAGATATAAATCAAATGGAAAAAACAATTGGTTATCTTTAAAAGCATACCATGCTCTTTCGAAGGGGGAAGCTTCTTACCAATTCTATCTTGCCCCATGCACATAAAGCGATATTCACCCGGTTTGGATGTTGCATGACAAGGTGTATGTGCCCTTTACCATCAAGGTGTTCCCACTCTTTGGTCCTTGTGTCTCCAATCAAATGATCTTCCCCTTTTTGAAATATCTCCATATCTTGATTGCATGAGCTTGGGATGCCTTTGTGGCCCTTACAAAGGCTCAATTCTTCATCATTATGGTCCCTTTTGACCGTTATACAAAGTCCAGCCTTCAAAGATTTCCTTCTTCTTTTCCCACTTGCTCAAGTCTGAATTCATCATGTGCTGAAAGAAAATTAATATTAACGAAACCATGATCCCCAATTACTTCATAATGTTGAATATTCGGAATAGGAGTGGGAGTAAGGGTTGCAACTTCATCCTTCCTTGGCTGGTGTTGAACTATGTCATCAAACCCTTGTTTCACCAAGGTGATGTTAGGAGACCCAGCTATGTGATCAATTGTGGAAAGAGGGCTGGAGGTTTCTAACCCTCCTTAGGGATGCTCCCTCTCAAAAACCAACTCCGGCAATACACTATCCTCTTCCTCATCCTTAGGGAATAGACATGCCTCTCCTCCCCTGGTGAACTTGGGAATTTGATCCCTCTTCAAACAACTCCGTAGTTGCTCCTTTCTTTGCCCACAGGATGGAGCTCTTTTTCTCAAGGGTTAGGATATCCTACCTATGGCCCTTATACATGCTTCGAGGCTTGGACCGAGTTCCAATGCCCACTCTTTATGTTTCCAATTTCATGAATTATGAAAAGGTTAGGGCATCACGAATGTTCTCCAGAAGAGCTTGATATTCCTCAAAGCAAGTTGCCTCCTTGTTGACCTTTCAAACCCTGAGCTCTTCCTTGAATGTCCTTCCTCTTTGTAGGTTTTGCATGGAGGAGGCAAAAGAGTCCAAGGTACCTGCTAGTCTTTTTTGCACCTTTATCAATCTGTCCATTGAAACCCTAGGCCTTTGAGATCCAAGCTCGGATACCACTGTAATATCCCTTTCAAGGGACTGAACCAACCACCAAGAAAATTAGATAAAACACCAAATAATCAAATCTGATTTCTATAACCAGCAGACTGTAATAAAAACCAGCGAACTGATTTCTCCAAACAGTGGTATGAAAATGTATGCAAAACACAAAATTCACTCCACTTAACCTTGCCACAATTTAGATATGAATTTTAGGCATCCAATAGATCAATAATCTGAGTCACACACAGCTGGAAAATTAATTACAACCAGCAAATAGCAGCCACAACTAAAATAAGAAATATGGGTCTAGAAACCCTCAAAAATTATGAGAATGTAGATTCTGGTCTTAATAAATATGTCAAATCAGATTATGAACTGAAAATTCAACTTTATGTCCTTTAAACCATCAAACCCTACACCAAGGTAAGTCGCTCCACCTATAGAAGGCACAAAAAAAAATCTGAAAGTAGAGACGATTCGCTTCAAATCTGCAATTTACTTCAAGACCATGCGAGGTTGAAGGGTTTTTGTCCTTCAACAAAACCACTAGAAGGGTTTTCTTCCTTCTAGGAAGCCACACAAGAGGGTTTTCGTCTAAGTAACCGCATTCGCCGAATCAAATGGGAAAAAATTGAAGTTCGCCGAATTCAATAAAGCAAAAAAAAAAATCTTTCAAAATCGTGAATTAATTGATATGGAAATTGAAGATGAATTTTTTATGGAGTTCCTTGTAAAATTGCGTTTCAAACTCCCTAAAAATCGTTCCAAAAAACGTGAAATTCGTTCTAGGATTTTCACTTTTTGGATTTTAGGGTTTCCACCTTCAGCTCGTTGCAATTGTTTCCAGGGTCATTGTTTGCCGCCATTCGTCAATGTTTGCAAGGTCAAACTCATCGTTAGTATTTGCAAGGTTGTTGACTAGTTTACCTCACCATGCCACTCACCACTCGCCACAGTCACCATTGCCTAGGTTTGTGATTTGTATTTTGAATTTTATTTATTTATTTTATATTTATTAAATTTTTAATTAGTTATTAAAATTTTCATGTCTTATAACTACATTAAAAAATTAATCTTGTTAAGTTGTAATGTTTTAACTTTTAAATTTTATAAAATTGTTAATATATTTAATTCTATAATAATAGATTCAATGTATTTATATATAAAAAATTTATAAAATGTATATAATATCTAAAATTTTATTATATATACCAATAATGTATTTTATAAAAAGTTAATATATTAAATTGTTAAATTTATTTATATATTTAATTTCATTAATATATTATAATATTAACATTAAACATCATATATTTATATATTTAATTCCGTTAATGTTTTATAATATTAACATTAATGATAATAATAATAATAATGTTAATGTTAATGAGTAATAATTATGTTTAATGTTAATGTTAGATTTGTTGGTGTGGTAATGAGTAATGTATTATTATCTTTTTTGGAGGGAATAATGTTGATGTTAATGTATTATTCCCTTTTTATATATTTAATTTAAATGTATATTCAATATAATCGAATTTAATCACAAATTTTATCATTGATTTTTCTAGCACCAAATTTTTCGCAAACTTAATCCTTGGCGAATTCGAACATGAATTCGAATGCGGCAACATAGGTTTTCGTCCTCAAGTGGAAGAACATGGAGCAACAAACTCTCAATGCCCAATAATAGAAAATGTGCCAATCTAGATGCCTTCAAAATGAGGTCTTCACTTCACTTTATATCCCTCCTTTGGCACCAAGGCTAAGAAAGACTAGGCCGACCCATAGGAGATGTGATATTTCTTCATTAAGCTTCTTTTATTTGCCTTTAACCCAGCCAACCTGCTTCAAGAGGGAAAACACTAAAAAGAAAACATAAAAAATTAGAAAAACAAATGCAAACAAAAGCTTGATCTTCTTCTCCAACTCCTCTACTTCTTTGCCATGAAGAAGGAATGACGAGAAGTCCAAATTGTGATCTTTAAGTGGGAAAAAGGGACATCACAAGGTCTTTTTGATGCCCTAGATCACAATCTGCAAAAGAGTCTTCAACAAAGATCTTCAATTCATCAACATGGAGAGTTTTTCGTTCTCCACTAATCCACGAGGAAGGGTTTTGTCCTCATAAGATGCCACACAAGAGGGATTTCGTCCCCAAGTGGAAAGGTATTGAGCAATCAGCCGAAAAAACCAAGTATATGTGTGTATGCACCAAAAAATGATGTCCAAATGAGGCCAAACGACCTCCTTTTATATCCATTGATTGGCGTCAAGACCCCCTTGGGTGAGAACCGACGTCTTTAAGCTTCACTTTATCTTTTAATCTCTTGTTGGGGTCTTATAACCCTAGTCACCTTGCCTTAAGGAGTGAAACACCAAATAAAACATTAAAAACAATAAAAGAAAACTGAAATGAAGTTCAATTACTTCCCTTGTTCACTTATTCTTCTTGGCCATGGGAAGAGAATGGCAAGAAGTCTTCATTCGAAAAAGGGGACATTACATCCCGTGGGTCAGAAGAAGGTGAACAAGGTAAGTATTTGTTTATGTTTTTAGTCTTTTTGTGTGACCATTAACCTTTTCTTTCATGGTTTCCCTCATAAGTTAGGTCGACTGGGTCGGAGGAGTTACAAAGCCAACACAAAAAAAAGAAAAGTAACATAATTATAAGGTCGGTCATGGGGGAAACTACCTCATGGGGTTTGGTGCCACCAAAAGGATATAAAAGGGGTCGCATGGACTCATTTGTGCATCATCTTTTGGCATATATTGTATACTTTGCTTGGTTTTGGGTTGTTTGCTCAATTTCCTTCCACTAAGCGGCGAAAATCCTTTGGTGTGGCCTCACAGGCAAGATGAAACCCTTCCTTGATATGGCTAGATTTTCTGCATAGCACAAAACCTAGGCAGTCATGAGATAAATCTCCCTCATTTAACCGGTGAGGCTCCCGTGTCAGATTTGTCAATTTAAGTATGCTAATATCTAAATGGGGTTTTACTTTAACTACTCAGTTCATGAACCATAACTGAATAGTTCTGCAGCAAGTAAGCAACTGTTTAAAGAAAGGGAAAGTTATAGAAGAAGGTAATTACATAAACACATAGAAGAAATGGGGAAGATGTGCATCCCAATCAGTAGATGGCAGAGCTGATTGTATGCACATAGAAGAATCCAATAGATATAAACACAGAATTCTAAAACAAAGGCAGCTCTAGATCCAGATCTAAAATAACACAAAGTTTATTAAGAGATCTAAGATTAAAAGCAAGAAACACAGTACACCGTGACACAAAGTTCTCCGGAAACCTGCTCCTTTGTATTCCTTTGCTCCAAGTGGCTCTCAGGGGTTCAGCACAAAGTCTAGAACACAAGATTGCTGCTTACAAATTCTGATCATTAACCCGGAGGTTCTTCTCCTACTTATAGAATGTAGGAGGGAAAGTACAAATGGGAAGTCTAACTGAACTAAAACACAAAAACAAGTAAAGATGACATTTGGCAATCATCCTCCACTAACTTCTCCTTAAGTGACACATGTATCACTTAACTAATAGAATGGTTCCACATAAATTTAAGTAATGGTTGCAAAACCAATAACTTAAAGTTTTACAATTTCATCCGGGAACATAGAAAATAGAAGAAGAAAGAATAGAAGAAGTCATGCCAGCTGTAACATTTATGTCTTCTTCTTGTTCTGATATCGGATATACTTGTCGAACATGTAATTCAACATCTTTCCATCTGTTTTAGCCACTGCTTCCTTCTCTGTCCTAAACTGCAGCAACCCTTCATTCAACACTTTGATGCACGCTTCCACATCTTCCAAGCTCGGCCCAAACCTTGCAATATCCTGCCTGCAGCGCCACCAGTCTACTAATAGAATTCATCGTGAAAGGCTTAGTAGCTTTATCAATTCTCTTTTGTACCATCAGAAGAGACCCTTCCAGGGAATTAGGCACCTTGCTAGGAACGATCCGCACGTATGAAGTAACATTCCGACCACGTCCTCCTCAGTGAAAGAAATGATACTGTCTGGTAAGGATGATGTCCTACTCTCAAGTGCCTGCATCCTCTTCAGCAAAACTCTGCAGATCTCCAAACGGAAAGATACTGCAAACTCTAGCTGCTTCCCCTTCTCAACTGATCCATCCGGTACAATTTGCTCTGCAACCAATACATCTCCTGGCAGCTTGTTGATCTCTCCCAAAGTACTCAGGTTACTCTCAGCAACTGTGTTCATGTCTACTATGCTTGTCACCAGTTGTTGCAGCTGATTTGCTGCATCATTCATAACCTTTAGGCGGGCTGGCACTTCTCCAAGTTGTATAGAAGCTTGACGAATAATCAAATCCTTCCATTCGTCAATAGCTTTTACTTGATTGCTTGCATCCTCCATTTCCTGCATAAGATGATCACTCACCTGCTCTGAAATGGGCTGAATGGAAGGCTTAGCAACCTTGGCTATGATCTCGCACAACTGAGATACCTGCTTCTGAAGTTCTTCTTTCTCCGCCTTTTCACTGTCAAGCCTAAGGAATAGAGCATCTATCAATGTCTGCGTGTCCTGCTTCAATCCTTCAGTGGTGGCTTGACCGAGGGGTACTCTGGTTACTGTAACATCTTCTGCCGTGAGCTCCTCCTCCTTTCCTTCTGCCGGAATTGATATCTCAGCAAACTTCTGCCCTGATTCCTCGATGATCAACCTAGAAGTTGCTTTAGCAACTTTAGGCCTTCTATCTCTTCCACCCAGATTCTGGAGTAGCTGCAAGTCGTGCTCTTCTAAGTTCATCTCCACTCTCGCTTCTGGAACCAACTGCGAAGCCAACCATTCCGAGAAGTTACTTCTCGGAGAATGAGAAGTCGCTGAGTGCACTACCATCTCCCGCTCTGCCTCCTCTCCATCAGAAAGTGCCACAGTGTTATGGCTGCCATCCTCTAAATCATCCAAGGACAAAGCTCTTTCGAACTCCGCCATCTGCAGCTTCAACATCTCCTCTGGAACAGGTGCTGAACGGAGTGGCTGAGGAGAGAAGATGAATGTCGCCGGATTCAGTGGAGGCATGGAAGTGTCCTGCTGAGGTGCAACAATTGGTGAAGTACTGGGTGCTGGAGAAGCTGGAACCAAAGTCATGTCCGTGGAAGTGATCTTCTCCTTAGATTGAGATCTTCTGTGTACTTTCAACTTCTCAGACTTTCTGCTGCTTTCTCCTCCGTGCTTCCGCTTGAGGGAATCTCCTACGCCGAAGTTGCCCGTGACTTGATTCATCAATGCTTCATCAAGGCAATATCCCTTCGTCAGCAACCAGTTTGAAGTATTCACCAAAACAGCTCCAGATCTTTCTTCAAGTGTATGACAGCCTCCTACGTTATCCTGAAGTATGGCTTTATCTCCTCCCATTTGATGGTAAGTGTCAAGTACCACATTCCCATCATCTTTAAGATCCGCAGGTATCCGCGCTAGTCCAAAGTTGAACACTTGCTTTGCTGATAGCCTGCTGAAATCTCTCTTTCTAACCTCGTACTCACTTTTGCACTTCATCCAGAAATCTTCTAATGAAGGCACATGTGCGTACTCCTGGGAGATCGTCTTCCTGGCTACTCCAAATGGATCGAAGTTCAGCCGTGCAGGGAAGAACTCTTGCTCATACTCGGATAACATCTGCGTCTCCATCCCTCGAGCTCTATGAATGCTAATGCAGCTGTAATGTCCCACAGTGATTGGGAAGAAGCCCGTAGACTTGTGCCGCTTTGACTGAAGGTCGTGTAACTCCACAAGTTGCCTGCTCAGCTCCATGGCGATCAATCTATCATTCGGATACCTGGGCATCTTTATTGGTTCTCCAGAAAAGCCCGTAACCCTGAGGTATGTGAAATCTGCAAACTGAATGAATAGACTGCCAATCTTGGACACAGCTTCCCACGCTTCCTTGCTTACCCTGTTGGCCTTCAAGTCTTTGTCTAGCCTGCAAATGAAATCGTAGAAGAATTCATCATTGACCACTTTGAAATCTTTCTCGCACGCAGGTACAGTAAGCTGTGGGTAGCACTCGAAAATGGGGTCCTTAGAAAGAACACCACATCTATCCAGCTTGGAAAAGACGCCTTGTGAAGCTGCAGCATACACCAAGTAGGAAGTCATTTTGAAGCTGAAAGTACGCTTCACGTTCCGGAGTTGCTCACCAATGTTGTCGCTAATAATTTCCGACCAATTGATTATGGAATCAACCTTGTTGACTTCAATGGTCCTGATGAAAGCATACATCCATGTACGGAAAGTGTAAGCATTCGCCTCGCCATTCATCCTGCATAGCAATTTGACAATATCATCGACCTCCTGCACCAAATTGGACCGCGGAAGAGTTCTTGGGAACTTTGAAGGAGATCTAGGCTTCTTCATGTATCTGCTATTCATTATGCTCACGCAATCAGCTCTATGCTTCTCCCACCTGCTGCCGGCATCCTGAAGACTAATGGAAGTCACCACCTTTCGCACTGGAATCTTCAAACAATAATTGATGAACTCTGCGTCCAAACGAATTATTGTCTTTCCCGTAGCATCACGCACTGATCTGGATGAAGGATGGTAAGATCTAGCGCACTCCATAACAAACTCTGGCAACTGGGCTGTGCATGGAAAGGCTGCAGCTCGGATAATTCCACTGCTTTTAACCGCACGCATGAGTGAAGTCTTTCCCGCTCTGGATCTATCAATCAATTCGGAAAGAGGTTCCGGACCTAGATCTGTGTCTCCTATGTCTGCAAGTTTGGAAGTGATGCATGACTCCATCGTACTTTCTTTTTCATCTCTCTTCGCCATGGCTTTGTCTATCTTTGTCTAAATAATTATTTTTCTTCTTACTTGGCCGGATTTTTTCAAAACTGGTGCAGATCTGGACAATTCTTCAGATTCGGAGGATATATGCAATGTATTGGACATTGATTAAAGCTCCTTTTCTTTTGTAAAGCACCTGTAATGAATTCCTGCAATTAATTCAGACAAAAATGGCCACCGGAGCATGAATAGTGAATTTTAATTGTAAAAATCTGCACTTTTCAAGCCTGCTGCCCCAAAAATTGATGTTTAATTTGCACATAAAGAAAGCATGAATCCTTTCAACAACACCTGAGCACCTGTAACACCTATGCAAACAATTATGCAGACAAAGATCAACCTCCTTCAAAGCATGCGCCAAATTTGGAAGCTTTTAGCCTTGTTTCCACCTTTTCTGAGCAAAATCCTTCTTCAAATGGGGCGCATTTTTCCTCTTGGCTGCAATTCTTTACCTGTGAATTAAATTATTCACCCTTATGGCAGCCCATGCTTATATAACCCTCACAATTCTATAATTAATAATTGCCCTTCCTATTCCTGGCAATTAATTAATTAAAAATCATGCTTCTCTCTTTAAAAATAGCATGTTTAAGGACAACCATCCAATAAATTAAATTAATCCAATTTAATCCTTCACACTTCACTTCACTTAAGCTTCACAGTGTGCCTTGACCATAGCCACTGAAAATAGAATTTAATTTAATGATTTAATGCTTTAAAAATCATTAAATCTATCCTAAATGGGGCGCACTTTTTGACATGAAGGGGGCAGCCTTTAAATAAATTAAATTTAATCAATTTAATCCATTTAATTCTATTTCTTTTATTCCCCTTTGACTTGTTGACTTTCTTCCATGCTTGGGCGCCTATTTTAGAAGGAGAAATAATTAATTTAATCCACTTTAAGGCTGCCATCATCTCACCAAAGGGGGCGCACTTTTTTGCACAATATAATTCTATTTTTAAGAATTTTCTACAATGAGATTCTTTACCCTACAAGGCAGCCCCGGAAATCCCATGATCCACTTAAGTGATTTGACTTTGACAATGGGATTATTTACCCTGCAAGGCAGGCAATAAAATCCCATGATTTCACTTAAGTCACTTTCCTTTTATTTTATCATGGGAATTTTTACCCTGCAAGGCAGGCAATAAATTCCCGCCTGCCTGCAGCCTCTAACTTTCCCACTGCAGCTTAAGTGAATTTTATATCACGGGAAAAAGTACCCTGCTAGGCAGGTACAAAATTCCCACCTTGCCTGCTGCTTGTATTTTTCCCATTGCAGCTTAAATCCTTTGTTTTCCAAAAATGCGCCCAACCCCGCAGGGGCTTTTCCGTGCACGACTTCGCTTTTTCCCAGTGATCCAGACCTCCGATGGCGACTTCCTCCGGGCATAACGTGCGTATATGTTTTCCAGCTGCTCCAGGCCAAAAATCGGGCTTACCCGGCAAAGGAATTGTTCTAGAGAAATTTCACAGAAAACGAAACGGGACAACACAAAAACACGAAAAATTGCCAAAAGTCACAAATAAAGCCCAAAACTTATTCCAAGTTAAAACCCTTCTGGTACATAGGAATAATGACATGTTCGATCATAACAGAGTTAAAACGGAGCGCAAATAGCCTCATACGGGGCTCAAAATAATTAAATACAAATTTCCCGCAGACAAATCCCGACGACAGAATATAACAATTTTGGGCATCTGGGTATTTGGCGAAAAAGGCTAATATGGCTCTTTGGGAATATCTTGACGCAATACAAGAACTTTCAGGCAATAAAAACACAAAACGACCCATTATTTTAAAAGTACGAAAAATTTTCGGATAGGGTAGTCGCAGATTTCAGGATGAAATCTGGGTGACACCAGTCGGCTCCGTCTGTGGACATCTTTTTCTCTGTCAGAATGACAAAGGGAAAAGATGAGATCCCAGCATCTCTGGTTTCGTATCTTGTCCTTTGGGCACGGGGTCAGGCAAACAAACACAACACAACACAAAAACAAAAACAAAACAAGGAAAAACAAACAAAGTTTTATTTATGTACATACAGGTTTTACCCTGCTTCTCATGTCCGGAACAGCTTCAAGTGTTGCCCATTGAAAGGCAATGGCAATTCAACTCCATCCTGATGAGCAAGAATGAAGCTATCTGCTCCAGCGATCCTCTTAATCACAAAAGGCCCTTTCCATAGTGAATCAAACTTTCCATGCATGCCTTTTGCTTCTCTTCTTTTGTCCCATAAAAGGACCCAGTCATTGACTTCAAACTTTCTTTCCCTGGCTTTTTTGTCGAAGATGACTTTCACCTTCCTTTGATGCTCTGTCAACCTATCTGCAACTTGAGTTTGTACTTCCCTCAATTCAGTCAGGTACATAATTCTTTTATCAATAGCATCCGTGAATGTGGAATCCTCCAGGGCCTTAGAAAGTTGTAGGGCAGGCAGTTCCAAGGTAAGAGGCAGCTCTGTGTCTCTACCATATAACAGCTGAAATGGGGACATGCCTATCGCCCTCTTTGGTGTGATTCTATCGGCCCATAATGCATCAAACAACTTTTTATGCCAAGTCCTTTGATTTTCCGTTACTAGCTTGCGCACGATAGTTACCAAGTTTTTATTACTAGATTCAGCTTGACCATTCCCTTGTGGATAGTAGTTTGAGGAATGAACCAGCTGGATCCCATAAGTGTAGCAGAATTCCACCAGCTCCTCAGAAGAAAGATTCGGAGCGTTGTCTGCTACAATTTTGTTGGGCACGCCAAACCTGACAATAATATTTTCTTTTATAAAATTGCACACCTCGGCGGAAGTGGCATTCTTCACAGGAATAGCTTCTACCCACTTACTGAAATAATCAGTAGCTGTTAGAATGTAATGGTGACCGGCACTGGAAGCCGGGTTAAGCATACCAATAAAATCCATTCCCCACTGTTGGAAAGGTTCTTCAATCACAATGGGTTTTAGAGGTAATGCAGGCAATTTCACACGCCCAACAAAATGTTGGCATGCTTGACACTTAGCTACCCACTCTGCAGTATCTTGAAAAAGGGTGGGCCAGTAATACCTTGCTCTGAGGATCTTGTGTGCAGTGACTCGGGCTGAGAAATGACCACCGCAAGCCATGTCATGAAACTGTTGTAGTAGCTGATCCTGTTGAGCTTTATCCACGCACCTGAGAAATACGTCATCAATTCCCCTCTTGTACAAACCATTATCCCAAAGAACAAAATCTTTGGATTTCAGTTTGATGGTTCGTTTCTCTTTTCTAGAAAGTTGATCTGGGCATTCTCCATACGTCAGAAAGTAAGCAATGTTACTGTACCACTCCTCTACCAGATCTATAAAAAGTACTGCAGGTAAATCTCCATCTATCTCATCTTGATCCACTTCTGGCACTGATGTTTTCATCTCCGTCATTAATTCACACAGACCTCTTCCTCGAACCAGCTTTGTTGGTTTAATATCTAGGTCATATTCTTGAACCTTTGTCACCCATGTGCCTCTCAATAATCCTAACTCTTGCTGAGTAAGGATGGATTTAACTGCAGTATCTGGAACCAAAACCACAGTGTGCGAGGAAAGAATATAATACCTGAATGCTTTGCACGCCTTCACCACTGCATATGCGTGCTTTTCCATGGGAGTGTATTTCAACTCATAGGCTTTAAGGGGCGTGCTCATGAAAGCAATAGGAGCTTCTGCGTCCTCTTGATTTTTCTGCATCAGTATTGCTGACATGGTGTGTTCGGAGGAATAACAGTAAAGAATAAATTCTTTACTGAAGTCGGGTGAAACCAAGACTGGAGCTTTCGACAGGGCCTCTTTAATTTTCTCGAAAGCTTCCTTCCCTTCGCTGCTCCATTTAAAATCTTGTGTCTTCTTCATCATATTCGAAATATGACGGGTTAGCTCAGCAAAGTCAGGAATGAATCTCCTGAGAAAATTAACTTTTCCAAAGAAAGAGTGAACTCCTTTTTTGGATGTGGGCAAAGGCAATGTCTGAATGGATCTGACACGTTCTGGATCTATCTTTGTTCCTTCTTTGGAAACAATGTGCCCTAGCAGCTTTCCTTCGGTTACGGCAAAGATAGATTTCTTGGGATTCAAAGAAATACCATGCTTGCGGCACTGTATGAAGACTTCTTCCAAATTTGAAATGTGTGTGCTTCTATTTTTGGAAAAGACTGTCAGATCATCCAGGTACACAACTATGCTTATATCTTTGAGATGAGCAAAAGCTAGATCCATAGCTCTTTGAAATGTAGCACCAGCATTAATCAGGCCGAACGGCATTTTCTGGTACAGCGAAGGTTCCCCAAGGTGTGATGAACGCCGTTTTGTATTGATCTTCCTCGGCCACCTTGACTTGATTGTAGCCTGAAAAGCCATCAAGCATGGAAAGCATCTCAGATCCAGTGACCACCTGCAGAGTGTGATCCATGATGGGGATGGGGTAGTTGTCTTTAAAGTGAAGCTTGATTAAGGTTGCGAAAATCCACGCACAGCCTAATCTCACCACTCTTCTTTCTTACAGGAACTATGTTGGCCAACCATTCAGAATGATGTATGGGATAGATAATCTTTGCGTCTAACAACTTCTGGATTTCTGCAAAGATGGTTCCCGAAATGGTAGGGTTGTGCTGCCGCAGCTTCTGCTTGAAAGGCTTTTGTTCTGGTTTAAGTGGGATGTAGTGTTGAACTTCCGCAGGCTGATATGTTTTTAGATCCTGGTAAGACCAGGCAAAAACATCCATGTATTTCTTAAGAAGCTTAGTAAAAGCTTCTCTTTCGGCCTCTGAACAACACTTACCCAGATTTACTAATTTGGGATCATTGCCGGCTCCCAAATTTAGTAATTGTGTGTCGGAGGAAGAGCTTTCCCCACTTTCTTCATTTTTCTTAAGCATCTGATCATGCTTATCAAACATTTCCTCAAGAGATACCAAGCCTTTGGGAATTTTATTTCCCTTTAGCTGGATAATCTCCTGACTTCCTGAGACGTCTGCATCCATTTCTCCGACAGTAGTCTACATAGGAGGTGAATTTCTTCCCTCATAGTAGATCTCTTCAAAGTTGTCCTTCTGTTGGAGAAACGCAGCAATCTGTGTGTCATCGTTGAAAACCTGCCATTGCTGGACATTGTCAGGAACCTTTGGGCGAAAGACCATCTCCACCTTGTCTCCCTGTCTAAAGAATGCGGGAGGCTGATCTGGATTCAACAAGGCTGCAGTCACTGCAAGTGAATCAGCTCTTGAATTTTGTTCTCTCGGAATGTAAGATACCGAGAAAGCTAAAAAATCTAGGATAGCAGAGTAGACCCGATCTCTATAGTGCCGCAGTTTGTCTTTTTTGACTTGGTAGAGACCTCTTATCTGCTTAACGATCAGCTCAGCATCTCCCTTTGCATGTAATAATTTGATTCCCATTGTTCTTGCCTGCTCCATGCCTAACAACAGTGCTTCATACTCAGCTGTATTGTTAGTATTTTCGAACATCAATTTGAAGGAGTGTGCATGCACCTTCCCTTCAGGAGAGATAAGAACAACGCCTGCACCGGATCCAAATGAACAGCAGCTGCCATCAAATTCCAGAGTCCAAATCTTGTTGTTAAGTTGATGTGGTTCTTGAATCACCGGTTGAACATCTTCTTTATCCATTTCTAGATAATAGACTCTGTGATCAGATTCCTGAAACAAGATCTGAGATCTAGGATCCTCAGACTTTGATACTGTGTACTTGGATTTCTTCTCAGGTTCCAGCTTCTGATTTACTCCTTTGATTGGTATGTGCGCACAAGACCAATCCATCTTGACTTCTCCACCCAGCTTTTTGCAGAAATTTCTACTCAACAAGCATGCCATAAGAGACTGGAATGTCTGCTACAAGGATAGTCATTTTCAGTCTTTTATCTGGAAAAGAAGCAAGTACTGCCTACGCATCTTTGATTTGCCCCACAAGAGGGACTTGCCTTTCCATTGAATAACATCTTCCGATGGTTTTTGTCAATGTGAGACCCAAGGCATCAGCAACTTTGGCAGGCATGACATTATCAGAAGCTCCAGAGTCCAAAATGCAATTGCTTAGTTTGTGTCCGTTGATGAGCAAAGATACATAGAATGGCTCGATCCTTTCTGATGTAGCAGGAGAAGAGGTAGAAGGAGAAGAATTTGCAGCCGCATTATTTGAAGGGGGAGTATTCTTTGGGCTTGACTAAGATACCCCGTGAAGTATTATTTGTTGGGCTGGGACCGTTACTTTGCACATATTTGACCAATCTATTCAGCTGATCAGGAAATGTTCTCAAATACTCAGCTTCTGACATTTGGACCTTGTTCCCTTGATGTGATCAATTATGTCAAAAGCTTGACTTGCTTCAGCAGGATGTGCGTTGGCTCTTTGCTGCGAATTGAAAGAATTTGAATATTTATCCTTAGGCGCTAATGAAGAAGGAAGAGTGCTACCTCTTTTCAAGATAGTAACATCTGGGCCAGGATCTTCTCTTTCTTTTCGGTCACTTGTGGATGCTTCGGCATTTTGGCGCGTTTGAGACCTTGTAAACACCGCAAAAGTGTGACCATCAGAATCTTCAAAAGATTCATAATAGCCATCGTCAGATTCGTAGTCCAGGTAACCAATATTGGAGTCGCCAGCGGGATCTATAAAGTCTTCATCATCGAATGATTCATCAATGCCAAGATCCTCTTCATTAGTTTCCAAGTTATTCCTTGGAGCAGCTTCTATTGCCAACCGCTGTGGTGCAGCAGCAAGTCTGTTTCGACATTTTGATTTTGATTTTGACCATTAAAGGTCCGGGTAGGAGCTATTCTTGAGGGGGTTGCATTCCCTGCTTGAGAGATTGCTTCTTGATCTGCAGCATGTCATTAGCCAATCTCTTTTGCAACAAAGGATCTGAAGTACTAGAAGAAGCGCCATCACCTTTGTGAGATGGTTGTATGAGTTTCCCAGCCATGATCAAGTCATCCTCAACTCACGGCAGCATTTTGTGCTTCAAGTAGATTTACAGGTCTTGCCCTTCTCAGCTGATATCCAACTTTGGGCAATAGAGCGTTTACTGCAAACGTCTAATTGCTTCGTCGCTCAACTGATGCCAAAAGTACAATTTTATATAACCAATCCTCCTAGAACCTTGTAAATCCCGTCCAATGTTCTCGCTTGGCTTACTCTTCAACTACGTTAGTTCATGATCAACGTGCTAGCGTCAGTTCTATAGGCTTGAATCTTTTCAGAAATTGCAAAACAGCTACAGCCCAGTTGGAAAATGGTGCATCAAAAGGGACCATTCTCCAGCCAAGTTGTGTAGAGTCTCAATGCAATAGTTTTACTTAGATTGCTTGCATGCTCCATTTATCTGCATAAGATGATCACTCACCTGCTCTGAAATGGGCTGAATGGAAGGCTTAGCAACCTTGGCTATGATCTCGCATAACTCAGATACCTGCTTCCAAAGTTCTTCTTTCTCCACCTTTTCACTGTCAATTCTAAGAAATAGAGCATCTATCAATGTCTGCGTGTCCTGCTTCAATCCTTCTGTGGTGGCTTGACCGAGTGGTACTTTGGTTACTGTTACATCTTCTGCCGTGAGCTCCTCCTCTTCTTTCCTTCCGCCGGAATTGATATCTCAGCAAACTTCTGCTCCCGAACTCCTCAATGATCAACCTAGAAGTTGCTTTAGCAACTTTAGGCCTTCTATCTCTTCCTGCCTAGATTCTGGAGTAGCTGCAAGTCGTGTTCCTCTAAGTTCATCTCCACTCTAGCTTCTGGAACCAACTGCAAAGCCAACCATTCTGAGAAATTACTTCTCGGAGAATGAGAAGTTGCTGAGTGTACTACCATCTCTTGCTCTACCTCCTCCCCATCAGAAAGTGCCACAGTGTTATGGCTGCCATCCTCTGAATCATCCAAGGACAAAGCTCTTTCGAACTCTGCCATCTGCAGCTTCAACATCTCCTCTGGAACAGGTGCTGAACGGAGTGGCTGAGGAGAGAAGATGAATGTTGCCGGATTCAAGTGAGGCATGGAAGTCCTCCTGCTGAGGTGCAACAGTTGGTGAAGTACTGGGTGCTGGAGAAGCCGGAACTAAATCATAGCCGTGGAAGTGATCTTCTCCTTTGATTGAGATCTTCTGTGTACTTTCAACTTCTCGGACTTTCTGCTGCTTTCTCCTACGTGTTTCCGCTTGAGGGAATCTCCTACACCGAATTTTCCCGTGATTTGATTCATCAATGCTTCATCAAGGCAGTATCCCTTCGTCAGCAACCAGTTTGAAGTATTCACCAAAACAGCTCCAGATCTTTCTTCAATGTATGGCAGCCCCCTACGTTATCCTGAAGTATAGCTTTATCTCCTCCCATTTGATGGTAAGTGTCAAGTACCACATTCCCATCATCTTTAAGATCCGCAGGTATCCGTGCTAGTCCAAAGTCGAACACTTGCTTTGCTGATAGCCTGCTGAAATCTTTCTTTCTAACCTCGTACTCACTTTTGCACTTCATCCAGAAATCTTCTAATGAAGGCACATGTGCGTACTCCTGGGAGATCGTCTTCCTGGCTACTCCAAATGGATCGAAGTTCAGCCGTGCAGGGAAGAACTCTTGCTCATACTCAGAGAACATTTGCGCTCTCCATCCTCGAGCTCTATGAATGCTGATGCAGCTATAATGTCCCACAGTGATTGGGAAGAAGCCCGTAGACTTGTGCCGCTTTGACTGAAGGTCGTGTAACTCCACAAGTTGCCTGCTCAGCTCCATGGACGATCAATCTATCATTCGGATATCTGGGCATCTTTATTGGTTCTCCAGAAAAGCCGTAACCCTGAGGTATGTGAAATCTGCAAACTGAATGAATAGACTGCCAATCTTGGACACATAGCTTCCCATGCTTCCTTGCTCACCCTGTTGGCCTTCAAGTCTTTGTCTAGCCTGCAAATGAAATCGTAGAAGAATCCATCGTTGACCACTTTGAAATCTTTCTTGCACGCAGGTACAGTAAGCTGTGGGTAGCACTCGAAAATGGGGTCCTTAGAAAGAACACCACATCTATCCAGCTTGGAAAAGATGCCTTGTGAAGCTGCAACATACACCAAGTAGGAAGTCATTTTGAAGCTGAAAGTATGCTTCACGTTCCGGAGTTGCTCACCAATGTTGTCGCTAATAATTTCCGACCAATTGATTATGGAATCAACCTTGTTGATTTCAATGGTCTTGATGAACGCATACATCCATGTACAGAAAGTGTAAGCATTCGCTTCGCCATTAATCCTGCATAGCAATCTGACAATATCATCTACCTCCTGCACCAAATTGGACCGCGGAAGAGTTCTTGGGAACTTTGAAGGAGATCTAGGCTTCTTCATGTATCTGCTATTCATTATGCTCACGCAATCAACTCTATGCTTCTCCCATCTGCTGCCGGCATCCTGAATGCTAATAGAAGTCACCACCTTTCGTACTGGAATCTTCAAACAATAATTGATGAACTCTGCGTCCAACCGAATTATTGTTTTCCCCGTAGCATCTCGCACTGATCTGGATGAAGGATCATAAGATCTAGCACACTCCATAACAAACTCTGGCAACTGGGCTGTGCATGGAAAGGCTGCAGCTCGAATAATTCCACTGCTTTTAACCGCACGCATGAGTGAAGTCTTTCCTGCTCTGGATCTATCAATCAATTCGGAAAGAGGTTCCGGACCTAGATCTGTGTCTCCTATGTCTGCAAGTTTGGAAGTGATGCATGACTCCATCGTGCTTTCTTTTTCATCTCTCTTCGCCATGGCTTTGTCTATCTTTGTCTGAATAATTCTTTTTCTTCTTACTTGGCCGGATTTCTTCAAAACTGGTGCAGATCTGGACAATTCTTCAGATTCAGAGGATATATGCAATGTATTGGACATTGATTAAAGCTCCTTTTCTTTTATAAAGCACCTGTAATGAATTCCTGCAATTAATTCAGACAAAGATGGCCACCGGAGCATGAATAGTGAATTTTAATCATAAAAATCTGCACTTTTCAAGCCTGCTGCCCCAAAAATTGATGTTTAATTTGCACATAAAGAGAGCATGAATCCTTTCAACAACACTTGAGCACTGTAACACCTATGCAAACAATTATGCAAACACAAATCAACCTCCTTCAAAGCATGCGCCAAATTTGGAAGCTTTTAGCCTTAATTTCACCTTTTTCTGAGCAAAATCCTCTTCAAATGGTGCACACTTTTCCTCCGGGCTGCACTTATTTACCTGTGAATTAAATAATTCATCCTTATGGCAGCCCATGCTTATATAATCCTCACAATTCTATAATTAATAATTGCACTTCCTATTCCTGGCAATTAATTAATTAAAAATCAGCACTCTTTAATGGGGCGCTAAAATGTGCATGTTTATGCCATCCAATAAATTAAATTAATCCAATTTAATCCTTCACACTTCACTTCACTTAAGCTTCACAGTGTGCTTTGACCATAGCCACTGAAAATAGAATTAATTTAATGATTTAATGCTTTAAAAATATTAAATAATCCTAAATGGGGCACACTTTTTGACATGAAAGGGCTGCCATTAAATAAATTAAATTTAATTAATTTAATTCATTTAATTCTATTTCTTTTGTCCACTTTGACTTTGTTGACTTTCTCCACAAGCTTGGGCGCCAAATTTGGAAGAAGAAATAATTAAAAAATCCATTTAAGGCTGCTTTCATCTCACCAAAGGGGGCGCACTTTTTTGCATAATATAATTCTATTTTTAAGAATTTTTCACAATGAGGATTCTTTACCCTGCAAGGCAGCCCCAAAATCCCATGATCCACTTAAGTGATTTGAATTTGACAATGGGATTATTTACCCTGCAAGGCAGGCAATAAAATTTCATGATTTCACTTAAGTCACTTTTCTTTTATTTTATCATGGGAATTTTTACCCTGCAAGGCATGCAATAAATTCCCGCCTGCCTGCTGCCTCTAAATTTCCCACTGCAGCTTAAGTGAATTTTATATCATGGGAAAAAGTACCCTGCTAGGCAGGTACAAAATTCCCACCTGCCTGCTGCTTCTATTTTTCCCATTGCAGCTTAAATCCTTTGTTTTCCAAAAATGTGCCCAGCCCCGTAGGGGCTTTTCTGTGCACGACTTCGTTTTTTGCTAGAGATCCAAACCTCCGATGGCGACTTCCTCTGGCACATAACGTGCGTATATGTTTTCCAGCTGCTCCAGGCCAAAAATCGGGCTTACCCGGCAAAGGAATTGTTCCAGAGAAATTTCACAGAAAACGAAACGGGACAACACAAAAACACAAAAATTGCCAAAAGTCACAAATAAAGCCCAAAACTTCATTCCAAGTTAAAACCCTTCTGGTATATAGGAATAATGACATGTTCGATCATAACAGAGTTAAAACGGAGCGCAAATTGCCTCATACGGGGCTCAAAATAATTAAATACAAATTTCCCGCAGACAAATCCGACGACAGAATATAACAATTTTGGGCATCTGGGTATTTGGCGAAAATGGCTAATATGGCTCTTTGGGAATATCTTGACGCAATACAAGAACTTTCAGGCAATAAAAACACAAAACGACCCATTATTTTAAAAGTACGAAATTTTTTTTCGGATAGGGTAGTCACAGATTTCAGGATGAAATCTGGGTGACACCAGGCTGATATTCAGAGCATAATTTCTTGGTTGCTATAATTGTTCTAAAATATTTAAGTTGCCTCTACATACTTTGGATCAACTGTGAATGGTGAAAATATTTTATTCAAATTAATGTTTTTTCCTTTGGCTGTTATTCTAAAAATCAGACCTGTTGTCCACTGTCTATTTTTCAGTTGGCTGATATAAAAATCAGAATATTTTCAGTTTGGGTTTGTGTTATTTCAACTATTTTCAGTTTCAGCCCTAGAAAGGGACATTACAGATGGTATCAGAGCTTCGGTCTTCCCATCCTAAGGGTTTTCATGCAAGAGGGTGATAACGGGATACATTTACTATTAAAGAGAGAGAAGAAGAATTTTTCAACCAATTGAAGAATTAGCATGGCTCACCAAGATTCAAGAAGCCAAAATCGACAAGCTCATTGAAGGGCAAGTTAGATTGGCAGACACCATGGACTTGTTGGCCCTATCCCTACAAAAATTTCATGAACCAAGGCTTTCATAATTGTGAGGAAAGCTCATCCGGAGTTAAAACTTCATGGTGAGCCTTTGGGATCAACTTATGGATCAGCCACTAGGTCTACTTTCCTTCCAAGGGAAGAAGTCATGTTATCAGGAGGTGGGAACAAGACATTCAGTAGGACAAGCATTGCGGCCCAGCTATCTAAGAGTATAGGGCCCTTTCGAATGAGATCGAAGAAGCTATTTCACCTGCCACTTGTTTCGTAGGGGTAAGCAAAGGAAGGTCAACACCCCTCGGAGCCTAGACCTAATGCACCACAAAGGGATGTTCAAAGTACCTTGGGTAAGATGTCATTCTCTACATTTGATGGTTCGAAGAAGGGGACATTGGGATTTGGATTCAAAAACTGGATACTTATCTCTCATTGAGGCCTATGACGGAGGATGATGCAATTAAATTTGCAATACATTCATTTGGAGGGAATTGCACATGAGTGGTGGTTTCATGGATTGGTCACACAAGGGCACAATCTTCATCCACTCATATGATGAGTTTTGTAGAAGACTCGTTGAGAGATTTGATAGGGTTGAACGGAAGTTCACTTTCGAGAGCTTAGCACAATTGAGGCAACAAGGCATGGTGGAAGATATGTGGCTGATTTTCAGAGGCCTCTGTGATGATTACGGATGTGACGGAAAGGAAGCTCATTGTTTTGTTCATTGAAGGTTTGACCGAATCTCTCAAGGGTTTGGTGAGAGCCTTTGACCCATTGTCTCTCCAAGAGGCAATTAAGAAAGCATTGGATCTTGAAGTGTGCTGCTCCAAAACAACAATAGTGGACAGCCAAGGGTATTTCGAATGGAGGGCAGCCAAAGGACTCTTGGGACAGCCAAGAACCACATCAGTTGGACCAGCCAAAGAAGCCCTTTCAAAGATCACCAATCATTCACAAGGAGCTATTCCAAAACCAGCAAAGAAGGAGAAACAAGAAATGAGCTAAGAAAGAAGAATTTGTGCTTCTCTTGCAAGGATCCATGGTCTCCCGGCCATCATTGTCTAGGTAACTGTAATGTACCAATATTGGTATTTTTAGATTGTGAAGAAGAAAAAGAAGCTTGTGTTGATGAAGCAAAGCAAATCATGATCCGGAAGAAGATCCAGATAGTTTGGACAGCACTCTTGCCACTTTGTCCTATGCTCCTAGATACCATCCATTCCGGGTGAAGGAGACCTACAAGGGCAAAGAGTCACGGTCTTGATTGATAGTGGAGCTACTCACAATTTCATTGATGAGAGCTTGGTCAAAATATTAAAATTGAATACTGAAAATTTCAATGGATTTAATGTTACGGTAGCAGGATGGCTTCATCTCCCATGCACAAGAAGGATACCAAAACTCGTGCTCTCTTTGGGAAGACACAAGGTAAGAGGATGATTTCTATGTCATTGGCATTGGTGAAACTGATTTAGTGTTAGGTGTTCAATGGCTACATTCCTTGGGTGAATTTAGCAAAAACTACCAAAGCATGGAGCTGAAATTCAAGGTGACATGAAAAGGAGGTTGTGCTACAAGGTATGAAGGTGGAACTCCTCATTTTGTGACAGCCAAAAGCATGGAAAGAACCTTCAATGAGAGGGCAGGTTGCATGGGTAGCTCATTGCTTGGTAAGGTCTAATTCTAATATTTCGTTTTTGGGATTCAACAGTCTTATCATGAGGATATTTGGCCCATTATTGATAGAGATGCCCAAGGTTTCAATAATTTACCTCATTGGCTGCCACCAGATAAGGAACTCAACATGTTATTGAGTTAGAACCAGGTAAAATCCCGGTAATTACTAAGACCTACCGTAATGCAAGGATTTACAGAAAAGAAATTGAGGAGAACCATCAAGAAGCTGCTGGATCAATGGGACTTAGTTAGGCCCAGTTCCAGCTCATTTGCTTCTTCCATAGTACTGAAGTTAAGAAGGATGGTTACCTCAAGAATGTGTGTGGACTACCAGTTGTTAAATAAGAGAACAATCAAGAATAGGTACCCAATTCCAAGGATTGATGAGCTGATTGAGCATGAATTACATGGGATTTTTTTCTTATTCCAAGATTGATTTGAGATCCAGGTACCATAAATCTGGATAAGGGAGGAGGATGTGCACAAGGTTGGTACTTTAGTGTCATTTTGGGCACTTTGAGTTTCTTGTCAAGCCATTTGGGTTAACCAATGCCCTGACCACTTTCAAATCAGGCATAAATCATTTTTTTGGTAAGCATTGGAAGGAAGTCTTGTGCTAGTCTTACTTTGATGATATTTTTGTATAGGAAAACATGGGAGGACTAGCACCTCCAACACTTGGACAAGGAGCTAGAAATTTTTGAACAGCAGTCCCTCTATGCAAAGAAATCCAAATGTGAGATTGGGATGACTGAAATTTTGTATTCAATTGCATGTTGTGAATGCACAAGGGGTTATATGTAGACCAACAAAAAATTTATTCCATCTTGGATTGGCCCCCACCCACCAACATATCCTAATTGAGAGGATTTTTGAGTTTATGTTATTACAGAATCTTTGTGAAGTGGTTGTCACAACTTGTTCCATTTGACTGATTTAACATGGAAGGGAGCTTTTAGCTGGTCAAAAACAACCCAAATAGCTTTTGATGGGCTAAAAAAGGCTATGCTCCACAGGGATGCATCCCCTGCCCTTTTAGGATCGTCCCTGTACCGGGGACGTTTCAGAAACTCGGGGATGGGTAAGAAACGTCCCCTACCCATCCCCAATTTGTTAAAAAAATCGGGAACGTCCCAAAAACTTTGAATTTGGAGTAAGGGACAGCAGGGGATGCCCAGAAGTCGTCGGTACGTCCAGGGGAATTCTAGAAGTCCCCAGGACATAGCGGGGACTTTTGGGCGTCCCTTACATCCCAACAAAGGTCAAGTTGTTTTTTTTTTTTAAAACACAAATTTACTTTAAAAAAAGGAATATGGGGAAATATGGGGGCTCAAAAAGGACCCCCACACTCATTTCTAACTAACCTAAACCTAAAACAACCTCTCTTACAACTAAAACAAAAAAAAAGCTCATTTTTGTCATTGCCCATCTTGTGGAGAAGACAAAGAAAGAAAACAGCAATGAAAAGAAAAGAGAACATTAGTGAGAAGAAGGCAAGAGAGCAATAATCTACAATGAATTCATTTAATAGTTTGTATTGCTCATGCAACAACGTGTCTATGAATACAGAACATAGAGTAATATGTTATGGTGATAAACAAATTGTAGTATTATTTTGAATGGCTTGTTGTGCAATGGAGGCTGTATAAACAGAGCATTGAGTAATATGCTTTCATGAAAAACATGAGTATTTACCCAATTCTTTGAACTATATGTATGGATACAATAGTGTAGAATAATATGTTTCAGTGAAAAACATTGTGGTATCATTTCAATATTGTGTTGTGCAGCACAGGGTGTACAAACAAAGCATAGAGTAATATGTTTTCCAAAAAAGACTTTTTTTGACTCAATGTTGCGAAAGGTGTGTGTGACTTCAAAACACAAAGTAAAATGTTTTTTGTGAAAAAGAGTGTGTTATTGAGTTCAATGTTGTGTTGTGCAAAAAAGTTGTATGAACAAAGCATAAAGTAATATGTTTTGCTGAAAAAACAGCGGGTTTTTTACTGAATTCTGAAAAACCCTATTATCATGACCGCTCCAATATGCCTGGTCAAAAGTGTGACAATGCATTTGCTAATTATAAGCTTGATGATGCATATGATTGCATTTGAATTGTTAGACTTTTGTGTAGGTGTTGTGTAGTTTATATATTTTTTCTATGTTTCAGACATTTTGTTGTTGTCTAGTTAAAACTTGCAGCCCTTGGGCATTTCATTGAAAATAACATCGTAATTGAAACTTCAACCTTATGTGAAATCTCAATTCAGCTCCAATTTTATGTATTAAGGTTCTATAATGTGTGTGATGAAAGCTTTATCAATGTTATCATATGAATATTTGAAATTTCCTATATTTTTTATATTTTCCCTTATTTTTTAATAGTCGTCCCCTGTCGTCCCCTAAAAAAAGGCCTCCAAATTTTCATATTCGTCCTGGAAACTTGGTGGAACATAGAGAAAAGGTGAGTTCTTTCCCGGTACTTGTTCTAGATTTCTCTATTCCATTTATAATTGAATGTGATGCTTCGGGTCAAGGTATAGGGGTTGTTTTGATGCAAAACAAGCATCCCATTGCATTTGAGAGCCATAAACTCAAGGAGCATCAAAGGCATTTCTCCATCTATGACAAGGAAATGTTGGCTACCATGCATGCATTGATCAAATTTGGACAATACTTGGTTTTTGGAAGTTTGTGGTCAAAACCGACCATAATAGTTTGAGATTCTTTCTTCATCAAAGGAATTTGAATGACCGGCCATGAAGGTGGTACAAGTAGACTCAAAGTATATGATTTTGATATTGAATATGTCAAAGGGAAGAATAATGTGGTGGCATATGCTTTGTCAAGGAAGCCACCTCCTATCTCTCTTAAGGATGTTGCCATAAAACAATAAGAAAATGAAGGATACATAAGTTTCAGTTCAGCCAAGCTTGCAGTTGCTTGACGTGAAGCAATTTCGGGAAGGGAGGACTGTAATGTCCCCTTTTTCGAACTAGTTCATTTTGAAGACTTCTAGTTAATTCAACTTCTCATGGGCCAGAAGAAGGTGAACAAGGAAAGCATTTGTTTATGTTTTTAGTCCTTTTTGTGAGCATTTACTTTTTCTTTCATGGTTTCATAACCTAGGTTGGCTAGGTTGGAGGAGTAAAGAACCAAGACAAAAAAAAAAAACTAACATCATAATGAGGTCGGGCATGGGGGAAACTCCCTCATGGAGTTTGGCGCAACCATAAGGATATAAAAGGGGTCGTTTGGACTCTTGTGTGCATCATCTTTTGGCATATAACTTATACTTGGTTTTGGGTTGTTTTCTCAATTTCCTTCCACTAAGGGGCAAAATCCTTTAGTGTGGCTTCATAGGGAAGACGAAACCCTTTCTTAATAATTGGAGAATGAAAACTCTTCAATTAATTTTTCCAAGTGTTTCAAAGTGGTGGATAGGGCTTATTTTCAGTGAGGGTTTGGTCCTAAGGTGAAATTCAGCCCCTCTCCTAGGGTAGTGACCCACCTTGGTGAAATGATTGGTGGTTTCTAGGGCAACCTTGACGTCACTCAACTCAGCCATCATTGCATTCTCCATATTTTTGGCAGCCGGAATCTACTTTATACTCCATTTGTTGGTCTTAGAAGCATTAGTTTCCGACAATTTTGTAAGGGCATACTCTGCCGTCATTTACATTAAATTCCAGCTGGGGTTAGAAGCTGATTTCTTGGTTGATAATTGTTCTAAAATATTCCTAAAGTGCATTTACATACTTTGGATAATGTAAATGGTGATATTTTGATGAATTAATGTTTTTTCCTTGATGTTGTTCTAAAGATCAAACTATTGTTCACTACTATTCTATTTTTCAGTTGGTTGATTTAAAAATAAGAATATTTTCAGTTTGGGTTTGTGCTATTTCATTATTTTGCAGTTCAGCCCTAGAAAGGGACATTACAAAAACCCTTGCATTTCTAATAATAATGTAGCTTTACCCATGACAAGCTTAAAAAAATGCCAACCTCACACAATGATACCAAGCATTAACTGATATAATCATATAGCCATTGGTGGTTTTATTTGCTCCCTTTCTTGATTTTGAATGCAATATTTCTGATCAATTAATTCTATTATTATAACTAATACGAAATTTGCACTGTTCAAAATAAATTAGTTGCGCATAAACTTAAGCAGGTCTCAATAAAAGACAAAATTTAGAGTTAAGCAAACATTCACATGTCTATTAGCTTACTGTCAATTCAATATTAGCAAACGTTTTTGTGAAAAGAGAAAAGAATGCTAGCTTCATTGACAGGATAAATTCATGCAAACGTTACATTCTCCAAATTGAAAGACAAATAAATTCTATGAGAAACTTGTCAATGACTACGGTTAGAGCACTGACCACATGCTAAGAAGTTCAAAATTTATAAGCATGGATCTATGCATTCCCTCAACTTAGTCTTCAAAAATTTCCAGTGGACATTTCCAATGAAAGTAAGCAACTTACATAAACTTACCAAATTCTCCCTATCTGAAATTCTGTTCCTAAAGTTTGAATGCCAAACTATTTTTCCAATCGCAACCCATTGGATGAGGCATCATATTGTCAAGTATTTTTAATAGAAGACCATATTCAGGCACTTTACTGCTCAAAAGAGATTAGCATAACCAATTGTCAAAAGTGCAAAACAGTAGATTTTGAAATCAAAGTTCCATAATTGCTCTACTAATCTCCTGATATTGGCATGACATGTTTGTCCAAAAGGAACAATAAAAAAAAGATTTTTCGGGACCCACAATTGTAATGAAGTAAGTTCCTTTCAAAATACTCCAATTTAATTTTCTCCGAATGAGTTGTGCTACAATGATCTGAAATGCTGACAATAAAAGATTCCATCAAGATTCCGGCGATCATGGTTAGGAAGACCACTTATACAGTAAATAGAATTATAAAGAACTAAGAAGTAAGGCCATGAAAGAAAGAAACAAAATGATAATTTCATTCAATCATTTCTACATCTAAATGTGGAAAAACTAACTTCATAGAAAATTTTGAAATTAAGTCTGCATAATTTATCATGGGAAGACAAAGGTATACATACAATTCGAGCCTACTGAAGTATAAAAATCTGCTCTTCCTAAAAAGTCTATAGTACATCCAACATTTGGAAGGCAATCCATCCCTGCCGCATCTACCACTTTCTTGGTAATAAGATTCTCCACTTTTTGGAATCCATAGTGTCATGACACATACTTTCTTGTCAATGCCCATATCAAAGGCAGTGGTTGCTACCAAACTTGCAGTTCATCAAAGACAAAAGACCTGTCAAGACGAAAAAAATCAATGCATGTATATATAACTCATGAAGGTTTTAGCACTTATAACTTCAACCTGCTCAGATATGATTTGAGCAATAACACTAAAAAGAATATGGCATACTGCAAATTTTATGTAAAGATAAATATAGGTGTGCAAGTGAAGGCAAGTTCAACTCCTGTAAATGTTTAGAATGGCTATAGTCTCACTTTAAAATCATGTGTGCAATAATAAAGTATCTTATCAAATGTTGTTAACACTCACACTTTCCTCAACTACCTAGGCCAACACCCACAATTTGAAGCAGGTGTAAATTTTAGTATCTTGACTGATAATTCTTCTTTCCCTGTATTATTCTTCCTTTATATCTCAATTTCCTTATAAGTTAAATGATAATCAGAAACAAAGTCCAAGGCACAAGAACTATCAAGGCATCATCTAAACCAAGATTAGACTAAAGTACTGCCCAAGTTTTGACAATGTAAGTCACATGTTTGGAGTCAAGGACAAAAGAAAAAGTTCGCTATAAAAAATACAACATGAAAGTGTCTCTCTCAATATTATAGGTGCATATGAAAAGGAAATCTCCTAACTCCAGGTACTTATTTACTTTGTTACTTTAAAGAATGTATAACTTTAAAATCCAAGTTATAGATCAAAAACTACATTAAAAATATAAGCAATTAATTAGACATCCTGGAAGGAAGCCACGGTTTATGAATGCACCAAAGGAGATTGGATGGACAGTCAAAAATTGCAAATCTTTATGAGACAACTTTCTTTGTTAGCCCAGCTGAGTTCTTCTGGATTCAACTGCCTTATCCATGACTGTCAAGAAGGCTACCATTCATGGGAATGAAATTGTTTTCAGATAAGGGAAATTGGTGCTATTCTAGCATCATGATTTCTTTTGCTGGCCAAAGTTAAATTCATGAGGTTTCTGTCTCTCCTACAAAAATCAACTGGGTTTTATTGGCGGTTAATTCTGATTTATCTTTTGCACAGAGGGAAAATGATTTATCGATTTGGGAAAATCGCGATTTGTGCCCTCTCGATAAATTGGCAATTTTTGGCAATAAAAAACAGTGGAAAATCCAGTAACAGTTTGAAAATCGTGGAAAATCGTTGTTTAGGTATAAAACATCAAAACTGAAAAAAAGAGGTTATTTCGAATCATTTCAAGTCGATTTTCTCCTAATCAAATTCATCCCCTGTGTTTTGCTAGGGTTTTGACCACAATTAGCTTTATTTTATTATTGTACATTTTTTCTTATGTTTTTTCAATGTTCATTGCTCATTCTAATTTACATTATTTGCAGCCTGCAGGTGTCTGAGATTCTGAGTTCGTGTATGAGCTACACTTTTATTTATTTTCATTGCATTCAACTTTGTTTTATACACAGTATCAAATAACTCAGAGTCTAGCCTCTTGAATCACAATTTCTGGTATAGTTCGTGTCACATTGGTAAAGTTAAATGAAACATTGGTAATATAATCATTAGTCATACTTCCATTACAGTCAAATCAAGCTTTCTTCAAAATACAGAACTGCTAAGTTTTATGATATTCCAAAGCATATGGCAACGTTTGTGATTAACACTAACAGCCTCTTACCAGGCCCAAATGTTCTCAGAAAAATTATCCTCTTCTATATATTGTGTGACTGTGAACTGTGAACTGTGAACTGTGACCATCTTGCCATAGTACTGGCATATTAAAAAGCATTTCAGGCCAGCAGTCTTCTGTGTCTGTCTTTTGCCTTAAGTGTATAGTTTATTCATATGTAACTTTTGTCTATGAGAAATTGTAAAAATATACTTATGGGCTTATGGCATTCTATGAATCTATACATTCACTTCTCATGCCATTTAACAATGTTTTACACTTAATTTAAGTCACTATTTTATGAACTTAAATGTTTTTTAAAGTAGCAGATAAAGTTGTCGATTAATGCCAATAAATTGCTGATTCCTGATTTCCAAGGTCAAATTTTGGCATGCCAATTAATTGTCGATAACTTAATTTTTTGAACTATTTTCTTAAAACAAATTGAGTTATTGTCATCTTGGTATGCAGACTCAAATTGTGACTTTAGTATCATTAGGATCGGTATTTTCAATGTATGCCTCATTCTTAGATTGCATGTAATCTTTTTCCCTATTCATGCCTCTCTGCCTAATCCACCAGCCCCCTTCTCTCCAAACAAAGTGAGATACTGAAAATGAAAAACAGTAACTCAACAGTCAAATTTGTAAAAACTTCAAGCCCATAGAGCAAGCATAGAAGGCAATTGTCAACATGGACCAAATTAAAAGGTTTTCAAGCTTCAGACTGCTTAAAACAATCAATCTTTTTGAAACTTACAATAATCATGGTAAAAATAAGTACGGTCTAAGAAACAGCAATAAACTATATGGACAAGTGATATTTGTAAAATGAAATCTCGGATCTCACCACAATGCACATCACTGACATATCAATTTGATGAAGGAACCTAGGACCATTCATTACACAACCAAACTTTTCCTTATTTCGTCTAGATTTACATAGGATGGCTAGTTATGCCCTTGCATCAGAAAATTTCTCTGTAATGTTCCTTTCTAGGGCTTAAACCAAAAATAAAAGTTTGGCCACAAACCCTAAGAAATCAAATCTGAAAATACACCAACACCGAACTGAAAATAATCTGATTTTATAACAGCACATACAACAATATTAAAAACCCTAGCAGCGAACTGAAAATTCTTGTAGGGTATCAAAATCATCTTAGAACATTAATTAATATCCCTCTAGGGACAGCAAACTGTACCAACACTTAGGAACAATCATTCACATGCAATATGGACTAAAAATTAACATAGAAATATCTCAAATACTCAATAAAACCAATGAAATCTGGAGCAAATATGTATTTTATAAATTTATTTTAAGTGCAAATACAGCTGAAACTTCTAAAATTCATAACTCCATCAATACTTGGAGTTTCAACACAAACCAATGCTCAAAATGATCTTGAAGAGACCAGCTATCCAATGAAAGTGAAATCAGATTTTTCCAACCATGGAAACCCCCTCAAAAGTGATCCCAAACTTCCAAATGGGTAGATCCAAAGAAAGGAAGTGGTGCCAACACCCTAGAAAATGCCCTAGTTGAAGTAGAAGTGCCCTATGCATGGATGAATACCTTGTTGTTCTGAAATCTGCCAATTTTAAGTTCACTTGTGACTCCCGTATGAAGCCACCAATGCAACAAATGAGGGTGTTTGACTATAAAGGGTTTGTGTCCCCAAGTGTTGTGACTATTGAGGGTTTTCGTCCCCAATAGGATCCAATGAGGGTTTCATCCTCAAAGTAGAGCCACACCAAAGGTTTTTGTCTTCAGTGGAGAGTAGGGCACACCGTGCACAAACCCAAGATATCAATTTTTGAAATAAACATGCATAACCTTCCTTAGGCCATTCAATCCACCTTTATATCCTCCCTTTTTGGCGCCAAGAGTCATAAGGGTGACTTTTCCCCCATGACTTTTGACCACTTTGAGTACATGCTTCTATTTTTACTTTGGATTTATGAGCTTTCCAGCCCAGCCGACCTGTCCTTAAGAGGGAAAATACAAAAAGAAGCATTAATGACAATGAAAGAAAACATAAATGAAACCCACATACTTCCCTTGCTCAAATTCTTCTTGGCCACGGGAAGAAAAATGGCAAGAAGTCTTCATTTGGAACTAATTCGAAAAAGGGGACATTACAATCCTCCCTTCCCAAAATTGCTTTCCCTCAAGCAATTGCAAACTCATATGCCCAAGTATCATCATGTCAAGGTGAAGGAACATGTTGTAGTGCTCCCATAATCTGGATCTTGTGCCTGTTAAATGAAGGAGCTTCAACCCAAACAAACTCATACCTCTACTGCCCCTTTCTTTGCTTGTCACCATCTCATAATTTCCACCCAAATGATGGATTCCCAATACTTCAGTAATGTTGTCCCAAAAACAGCTGTAACCGTGCATTTTTCTCTCAAAAATCAGAATGTAGGTGGCTGGAAACAAAGTATGACAGTCATAAAGCACCTGATTTTCCCCCAATTTGGAGCTATGTTGGTTGAAGTAGTTGTCTTCTTCAGCTGAAACCATCTACCACTATTTTCCAATGATTTAATGACCTCAAAATGATCACTCTTGCAGTTGTTCAAGTCTGAAAACAACTCATAATCTGATTTTATCAAAATCAACAACTTAAAAATGGAACAGTAGCTGCAAAACTGAAACCTCCTTGCAAAATTAGGAATTGTGAGCATGGCAATGACTAAAAACACCTCTCTAAAGGCTGAAAATTTTCTCCCAACATTCATCAATCGAAAAATGCTCCATCTTTTGACTGAAAATACTTGCCTACCCACTTGTATGTATGCAAATGAAATCATGTGGTGGCTGTTATGAATAATGACAACAACACCAAGTCTGAAATTTTGAGCTATAGTTCTCCAAGGTACCTTCCTTTTATCACTACTAACCACCCACATACCTTGTTGGTGATCTCTTGCATGAATATTCAACCATGAGGTAGCTACACCATGCTTATGTTGTGCCACTCCGACATTATACTTCGCTGGAAATGGACAAAATTGGGAATATTTTGTGAGTCTATCAACCAAAACATATAAGCAACCCTTACCTTGAACAATGGGCAGCCCGGTGATGAAGACTATGGAAATACTTTCCCATTTTTGAGTGGGAATAGGAAGGGACTGCAATAGTCCAGCTGGAAATTCATGCTCTGCTTGTTTTGTTGACATTGAACATTCCCATATGTATTCTCTCCACTTTAAGACATGTCCAAAAAAACTTTCCTCTCACCTTTTCGTGTGTCTGGAGATGGTCCGAATGACCAGCCAATGGGGCATCATGAACATCCCTCACTATCTTGTTCTTCACCCTTGATTTGGAAACCAAATAGACTCCATTCTTGTAGATAATGATCCCATCCATTATTTTGTACCTTTCATCCACAATTTTTTCCTCAAAAACAACATTAGCAAACTAATACTCAGCTGTAATTAAAGACTTCCAATCAGCTGTTATCTTAGATAAAGTCTTCCAAATATATGATTCTTTGGACAAAACATCTACCAAAATATTTGATTTCCAGTAGTGTTTCTTGGAATCATACCTTGAAATATCACCTTCTTGATCTTTATCCATGAACAATCCTCAACTCCATTCTTTGGTAGTTGAGAGTGAATTTTCTTCAATGAATGTAATCATTGGACCCCAAACAAAGATTTGTACTAGCTATGCCAATCATATAAAGATCATCATATACCTCATGTTCTCCCAACGTGAAAAGGATTGGGGACATCTTGTGCATGGAATGGATCTAGCCATTAACTACCTTGATCATGAATCCTTTGAAGTCTTCCCCCTTGAAATCCACCTTTTCCCTCAAGCTCTCATCAATGAAACTGTAAGTAGCTCCATTATCAATCAAAATTAGTGACTCCTTGTCCATGGAGAGTAGAATCCTTCACAACTTTGTTAGATTACATAATAAACTTAAAACAATCCTCCATCCAATTTCTTTCTAACCTTATGCATGGAATAACAACATCAAGGACTTCCTCTTTCTTACAATTCAAGGGATCAACCAGAACCCAAACTTTTATGCCCACATAACCTTATAAGAAAAGATCTATGTGTCATATGTTACTCCACAAATTCTTCACATCATCACTAATTATAATACAAGGAACAAACATGAAATGTGATCTTTCTTAACAACCATGACATAAGAGGAGATAAATGTGATTTTTTTCACCATACCTTGGGCTACCAACAAGGATCCCACCATCCTTTTGTTGGTACTTGTTTGGAACATCTCCAAACACACCCAAAGGTGGTAAACTTCCTCACATTTGCCCATCTTGACTACTGATGGAAATTTCTGGCAAACTGTAAAAATAATCATGAGGAACCGGAAAGTGCCTTTCCTCTATGAAAAACCCTTCCTAATGTCATCTTCTTTGCCCTTATGCAAACTTGATCTCTTTTCAACAATTTGTCCATGACCTGAAAGCACCCATTAGAAACCAATGAAATATCATTAAATATTGAAGAAATTTCACCTTGGGACACATGTTCCATGATTTCCTTAGGTTCATGCTTCAACACTTCATCAAATTGTGATGTCTTCAAGCAGTTGTTTTGAAAATTAGTCGAGAGATTTACCTTGGCAATAGTGATGGGGGATTTAAGGGCTTCAATGGGTTGTTCCCTCTCAATGCCCAACAACTTCAAAGTCAGATTTTCTTCCTTCTTTGCTCTAGGGTTAGCCATGATTTTCCCTTATTCAACTTGCACACAATGGGTTCCCTGTAGGTTGTTTCACAAATCTCCATTACTTGCAGCCCTAGTTCTTCAATTCGTGTGTAGCTCGTGACCTATGAAGGCTTGGGCCTTGATCTTCCCATGCTTACTCACATGAACTCAGAAAAATATGGCATCATGAATCTTCTCCAGAAGAGCCCTATACTCCTCATACCATGTAGCAATGTTATTCACTTCGAATGGATGAGAATTATTGACTTCCTTTGAAGAGCTCCTTGCACCATTTGGAATTTACAATGATATGGATCAGCCAATTCGCATACTCGTATTCGGCAATATTAGGCAAACCCAAAAAAAATGACTCGCAAGCTAAAACTATGTCGGCAACTTAAAAAATACGCTATTTTATTTTAAAAACATAAATTTTCTGCACAAAATAACTACTAAAAATACTATCAAATGAGTCCCTAAAATATTGGGAAGTGTTTTCTGCAAACAACAAAAGATTTGAATACTCAAAATACAACACAAAATTGTATCATCATGCAAATACAATAGCCAACTGATAATTCTATGAATTTACGATGATTGCCCAAAAATTATCATCATAAATTACATATCTATGCAAGTTACAATTTACAATAATTTACATTTTCCTCTTCTCCCTCTAGAGAAATATCAAGGATGATGCCTTTTAAGGTACTATTTTTGGAAGAAACTACACTCACTTTTTTCAGCGTTAACTCGACCTGCAATTTTTCCCCATCCTTGATCTGTGTTAAATTTCTGCAGAGAATGGAAAACTTTAGGGTCAAACTTGAAGTGAATATTTGCCAAATATTTCTCATACCAAATACTCACGAATACTTCGCAATATGACGAATTCGATTTTTATCCAAGAATTTCGCACAACAACCATTAAATTTTGGCAAGTACTGCTAAATATCAAAATGGTATGAATCATGCCAAGCCATTGTGTTGGCCAACATTTCTTGCCCTAGGGTAATTTCAAATCTAGCATGGGTGACCACTTCATTACTGTCTGCATTTGAAAATTTTCTTGCAAGAAAACTCGCGCAGTCCTTTGGTATGGAAATGAAGCTTTGAGGCCATCTAGGTGTCAAGGGCTTAAACTCAAAAATAAGGGTTTGGCCACAAACCCTAAGAAATCAACCCTATATGAAAATGACACCAACCACAACTGAAAATAATATGAGGGATACAGATCCAACAATATTAGAAACTCCTAGCAGTGAACTGAAAATTACACCTTTAGGGTATCAAAATCAGCTTCAGGACATTAATTAATATCCCTCTAGGGAAGTGAACTATACCAGCACTTAGGAGCAATTATCTCACATGAATATGGGCTTGAAAATAATCATAGAAATATCCCAAATACTCAATAAACCAGCAAGATGAAATCTGGAGCAAATATGTATTTTATAAATTTATTTTAAGTGCAAATATAGCTAAAACTTCTAAAATTCATAACTCCATCAATACTTGGAGTTTCAACACAAACCAATGCTCAAAATGATCTTGAAGAGACCAACTATCCAATGAAAGTGAAATCAGATTTTTCCAACCATGGAAACCCCCTCAAAACTGATCCCGAACTTCCCATGTGGGTAGATCTCCAAAGAAGGAAGGGTGCCAACACCCTAGAAAATGCCCTAGTTGAAGTAGAAGTGCCCTATGCATGGATGAATACCTTGTTCTGAAATCTGCCAATTAAGTCCACTTGTGACTCCTGTATGAAGCCACCAATGCAACAAATGAGGGTTTTGTCCCCAAGTGTTGTGACTATTGAGGGTTTTCATCCCCAATAGGATCCAATGAGGGTTTCGTCCTCAAAGTAGAGCCACACCAAAGGTTTTCGTCTTCAATGGAGAGTAGGGCACACCGTGCACAAACCCAAGATATCAATTTTTGAAATAAACATGCATAACCTTCCTTAGGCCATTCGATCCACCTTTATATCCTCCCTTTTTGGCGCCAAGAGTCATAAGGGTGGTTTTTCCCCATGACCGACCTCTTTAAGTGCATGCTTCTATTTTTAATTTGTCTTTATGAGCTCTCTAGCCCAGCCGACCTGTCCTTAGGAGGGAAAATACAAAAAGAAGCATTAATAGAAATGAAAGAAAACATAAATGAAACCCACATACTTCCCTTGCTCAAATTCTTCTTGGCCAGAAGAAGACAAATGGCAAGAAGTCTTCATTTGGAACTAATTCGAAAAAGGGGACATTACATAAGCAACGTAGCTCACTTAAACTTTCTTTTGAATCAGTCTTCGGAATGTACCAAATGGGTATGGTGAACAATTCCTTTCAAGAAGCATGGGAAGAAATCCAGCTGTCTTTTGCACACAAGCAGTGGAATGGGATAAACACTTTATTTTGAGATGCAACCCAATGACGTTTTCTCAGACCAAATATATTGCTGTAACAGTTAAGGACAGGGTGTGAGAAAATGGGAGATTTTGTAGCAATTTCAGCAGTCCTAGAATTAGAAATTCAGATCAACTTCAAATGCCTCTGGCAGTGTTTACTGTCCTAGGCTTTTGTTGGCCTCATGTAACATTAAAAGTTGTAAAAATTTATCTAGTTTCCCTACAGAAAACCCACAGTTTATTATACCAGAAGTTGCAATGGACATCATTCAATGCCCACATCCTGACAACTGAGTGATTTGACTAACATCCAACTATATAGATCTTTATCCATGACCACGAATCTTTGTTTAATGTGGGCATAGTTTTTCACTCCCAATCCAGATTCCATCCCAAGAATTCACTTTACAATGTACTTATGATTCCTGTAAACATTCTTACTCAACTATGAGCAATTCTCGTTGTAGAAATTTTGATTATAAGTGCCTTGCTGCCCCCAAAACAATTGTCTTCAAGTTACTTCTTGCAAACTCCTTCCATTGATGTCATTGGAGGGTAGCTGATTTTTGACATTACTAGCAATCCTTTCAAAATATTTTTCCAGTGAGATGTTAATGGTTGAAGCTCCAAAATTGAAGACATTTGAAAAAATGCTTTCCTCCTTAGATATACAATCTTCTTCATGATTACGGAGAAGAACATAATATAAGAAGGCTACCAATAAAGGTAGAAGAAATAATATAGTTTGTAATATTTTGTATGTTCTTATTAAATAAATAATTATAAGTGTCATGGGTCGGGCCATGGCAGAAATCTTTAGACATGAAAGGTCATGGGGTATAGAAAGAACATCATGCCTAGCACATTCATATTTTGAAGCAGCCAAGGCTTTGAACAGTTTTACTTTAAAAAGGGGAGTGTGGGCATCTCCAGCTTGCTGGGATATTGACTTTAAAAAACTTGTAATCATTCAAACCAACGAATTGAAGGCTCAAATTACTTCTCATTTGACTAGCCTATTAGGAAGAGTGGGTCAAATGTCCATTTACATCAAGTAGAGTTAGCTAAGGTTAGACTTTTTCAAGGACAAGAAACCTCTTGAGTAATACTTAGAAACATTATGTGGAGGAATGTCATTGACCTGTTGAGAAAATATTTTGAAACAGCTCCAGATTTTCCAAATTCTGATCAAATCTTCGGGATCGTAATTTGTGCATTTCCAAGAGAAGTTGCGACTTGTCATAAGGGAATTTATTCTAATTGTTTTGAAGCAAATAATTTAGGTTCTTTCATCTAGATTAGGTCGCTTTTGCCTTAAAAATAATCTCAACCTTGCATACTCCTTCTAGTAATTGCACACATTTCCATCAACTTAAAGTATTTGGTGAATGATGGAATTTAAGCCAAAGCAAAGGAACTGGCGAATTACCATTGTCTGCAACGAGGGAAATTTGGAGAGTATTGCTTTGAATAAATTGCTCCCAACACCAAGTTGATATCATGCAAAAGCATCTGAACTTGTTCCAGAATTTCATTGGAAATCAATTTAATATTGTCTCTTAGAAGATTTCGGGTGAATTTGGCTTCAAATGGTTTGAGAGGATTTATTTAGAAGCTGTGCAACCTAATCAGTATTTTTTAGTCTGATGGGGAAGTGTAATAATAGCACAATGTCTAATATATTTAATTTATATCCGAGTCTATAAATTTAATTATCAATGTACAGGGTTGTTAGGTGTCTTCAGTGTAGAAAAAAATTAATTTAAAAGAAAGCAGACTGACACACCAATGTAATTCAGCCAAAAATATGTTCCGGCAGAATTTGTGTCAAATCCAGCCTCAGATATTGTGAACAATCCGGCTGGATTTCTGTAATTGGCAAAAAAACATAGTAAAAGGTAAGGTATCATGAATTTGACCTAATGACGCAAGACCCCAAGTTGGGAATTAAGTAATTGAATGCATTGGATGTCCCCAGACATTTTATCCTGAAGTCTAAGAGTCAAATGTTTAAAATTTCATCGTTCAATCTGTGAACAATGGGTCTTAGCATCAATGACCTTTAACACAAAGTATTGCCAAAAGTAATAGAACAAACAATATTTATATATCAAAAGGCATAGTAACAAAAGTGAACTCTTTATGAGCCAATTTGTACAAAAAACCCAGATGCCTAAATCATTTGGCTATCTCAAAGTCTTGTGTCATGCCATGTCAGTATCCTAATTACAATAATGAATAATCCATGGCCAGCAAGGGAAGTAAACAATGTGGCTCCAATGAATTCTGTTGAAGTAAGCATAGCACAGTATTGCAATGTTCTCATAGGGTTTTCACCAGGAACATTTTGGTGTCCCTGAGATTTCACCCTGAAATCTGGGACTACCCCTTTTTAAAAAAATCGTTCTTTTCAAAGTAACGGGTCGTTTTGTGTTTGTTTTGCCTGCAGTTGTTTGCATTGCTCTAAGGTATCCCCAGAGAGTCATAAAAGCCAAATTCGACAAATACCCACATGCCAAAACTCACTCAATCCCTTCGCAGACCTTTGTCTGCAAAGTGTTTTATTTATTTATTTATTAAATAAATAAAGTTCTTTTAAAAATAGATTGAGCTAAAATTGGAGGATTTAGGTTATATAAAGCACTTCACCCCATCATTATTACCACAGAACATTCACCCGGGGGGAAGAATTTTTGCAGATCAGCTAATTGGAGAAATTTTTTGAGCAATTGCCTGCAGCTTCTTTTGTTTTGTTTTATTTCTTTTTGTTTGTGTTTTGGTTTGTTTTCTCCGGCAATTCCTGTAGCCTATTCATTCTTCCTGCCAGATCTTTCCCCAGGCCTAGGGTTTTGAAAAGCTATCCAGTATTTTTAATTACTAATCTGTCTAAAGGCGATCAGAGCTCAGGATTCTTTCAGAAGATTGCAAGAAGTCACTTGGTCCAAAAAGGTGCAAAAATGGATTTTATGAAAATAAGAAAAATATTGCCATCAATGCGTAGAGCTCGAGAAAATATGCACTTTTAGAGAAAACGACACCTAAAACGGAGCCACGGAATGAAAGTTATGGCACATGCAAGTTTTTGTTGCTACATCTTCCGGACCCTTTCCAAAAGTGGCAAATTTTATTCTATACTTGTATTCTCTTCACCAAAAATCCAGAAAAGGAAAGAAAAATGTCTTCATGCAAGATGCAATTTTCAAGGCTGCCTTTAGAAGTCTTATTTCCATGCAAGTCGCACTTTTTGGAAGGCGAATTTTCATGCAAGCAATTTTCTTGGCATGAAGTCACAATGCAAGTCGCACTTTTGGAAAAGAGCTTTCTTTCATGCAAGTCGCATTTTTTGGAAGGAAGGATTTAAGCTGCCAATGGGAATTTTGAGGTGGCAGGCAGGCGAGGAATTTCTTGCCTGCCTTGCAGGTTACTTTTTCCCATCAATTCAAATCACTTAAGTGCCAATGGGAATTTTAGAGGTGGCAAACAGACGGGAATTTCTTACCTGCCTTGTAGGGTAAAAATTCCCATTATGAAAGTCAAGTCACTTAAGTGAAAAATGGGGGAATTTCTTTTGCCATGCCTTGCAGGGTAAAAATGTTTTTTCTGGCACCATTATGAAATTCAAGTCACTTAAGTGAAAGCCTTGCAGGAATTTCTTCAAAAGCCTGCCTTGCAGGGTAAAAATTCCCATTGCTTTGACTTCCTATTTTTAGCAATTCCTCTTGCCAAAAAGTGCGACCCATTTTGGCATAGCTAAATGCCTAAAAGCTGATTTTTTTTATTAATTGTCGAGAAGCATCCAGTTTTGGCGCCTAGGGTTGGAGAAGCTTTATTTTTATTATTCAGAGCATCTGCATGTTGATGTGAGTGCACAGGTGAATAAAATAATATTTTTAGCTTGCTTGGCATGCAAACAAAGTCTAAAAATAGAGGGCAGCAGGCTTTATAATCAGATTTTGGTGAAGGAATTAAGATTTCATGCCATGGATTTGATGTTTGTCTGAATTATTTGCAGGAATACTTCATTGGTGCTCATATTGTTGAAAAGAAGGCAAAGTCAATGTCAGATACATTGAATATATCTTCAGAATCAGAGGAAGAAAAATAGATCCAGCTCTCATAATTGCAAAGGCTTCCGGCAAAAATTCATCCTCTTGTTTCTAATGCAGCCCATGTGGAAGTCATTGCATGGAAAATTCCTTTCAGGAGCTTGTGCATGTGCTCCCAATCTTCCAGTTGAAGCCTTCATTGAATTTACTTGTATTTTCCTTCACCCGGAGTGCTTTCCAGAATTTAAAATTGCTCATATGCAATTAAAAATAAAAGATGATGAGTTTTGTCTGAATTATTTACGACAAACATTGCACTGGTGCATATACTGGAGAAGAATTGCAAAAGCTTCAAGGATAAAAGGGGAAGACAGGTCAGAGGTAGCACCCGCAAGCAAATCACAGTCAGCTGCTTCCAGATCCAGTTTGGTGAGAATCAAAGGCAAAAGAGTCAACCGCATGCAGAATATGGAAAAAGAACAAGACTGAGAGTGTTGCAGCTTTCTTCTAATTTCTTCTCCTCTTTCTTCTTCTTTCTCTTATTTTCTCCGACAAAGTAATTGAGTAATCAATTAAATTGTAAAACTTAAGTGATTGGTTTAAAAGTTGTTACTTCAAGTTACTGGAAGAAGTCAATTACTTGGAAATAGGTGGCAGACATGCAAAATAGAAGGTTCTATTTTCAGTTATAAATCATGCATGTCATGCAAAGAGGAATTCCAGGAGGAAGATTGTCAGTTGCTTCCCTTTTTCATAGCTTCCACATGTGGCAATTCATTAAAAAGCTTCTTATTTGTAATTGCCCTCTATACACTATAAATAGAGGAAGAACCTACGAGTTAAAGGATCAGAATTTGTAATCAGCATTCTTGTGTTCCAGACTTTGAGCTGAAACCCTTGATATCTTTTCTGAAAGCTAAGGAATTGAAAGGAGCTGGATTTCCGGAGAACTTTGTGTCAACGGTGCATTTGTTTCTTACTTCTGTGTAGATCTTTGCATAAACTTTGTGTTATCTCAGATCTAGATTTGAAACTTTCCTTTTCTTTAAATTCTGTATTGTGAGATCTATTTGTTTTATCTATGTGCATGAGACCAACTCTGCAAACTATTGGTTGGATTGCACATCTTCTTTTCTTTCTTCCCGGATTCAATTATTTCCCCCTTTTGTAAATATTTCTTTACAGTTGCTTACTTGCTGCAGAATTGCCTAGCTATGGCTCATGAGCTTTGCAATTAAAGTAAAACCCACAAACAGTTACTCATCATATCCATAATTGATAAAAATCTTACACGGGAGCCTCATCGGTAAATGAGGGAGATTTATCTCATGACTTCCTAAGTTTTCAGTTGTGCAGAAAATCTAGCCAACAAGAAAACATAATTGCAAATCTTTCTTAAACCAAGTGGATAATTATAGTACATGGCAAAATAACAATTCTGAGGAAGGTTTACCTTATTATAGACCTCTTTGCAAATGAAATTACAGGTTCCAATGATTTGTCCAAACTACATCCAAGGAGTAACTCTTATCAATTACCAAGGACAGAGTGTTCAAATGGACAAATTCTCACAGTGTCAGTGACCATCAAATGAAATTGCCCTTTATATTATTCTGACAATGCACTAATCGGTGCAGATTTTAAGATATTGGTCCATATTGGAGACCCCTTTGACTTCAAGCAACATGACATTTTGAATAGGAAATCTACTTCTATTATGCCTAGACTAGCTAACCTGTTGATAATAAAGATTAAGGAATTGTGTCCAAATGTATTCTTTTATTCTTACCAATATCACTATGTGCAAGAAGAATGGTACCTTGATCCCCCATCTTGATTAGCTCTTTACTTCTTTTCAATTTCAGATCCTTAAATTTATTTCCCCCTGTGGTCCTAACTTCCCATTGGTTAAAACTTTTCCAATGATGGAATGCTTGTTGATCCTGGACAATTAGTTGAACCAAGATCTGGTCACTGAAACAACTAGAGGAACTATCAATGACACAAATGCATGTTTTTATCTAAATATGAGTATGGAAGCTTCAAAAACTATACTCCTTGATTCTACTTGAATGGGACTTAGAGCTTCCTGTCTCATTATCTACTTTGCTCCTCCTTTATGAGCCAAAAGTAATTTCATCCTTATGTTCACTATAAATATCTAATCTTAAAGAGACCCAACTTTTGCTGAACTTTGTTAAATAGATATCATTCATTTGGTAATTTACAGCCTTCAAAAATTAGGGTTCAGAATCCTTTTAGCTGGTCTTTTAAGTAATCTTAGAGACAAATTTGAAATCAAACATTAGTGAATAGAAAATCTTTCTAAGCCTGCGGGTGGTCGAACTCCTTTCTATTACATTTGTACTTATTCTCATTCTCGGCCTTCCCATCTGAATAACATCCATATCCTTAAATATATACAAATATATATACTAAATTCGAGTGCACGAGAGCTTTTTGACTGAGTCTGAAATGATCTATTACAAATTATTCATTCTGGCAGAGAGTCAATCAATACAACTTTGATCACTTCGTCTGCCATCTTCTCAGATGCTCTTTGCTCTCATTTGGAGGGTCTGCAAGAAAATGCTTGCATGACCATTTCTTAGCCAAGATGAAGTTGGCTCTATCATGATTCAAGGTTTTGAGATGGTGCATTTCCTGGTCTACTACCTGGTAAACCAAAAGAATAGATTTGAGTCCTTACAGATGAAAAATTATGTAAATTCTTAAATTTTATCCAGGTTTATCACCGTATTAAATGTCTCATCATTTGCATGGTATACTCAAACTTACATTCTTAGTTGCAATTTGAATCTAGCCAATCTCTTCAAGAATAGCCGATCTCTATTGACCAGGATTAATATGGGTTCTAATTTCACGAAAAGCTTTATTTCTATGGATGAAGTCCACCAAGTGTTATTAGACTTTTGTTATTTGACAATAGAATCTTATCTAACTTAGAAATCTAATAAGTTTCATGTTCCAGCGGTGTTTACTTGTACAAAACTAATCTTGTTAAATCCACAAATGAGGGGATCAAAACATAAGTTGCTTCAGATTAAATTTAAAATTTTACAAGCTATGAGGGAAAGGCTGTCAAATAATGTGCTTAACCTGGTAAGCATCAAATTCTCAGAAATTATTGTGAGATATCAATGTAAATCCCTAAAATTTTGTTTTGGACTCAACAAGTTCCAGCTAGCAAATCAAAGTTTTTGTTTAAATTTTTCTAAGAACTTATATCACGTTAAGGATTTAATTCATACCACAGCAAATAACATAATAATAGTGCAACTAATCTTGTGAGAAATAGCAAGGAGCTGCAAACTTGACCATCTTCAAAGGGTGAAATGGAGCTATTTTTCAAGATTTCCAAAATACTCGGTAGCAATGAACAAGAAGCAATCAAGGTCAAGAAGTATATTGATCCATGAGAGTTAACTGTCCAAAAATGTAAAGCATGTAAATTGTACCACTTTGACTCACTATGCATTTTGAACTAAATATAATGGAATGAGGATGAAGAGTTATAAATAGAAGAAATGCTTGAAATATACATAGGGTAGTGCTCTGCATATTGCCAGTAATTGTAGGGTGGAACATTTGTCTATGTTATACCAGCGTTAATCTGGCAATCCATAGATTTCTTATCACATGTGTACATTAATTCACAGAAGTCTCTTAATCAACCCATTGAACTTTGCAGGCAAAACATCATAGGAAGATGACATAAATGTTTAAACATACTTCTATGGGAAAACCATGAATTTTTAGCAAACCCTTGATAGGGTTTCAAATTTTTAACAAGTTTGATACCATGGTGATAGTGATCAGCACTTTTAGCAATCACTTCAACTAACCCAGATGTTGACACTGAGAAAGTTGCAATTCCAATGGGTGGAGCAAGGGACACAGCATGGCTCGCCAAAGTACAGGACGATAGTTGGTATCTAGTAAGAATTAGTAAATTTTCTGTGAACATGTTCAATTTAGATTGACATTCAATGTTGTAAATATAACTGAATTTGCTGTAAATCTGGGACACGATTGCTGCAAATTCAGAAGAATTGACTACTTTTAAATATGGAAATGCTATGTCTTGCATGAATCTAGGTGTGTAATATGTATTGAAATATAACCCCTTAGAAAACTCCTTCATAGTTGATAACCTCGGAGACAAAGTTCCTTAAGATATTTTTCAATGTCAAATGTACCTACTAGACACTGTTCCAAAAGTGCCTCTTTTCCTAAGATCAATTGACTAGCATGTGTGTAATAAATTTGAAAATCATGCAAACTTAATTGAAATATTAGACCCCTTGTTGGTCAGCAACAAGTGACACCACTGTCAAAATGCTGAAATAAATCTGAACCTTCTTGAAAGTAATACAACTCAAATTGATTGAGAAAATTGCACTCATGATCACCCTTAAGACAGCCCCCTAATCATATAGCATACCCTATTTATAGCTTGCCATTTACCTTAAATTAAGTAATACCAGTCTTCCGGAGCAACTTGGCACTAAAATGACCCACAATGGCATTCAACAAAATGAGATTTTACTCTCGAATAACTTTTTGACAATGGTCTAGACAAGGAAACGTTAGTCTCTAGGTTAGGTTCATTGAATAACATCAAATTTTCTAAAGCATTTAGATTTGCACTTACTGGTTTTGCAATGAGTCCCCAAACCACCTCTAAGATATGGAGACTTGCTCCATGAACTATTGGAGGATTCAAATTAAGATGACGGGTCAATGTCAGCCATTTTCTTTGACCACTAGGATAGTCCACAGGTATCCCAGAAGTATAGAGGTCACATTCTAAATGCCGCATTCGAATTCGTGTTCGAATTCGCCATGATTAAATTCGTGAAAAATTCGCTGGTATTTGGAAAAAATCAGCGATTAAATTCGTGATTAAATTCGACTATGTGAGAAATATACATTTTTATTACATATATAAAAACAAAAGATAAATTCACATTTCAATAAGAGAGATAATATCAACATTTCATTGATTTCATAAGTAGCAATAAATATTACAATAATGTGATACAGGAAAGCAAAAACTTCAAAAAACATGTGCTTGCAGGTTGTTCGACCAAGCTGGCAGGTGGGACGATTGAAGTTTCGAGCACGGGAGAATACTCGCTGAGTTTTGGAAAGCTATCCAGTATTTTTAATTTACTAATCTGTCTACAGGCAATCAAAGCTCATGATTCTTTCAGAAGATTGCAAGAAGTTGCTTGGTCCAAAAAGGTGCAAAAATGGATTTTATGAAAATAAGAAAAATATTGCCATCAATGCGTAGAGCTCGAGAAAATATGCACTTTTAGAGAAAACGACACCTGAAACGGAGCCACAGAATGAAAGTTATGGCACATGCAAGTTTTTGCTGCTACATCTTCTCGGACCCTTTCCAAAAATGGCAAATTTTTTTCTATCCTTGCGATTTTTTCACCAAAAATCCAAAAACGGAAAAAAATGCCAAAAAAGGGAAAAAAACGCGAATTGAATCGCCGATTTTCAACCCACTGTTAAAATTCGGCGAATTTCGAATTTTTTCCTTCAAGTTCGCCGAATGCGGCAACTTAGGAACCGGCCGATTTGACTTATCTAAAACCGGTCAACCAGAGATGATCCGGTTTTTTACTAAACAAGGTTAGGTGCTTTAAAGATGTTAAAGGAGGTCGGAAACATGGCATAGGTTCCGGTTCCGCAAGTTTGACCGGTTTTTTAAAACACTTATTATATATATATATATATATCCCCTTTAATAATCACTGAATTTTTGTAATATTAAAGGGCAAGTACCATTAAATTGCAACTGTCCCTTACCATGCAGGACTTATGGGACAGAATATTCAACAATAGATACTCGTATGTTCAGTATTGGGCTCCAGTTTGATAGATGGCTATAATCAGACTCCTGAGGGCTGGATATGACTGAAAATGCACACTGAAACCTGCAATTTTTCCCTTCCTAGGGCAGCGACCTGTTTTGAGAACTCCCACTCACTTTTGGATGCCCTAAACTCGTTGAAAATGTGCCCAATCAAGCTCAAAAATTCTGATTAATTACCAACAATCAAAATATGAAGGAAAACTGATTTTTAGTGCCCTAGAAATGAAGATATGAATTTTCTATAAACCCTCTGTCTGCAGAATTTATGTATCACTTCAAAAATTCATAACTTTGCCTAGGAAGCTCCAAAATTCACGAAACTTGGGATCTTGGGGTTTAAAAATATGAAGAATGCAAATATCAAAACAACTTGCCCAAACATCCACCCAAACATGCCAGACCTGCCCTACAAGCAACTCGCCCCTCTTGGAAATGCCCTACAAACCATGCGAGATCACTCCAAATATATTCAGAAATTATTATTTAAACTCAACAATCAATTGGTGAAGGAATTATAATTTTTGGAAGCCTAGAGATGTTGGAATGAATTTCCTTCAAACCCTAGTTGCTGCAGAAATAAATAAATATTTTCAGATCTGATTATGCATGCCAAAACCCTCCTAATTTCAATGTAAAACCAGATTTCACCCTTATAAATTATGTGCAATGAGATGATGTAATCCAAACACATAGAAGACCCTTGAGTACTTCAAAACACCATACAATGTTGGTCGCCCTTTTTAGAACAGCCAAATAATGTACCAAATCACTCCACAAATGGGTCGCTCCACTTTGAAGGGAGCCAATTTTGCATCAATAACAAAAAGGAAAGCAATATCTTCAATATTTGACCCAAAGAGCTCCTTAGGGGCCTAGGGCTAGAATTAAGATAACAACAACAAAGAGATCCCTCAAGGGGGTGGAGACTCCCGTGTTGAAGTCTTCCTTGGTCTTGGTGAAGGGTTTCGTCCTCACACAAGGCTCTCCAAGGGTTTTCGTCCTTAGGAGAGGGAGAGAGATGCTTCACAAGAAGTCTTTCTGAAATAATAGAATTCACATATATCAATCAAATGGCCAAGCAACCTCCTTTTATAACCATAAGGGGTGTTACATTTCAAATGATGGCCGACCCAATTAAAAAGTACTTTTTAATTATCTAATTTGTATTTGGAGCCTACATGCTCAAAATACTTTATTTTCTAATTAAATAAGTTCTTCTATTGGAGCCCTTGGCTTCTCAATAGGAATACATGATAATAATAAAAATATCTACTTAAGAAAATGTCATCCAAGTCTTCCCCTTGCTTCCTTCCTTAAACCCATGGGGAGGAAGAATGGGTTAAGGTCTTCAAATCCGCTAGTCTCCAAAAAGGGACATGACAGTCCCCCCTTCCCAAGATTGCTTGTCCCCAAGCAATTACAAGTACCCGGATCCCAAATAAATCTCAACTGCTCCTTTGATGTACCTGCACATGAAGCAAACTTATTAAAGAAAAAATGTGTTCCCTTCTTCATCCACTCTTGCTTTGTGGATATGATGACCAACTCTTCTTCTTTGCTTGCCAAGGCCTTGCAATTACCATCCAAATGTTGGCTTCCCAAAACTTTAATAATGTTGTTCCAAACAGAACTGTAACTTTGCATTTTTCTCTCAAAAATCAGAATGTTAGTGGTTGGAAACCTCCTCAAATCAGCCATGAACATGCCAATGTTTGTAGTAAGCTTGGAATTCCTTCAACCATATGATTGGGAGCTCTTTATCCAGTGTCTTATAAGTAGGAACGTAGCTGGAAAAGTTGTGAACAATAAATGAAAGGAAAGTACAACAGCTGTAAGCATGACATCTCTTCAAAAATTTCCACACTATCAATGAGATGGGGGCTGGAAACAACCCAACATTGATGGAATGTGTCCCAACAATGTCCAAGAACCTCCATTTACTAACTCCAATGATTGAAACTACTTGTATGACATCAAATACAAAAAGATCATATGGCTTACCCACTTTCCATATCAAGCATCTCGCTGCCTTGGTAATGGTGACTATCCTTCTACCACTGTTTTCAAGTGTGAGGCTTGGTTCCGAAAAGTGATCCGTTTTGCACCTCCAAAGACTATCCGGATTCCCAATCTTCATGTACAAACAACTTGGATTATGTATGAGGAGATCTATGTGTTTTTTGCCCTTCAACATGTTCTCCCAATGAGCTGATATATGGAAAAGGGAACCAAAACAACATTCCTTCTTCCTAGCTACCATGTTCCCTTCATTCACTATGCCTTGAAGTCTGATTTTTTGATTCTAATCCAGAATTTCAGTCTTCTATTATGGTAGTTGAGGGTGAATTCCCCCAATGATTGCAACCAATGTATCTCAAGAATAATCTTTGTTTCAGTTAGCTTAATTAAAGAAAATTCATGACATACTTCATACCTTTCTATGAGGATGAGCAGCTGGAATATCTTCTTTGTGCATAGTGCATTCTTCAAAAAACATGGACCATCAATTTTCCTTATGTCTGAAATATGTACAGCTGCAATTCCATCATGATGGCTCCTCTTTTTCCACCTTCTCTCCAGTCCTTCCATGGAACCATGGGTTAGCAATCTATGGAAAGGATAATCAGAATTTTCATCATGTCCTAGATGCCCAAAACATACCATGATAAAATTGTTTCCCATACTGATTTTGAAATCAGTAATCCTTTTTTTATAGGGCTCAACACATCACTTATATTTCCTACGTGAAAACAATCTTGAGATTGAGTCCAAACATCCATACGTTGTTTGCCACAAGAGGTACTTCTTACCTCATCATCCCTTGACATATTTTGTGCATGATGATATCCCATTAGTGGTCTCATAGGACACAACAAGCATGAATTATGATCACTCCCCCATATCTGAAATGACAAAGTGGTAAGCAGCGAATCTGAGATACTTACATGCCTTGGGTTGCTTACAACAATCTTGTAACTTAGAGATTCCAAGTTAGGTGCAACACTCTTGTAGGGAACATCTTTGGGCTCCTTTCCCCAGCTGAAAATGTCATTAATTTTCTTGTTATTAACTGCTGTTAGGAACAGTCCAGCAAGCTGAATGTTATTAATTTCACTTCCCAATTTTTGTAAACCAAGCTCTTTCTCTTCCCACTTGGTACCCTTCATCTTCACAAAGTGGTTAGGGTATTCTTTATGATGACCAAAACATTGTAAAGACATAGAATGAAGGTGATGTAGCAAATCCTTGCTAAGAAGATGATGAAATGGCTTACCATAGGTCGTTGTCCTGAAATTTCCAGCAAGCTGAAGATTAACATGAGCATCAAAAGAGGCCCTCATTACATGGGCATGTCTCCAACAAGGTCACCCAGAATGCTAGCTTCATTAACCCCATGCGATCCTAATTTTCCTCCATTCTTAGCACCATGAGGATTGCCCCTTTGCCATGATTTACTATGGAGCATCAAACTTGCCCCAAGGTCATCTTTTCCAACAAATTACCCATGAGCGTAAATCTGAAATGGCATGATAGAAAGCAACAAATCTGAATTATCCTCATACCTTTGGTGGTCTTCATGAGAAATTGTTGTAGCCTTCTCCTTATCCTTTGGCAATTGAGCTTCTTCAACACCTTGTAAATCTGATTTTTCTTCAAACCCTTGTGTCTTTGTGGTGTTGTCCGGAGAATCCGTCAAGAGTTCCACTTGGGCAAGAGTGTTGGGGGTTTTTAGGACTCCCAAGGGCTGCTCCATCTTGGTAACCAACTGCTGCGATATATTTTCTTCCTCCTTTGCCTTAGAAGGATGGATCCTTCCATCATGTAGCTGATCGCCACATGCTCTTTGACTTGTTTCTTCATGAGGGAAGGGTTTTTTCCCTTCTAGGTTGAGTGGCTCCTTGGTGTGGTTCGGTTCTTAGGCCTTGTGCCAATCTTCCCACTCTCAAATGGGTTCTAGTTTTAATTCCAGGATTCCTAAATATATAACGCGAATCCTTTTCGAAAGGGCTTGGTATCTTCTGTCAATTTGTCAACCCTTGAAACCCTTTTCTCCTTAAAATCATGAATTTCCACCCTAGCATATTTTGGATGGCTAGTGTCAAAGCCTCTTTAATGCCTCAGCTATCCCTTCTTGTGTTCTCACGATCCTATTTCTAACTTGTTTTCCATGTTTCACAAGCTGTTCCACAAGAATTGATACCACTTTAATGTCCCTTTTTGGGGGACTTCTGAAAATAGCTAGGGCTGAATGAGAGATGACTGAAATTAATTTTTAGATGGCTGAAAATCAGACCTCCCGAGGGATGGATATGACTAAAAATGTTGCTCACTGAAACCTGCAATGGATTTTCCCTTCCTAGGGAAGCAACCTGTTTAAGGAGAACTCCCATATCACTTTTGGATTCCCTGAAGAAACGGAAGGCTGAAAATGTGCCCAATCAAGCTCAAAAATTTTGATTAATTACCAACAATCAAAATATGAAGGAAAACTTCATTTTTAGTGCCCTAGAAATCAAAGATATGAATTTTCTATAACCCTTTGTCTGCGAAAAATTTATGTATCACTTTCTTTCATAACTTTGCCTATGAAGCTCCAAAATTCACGAAACTTGGGATCTTGGTGTTTAAAAATATGAGGGAATGCAAATATCAAATCAGCTTGCCCAAACATCCACCAGAACATGCCAAACCTGAAATTTCAATCAAACTCGCCCCTCTTGGAAATGACCTAGAAGAAACCATGTGAGATCACTCCAAATATATTCCCAAAAATTATTGTTTAAGCTCTAGGCAATCACCTTGGAAGGAATTATAATTTTTCGAAGCCTTGGAATGCTCAAAAGAATTTAGGAAACCCTAGTTTACACAAAATAAATAAATATTTTGCACATCTGATTATGCATGCCAAAACCCTTAATTTCAATGTAAAACCAGATTTCACCCTTATAAATTATGTGCAATGAGATGATGTAATCCAAACACATAGAATACCCTTGAGTACTTCAAAACGGACCATTCAATGTTAAGTGGCTCGTTGGTGTTTAGTTCTTAGGCCGAATAATGTGCCATTGTAATATCCCCTTTTTTGAATTAACGAAGAAAGTAAAGGATCGTTGCCATCCTCTTTTCGGAAGGCAAGCAATCTTCTGGATGAATATGGGAAGATCATGGAATATTTCAAGTTTCCTTCATTCATATTTCATGATCTTTGTAATTCCCACTTTTAAGGGGTCAGTTGGATATGTGCATTCTCAAAATCCTAATTAAAAGATTATAATGACTTCAAATGGGTCAGCCTGATACCTTTTTGGCCTTTCTGGTGATTCTTGGCGATATAAAACTTTTCTAAAAACCACTTTTTAGCATGCATCTACTTTATTGGGAAATTATTATCTAATTTAGAAATTTGGGTTGTTTGCTCATTGTCTTTCACTTTTGGGAGTTTAAATTCAATAGTGTGGTTTTCCAAGAAGGACGAAAACCCTTCTTGTGGTTGGTTAGATGCCGAAAACCTTCCATCCTTGGTTGAAACAATTATATATTACAAGAATCTTTTTGTAGATTTGAGGCATTAGATGAATAAGGAAAGAGATCTACAAAATTAATAAATATTTTAGAGCCACTTTCCTGGTAAATTGGAGCAGATCTTACCGTCTATAAAATGATGGAAGATGATTTAATCTTCAAACACAATTTAAAATTTTGAGTAACCCCTTCTAAAACAATCGATTAACTAGTTGGTTACCCATTTTTAGAACCAAAAGGGATATGTACAAATTATCCACAAATGGGTTGCTCCACTTTGAAGGGAGACAATTTTGCATCAATAACAAAAAGGAAAGCAATACCTTCAATATTTGACCCAAAGAGCTCCTTAGGGCAACTCGCCTAGGGCTAGAATTAAGATAACAACGAGATCCCTCAAGGGGGTGGAGACTCCCGTGTTGAAGTCTTCCCTGGTCTTGGTGAAGGGTTTCGTCCTCACACAAGGATCTCCAAGGGTTTTGTCCTTAGGAGAGGGAGAGAGATGCTTCACAAGCAATCTTTCCGAAATAATAGAATTCACACCTATTCATCAAATGGCCAAGCAACCTCCTTTTATAACAATATGGGGTGTTACATTTCAAATGATGGCCGACCCTTGTAAAAAGTACCTGTTAATTATCTAATTTGTATTTAGAGCCTACATGCTCAAAATACTTTATTTTCTAACTAAATAAGTTCTTCTATTAGAGCACTTGGCTTCCCAATAGAAATGCATGATAATAATGAAAATTTTTGCTAAGAAAATGTCATTCAAGTCTTCCTCTTGCTTCCTTCCTTAAACCCATGGGGAGGAAGAATGGGTTAAGGTCTTCAATTCCTCTAGTCTCCAAAAAGGGACAGAACACCTGTATTAGAATGAAGATGTGTATATTAATTTGTTCTTTAAACGTCATGGTTATCCATTTAAAACTAATGTTTCCTTTTAAATAGGTGTTTTACTTGTTGAAGCAGTAGGTTAAAGCATCAAATGGGGTATTGCTAAAGCATTTTAGCAATTTTGGGATGTTTCAGGCTATGCTCCAATATTGTCTTAACCTCAAGATTCAACATGCATCAGAAACTACAGAGTATTCCTACCTACAATTTTCCATGGGAAAACAACGGATTGTTCCATCCCATAGCTTTTGTAAAGGTTTTGCTCCAGAACTCAACCACGGGTTCTAACCATCATGAAAACAGCTAAGGAGTATAAATGTATCATCATACACTCAAAAAAGTGTTTGATTTTTGTAATAGAAATTTGACAAGAAACATTATCCCAGAAATATTTGCAGAGCAACTTATGTCTAAGTGTTAGTTTCCACGTCCAAGGGAGGAGCAAATGCCCACTCTTGCCCAAGGAGGAGGATAGTTGGTATTTCTTAGAATAGATTTCTGTTGCATTAATATTTAGATAGTTGAAAATACTTCAATATAATGCAATTTACCCTTACGTAAACAACAGTGTCTAGGAGTCCATGGATCCTTGCAAGAGAAGCACAAATTTTTCTTTCATAACTCATTTCTGGACTCTCCTTCATTGCTGGTTTTGGGCAGCTCCTTGGGAATAATAGGCATCCTTTTAAAGGAATTCCTTGGCTGGTCAAAGGGAGGGCTTCTAGGCTATCCTAATGATCTATTTGGCTGTCCACTCGAATTACCCTTGAGATGTCTATTGATCGCGGTTATTTTTGGGGTAGCATCTTCAAGGTCCAAAGCCTTCTTGATTGCCTCTTGAAGTGACAAAGGATCAAAGGCCCTAATCAAACCCTTGAGTGGTTTGGTCAAACCCTCAATGAAAAGAAGCACAAGTCTCCACTCTGTGACATCAGTAATCATGATGGAAAGTCTCTGAAACTCGGCCACATACTCATCCACCGTGCCCTGTTGTCTCAACTGTGGAAGCTCCTAGGTCAACTCTATTGAATCTATCCATGAGCCTTTTACAAAACTTATCATAGGAATGGATCTAATCGTGCCCTTGTGTCACTAGTCCATGGAACTACCACTCATGAGCAATCCCCGCTAGGAGAAGGGTTGTAGATTTGATGGCGTCATCCTCCATCATAGGCTTCAAGGACAAATATGTATCCAACTTTTGATCCATGCCCTAGTTGTCCCCTTGGTCGATCCATCAAAAGTAGAGATCATCTTCCCCAACACATTCTGCACCTCCTTATGTGGCATATGTTGTCTTAGCTCTGGCCTAGACCTTTCTCTTCTCACGGAAATGAGCTCGGCAAGTGTGATGGCCTCACGTATCTCCCTTGGAAGTGCCATATACTCTTCATAGCTTGAGGCAAAGCTTTGCCCCATAGAGGTCCTTTCTCCCGCCTCCAGAATGGTTTCTTCCCTTGGAAGGAAAGTAGGCCTCGTGGTTGATGCATGAGCCGATCCCAAAGGTCGTCGTGAATTATTTGCTCCAAATGAGTTGTCTCCACTATGAACCCTATGTTCATGAAATCTCTAAAGGGATAGGGTTAGGAGGTCCATGGTGTCTGCCTATCTCTATTTCCCTTCAATAAGCTTGTCTATCTTGACTTCTTGAGAATCCTGGTGAGTCATAATATCCTCCTCTCTTGGTTGGTCCAATTTATTTTCTTTCCTCTGATAGTAGAGGAAACCCTTGTTGCCCTCTTCTATGAAAACTCTATGCGAAGACCGAAAATCTGATACCACTTCTATTTCAAGGGTTGAAACTGAAAAACAAGGAAACCACACAAACCCAAGTGAAGTGAAATCTGATTTTTTATAACAGCAATTGTAATATTCTTTAAAACTCTATGGAAAATTGTATACGAGCTTAGAATTCGCCGAATAACCATGCGAAACTGAAAATTACTTCTAAATAATTATTTCCACTATGGCAATCAATATCCATCCAATTGGCAACAAATAAAAGGAGAAAATCAGCAAAGATACACTGTTGTAATTCAATTTGTAACATCAGCAGGACAGCCTCAAACAAAGGCTGAAAATAATAGATAAACCCCTCCAAAAATCATCAAAATGTAGATTTTGGCCTTATATATTATGGAGATTTGAAATATAAAATCATATATGAATTTTATGCCCTAGAAAGCACCAAACCAACATCAAACGCTAGTCGTTCCCCTAGGGAAGAGCTCCAAAAATTATGTAAAGCTTTTACAATCCTTCCTCTTTAAGTATCTAACCCAAATTATCCAGAAAATCTTCAAGAGATGTCTTAAATTCATCCAAATGAAAATATTCCGTTCTCCACCAAACCACAAGGAACGTTTTCGTCTTCCTTGGATGCCACACAAGAGGGTTTTCATCCTCAAGTGGAAAGGTATTGAGCAACTTGCTCAAAAAACCAATTGTAGATGTAAAATGCGCCTGAGATGATTTGCAAATGAAGTCCTTAAATCCCTTTTATACTCCTTGTTTGATGCCAAATGTCAATTAGAAGAGGACCAACCTCTTAAGCTTCCCTTTATCTTTTGAATGCTTCTGTAATCTCTCCAAAGATAGCCGACTTGCCTCCTAAAGGAAAACACTAAAAGAAAACATTAAATCTAATAAAAGAAAACTGAAATTAAATGCAATTCCTTCCCTTGTTCAAGTATTCTTCTTTACCACAGAAAGGGAATGGCAAGAAGTCCACATTTAGGCCTCATTTCGGAAAAGGGAACATTATACTCTTGTTGTTGTAATCTTCATTTCCGGTCTTAGGAAAATTGATATAAGGAGCTATTTGTTTGTCAATTGAAGGATCTTTGTCCTATTTCTGATTGTGCGTGCATAATTGCTTATTTGAGGTGGAGCGACCTACATTGTGGAGTATTTTTTCATGTTTATTGGTTGTTCTAAGTGGAGCGACCCACCTATGGGAGCATTTCAGTACTGTCTTGCAATAAATTCATGATTTTGAGGTTGGAATAATATTCTTCATATTTTTAAAGGCCAAATTCTGAAGTTTCATTAATTTTGGTGGTGTTTTGCTATTTTTCCAAGCTCGTGGAACTTAGTTACAATTCTAGAATAATTAATTGATTTCTGCAATTTGAGGGTTTCGACTAAAAATTGGACCTCTTACTTCAAAGCTTACAAAAATCAATTTTCTAGCATGATATGATTGTTGGTAATTTATAATAACATTTTGAGACTATCTAATAGCATTTTCAGCAGTGTTTGAAGGCTCAAAAGCGAGCTTGAAGTCTCCAAAGGGGTCGCTGCCCTAGGAGAAGGTCTTCTGGCAGCTAGTGAAGGGTTTCTACATGTTTATTTCAGTCACTAGCAACCTGCTAAAAATCTGAAAAGTGTATTTTATTCTCACCTTTGCATAGTTTCCTGAGAGCCCCCAAAAAGGGACACTACAATGATATCAAAGCATCATCCTCCCAGCCTATGAAGCGTGGAAGACAAGTTTGACAAAGGATTCGTCATGAAAACACAAGGAGGATAGCTATGCATGATCTTTCCCTAGCCATCCAAGATATGTTGAGTGGTGGTCCATTCAAGGAGAAAGGGGTTTCAAGGATTGACAAATTGACAAAAGAATATCAAGCTCTTCCAAAAAGGGATGTGTGATGCACTTTTCTTTGAAGATTTTGTGGAGATAGAAAATAAGAGAGTGGGAATTGGCACAAGGCCTGAGACCCACACCACATCAAAGGACCGTGACAGAAAGGTCTCAGCCCTAGAAGGGAAAAACCCTTCCATTAGGAAAAAACAAGTGAAAGAGCGTGTGGCAGATCAGCTACATGATGGAGAGGAGGCCATGGTGAAATTCGAAGGTGCAAGTTCTCTCTATAGTGATGAAGAAGGCCGTCCTTCCAAGGCTAAGAAGGAAAAGGATCTATCGCAACACCTGGTTACCAAGAGGGAGCAGCCCTTGGGAGTCTTAGAAACCCCCAACACTCTTGCCAAAGTGGAGCTCTTGATTGATTTTCCGAACAACACTATGAAGACACACGGGCTTGGAGAGATCACGAAGGTTGAGCCCAAGAGGGAAGAAAAATCAGATTTACAAGGTGTTGAAGAGAAGTTGAAGGTTGAAGCTCAATCGTCAAAGGACAAGGAGAAGGCTACAACAAATTCTCATGAAGACCACCAAAGGTATGAGGGTAATTCAGATTTGTTGCTTTCTATCATGTCATTTCAGACTCATGGTCATGGGCAATTTGTTGAAAATCACGGAAAATGGGTAATCATCATGATGCTAAGAATGAAGAAAAATCAGAATTGCAAGGGGTCAATGGAGCAAGAATTTCGGGTGACCTTGTTGGAAGTCATACATATGAAGAAAGGGTTTTTCCGGGTGCCCATAATCACTTTCAGTGTGCTGTAATTTTCAGGACAGCAACTAAGGGTAAGCAAATTAATTCTTTTTGTGATCATAGCAAGAGTCTATTGCATCACCCTATGTCATTACAATGCTTTGGTTATCATGAGGGTTATTCTAACAATGATGAGAAGGTGAAGGAGAAAAAATGGGAGGAGGATCTTTGCCAAGAAGTTACTATCCATCTCCCAAGCATTGCCTATGAGTTGGATTTTCATGACAGCCAAAGGTATGATGGTCATTGCCCATATTCAATGCTCCATACTAAGGCATTTTCAAAGTCTTGGCAAGAGGGACAACACCCTCATAATTTCAGTTCAAGATATGATAAAAACAGCAATGGTCTACTCCAATTTTGCCATCACTCTATGGAAGATAAGAGAAGGAAGTTGGATCCCTTGTATCAAAATGGTTTGTACACATGGGTGTGGGATCCTGGTAATGTTTTGAGGCCAAAAGGGGGTGTAGTTACTAATGTTGAAATCATTATTACTAGTAATTTCATCATCTCATACCAAGGAGCAAGGAAAAAATCAGAAGAAGAACATAAGGAAAATATTGTGGAAGACAACAAGGTTCAATGGTTGAAGCTCATGGGTCAAGAGGAGAAAATAGTGTCACATGGAGGGAAATTGCAAAAAGGAGCAGCCTGTAACAGCAGATTTTGGGCAGCAAATGGTGTCCTTACATTCAGTAGTTTTCCCACAAAAAGAGCCACTCACAATAGGTAAGAGTGTTCATCATCACAAGGTGGGTTTTGAAGAACTCTTTGGGGTAAACATCATCACTTCCAGCTGTAAATATGGAACTGATTGGAATTCAATCCAAACTGATTATGATGTGGAGTCTCATAAGGTCACAACACGTGATTTTTGATATGTTGTAAGAGTGACAACATGGGAAATGCATTTGTACCCCATGAGTACATTTTGTTATGGACAGCTTCAACCAAAGATTGGGAAAACATAAAAGGAAATTATCACATCATCAATGGGCTTCCAGCCGAAGCTTTGGAACAAGGGCAGCAAGTATACCTTAGGGTTGATGGAACAGAAAGTTCTTCATTTCCCATAAACGTTTTGGCATGGACAGTTGCCCCAAGGTACAGAAAGGAATCGCCACATCATGAAGGCACTTTCAGCTCAAGCATTGGGAACCACACATGAATGGGTAAGTCCTACATGTTTGTGTGTATTACAATACCATTCACAAATGCCATCTCAGTTCTCTTCTAATTCACAATCTCCTAGAAGAATTATTTTGATAGAAGTCATGGGATTCACATGGGACATCAAGCAAGATGGAGATTATCTTGCTATCCTTAGTTTGGGAGGTCAGTTAGTAATGGGTGGCATGATGATAGATGGTAGAAATGATGATTGGAGGATTTCCAAGCATGCTGTCATAAAATTTTGCATGATTGTCATAGGAACTTCCAGGAGCAGCTGAGATTCATTTGGGATCTAGGTACGTGCATTTGCTTGAGGACAAGCAATCTTGGGGAGGGGGACTGTCATGTCCCTTTTCGGAGACTAGCGCACTTAAAGAGCTTGTCCCATTTCTTCCTCACGGGATTAAGGGTTGGAGCAAGAGGAACGTTTCTGAAAATATCTGATGATAGTTTAGGAATTGATTTTAATTTATTGATGTATTCCTATTGGGAAGCCTAGCGCTCCAATAGAGGAATTTAATTAAGTAATTAGTTAATTTGGTGAGCATGTAGGCTTAAGTTGTACAAGATTAATAAAGTACTTTATGTGGTCAACCATTATTGAAGTGTAGCACCCATTATGATATAAAACGAGGTTGTTTGGACATTTGATTATTATGTGAATTCTATCTCTCTCTTCTGGAAAAACTTCTTGTCAAGCGTCTCTCTCCCTCTCCTAAGGACGAAAACCCTTGGAGAGTCTTGTGTGAGGAAGAAACACCTCACCAAGTCTAGGGAAGACTTCAACACGAGAGTCTCCACCCCCTTGAGAGATCTCTTGTTGCTGTAATCTTCATTTCCAGCCCAACGTGAATTAATCTAAGGAGCTATTTGTCTATCAATTGAAGGATCTTTGCCCTATTGTTGATTGTGCGTGCATAATTTCTTATTTGATGTGGAGCGACCTACTTGGTGGAGTGATTTTACATGTTTATTGGTTGTTCTAAGTGGAATGACCCACCTAGGGGAGCATTTCAGTACTTTCTTGCAATAAATTCATGATTTTGAGGTTGGCACAATATTCTTCATATTTTTAAAGGCCAAGTTCTGGAGTTTCATTGATTTTTGAGGTGTTTTGGCTATTTTTCCAATCTCGTGGACAGTTAGTCAAAGTTTTGGAATAATAAACTAATTCTTGCAGTCTGAGGGTTTTAACTAAAAATCAAATCTCCTATTCTCAGGCTTGCAAAATCAGTTTTTCTTGCATGATGTGATTGTTGGATATTTATAATAATTTTAGAAAACCACAGTGATTTGCATTTTCAACAGTGTTGAAGGCCCAAAATTGAGCTTGAAGTCTTCAAAGGGGTCGCTACCCTAGGAGGAAGTCTTCCAACAGTTAGTGAAGCTTTCTACATAGTTATTTCAGTCACTAACAACCTGCTCATAAATCTGAAAATTGTATTTTGTGATCAACTTGAGGTAGTTTCCTGAGATTTCCCCAAAAAAGGGACATTACGATATCTTTGTCTATAGCATTATTCAGTTCATCCCTTGCCTATTATCTGCTACCTGGCATTACAACCCTTAGTTTAGATATCTTGTAGCACTTACTTATTACCTTAATTCTTGCAACCATAGGATTCGAGTAAGATCGCATCCCCTATTCTACACATACGTTTTGGACCACTACACCTTTGATAGATTATAGACTACTAGTAACTAGACACATTGCAAAAATAATGTCCCATCTAACATTCTATTTTTGGCTTGTGTGTTGGCCCTAGAATGGTCTTTCACTTATATCCTAAGAAAGATATGTTAATGAGAAGAGAAACAGGATAATCATTCTTCACTTATATCCTAATATATACTATTGAGAAGAGAGGATAATCATATTGACCATCTTAGCTAACATTCATTTTGTTTTCTTGCATGCACATTATCGGGTCTACAACTCTACAATGTATTTTGACAACATCTTGCCATTGTGTATTCAAGTGAATCTAGTCATGAGATCAATGTGATCGCTGAATGTTGGAGGCAATTTCAGCCCACATTCATGAAATTTTGTTAGCAATACTCAATTTTGAGAAATGAGATTGTTTGACTACAAACCAAAGCAGATTTTCAAGACAAACAAGTTAAGCTCCAGTGTTGGGAGGAAACCTATTTTCGAACCAATTGTCAAACATGTTGTCTAGGTTGTGGTCAAATCTGGTGCACCAACTACCAATGTTCCACATTTTGTTGATGTCAATAAAAATGTCATTGAACATGTACTAAGTGTATGTTTTGAACATTTAAGCCTAAGGGAAAGGCTCTTCCATAACGTTTCTATTGCAATTTCTTGCTTCATAATTTGAGTGAGGTTACGATATTATAAAATAGCAATATGGCACCTGGGGTGCATGTTCCAAATTTTTTAAAAAAGCAAAGAAAAAGCAATCATGTTCTACAAAATCAAATTTACATTAAGCTTCAATGTGTTGCCTATGTTTTGACTCTAAACTCCCATTTTGGCACTAACTAGGAGGATTGTGGAATAGGTCTGAAAAGGATCAGATGGTAATCATCGTTAACAAAACTTGGACATGATGATGAATGATACTATCTCACAAGACAATTGGATGACCTAAAAAGTAAGATGCACATAGGATGTTGTGAAATGATCTCACCAACATTCTAAACCAGAAATTATGGCATTGTTCAAATGCAATTCTCCCACATGCCTAGTAGAAGGAGGCAACACACTCTCGAAATGTCTAGCCCAATTCCATATATATATGAGCTCTTTGCAGGCTACCATAGGGACACGTGAATGACTTTATGTCGAAGGGGGCAACCCTCGGAACATTAAAACTTGGACTTTACATGGCTTTCGGCCATTATACATTAGACAAGTGTAATCAATGCCAAAATTGCATGAAACCAATTTTATCGATCTTTTACATATCACTCAAGATTATGAGGTTTTAAGTTAGATGCGGGTAATAACCAATATCACATAAAAGCTTCTACATAAACCTATGTACAAGCAATATAAATATATGCAATTCAATCTTGGATTACACATAGTGCCCATATCAAGATGTAGTAGTGATACAAATTTAAAGTTAGATGATCTAGATAGCTCCTTTAACAAAAAAGCACAAAATTTAAGCAATTAAATATATGCAAAATAAGAACATAAAATAGTACAAACATCAAACTCACTAACTACAAGATTGGCGTAAGTGGGGAAACCTATTAACAGGTAAAAAAGCCATTGAAAAATGCAATTAGTGCCTATCATTAATTAATGGTGATTTTACAATGCCTGATGAATACAGGGCCAACCCAGCATTCAACTATCTCCCTTCAACATGGCTTCTATGGCACTATCTCCATTACATCTAGAAATGAATCAGCCTCAATTTTATTTCTCACACCAACCTCCAATACGAGATCATCCCTATTTGAAGTTGTTTGGGTGATTACTGAGTTACAACGCTTCTCTCAACTTCCTTTTGCACAACGTGGTCACTCCTAAGCAATGATTAATTCAGCCTTTTGAATTGTGTAATAACCCTTTTGAGGGTTTTAATCAAATATTCTAAGTTGCATATCTGAAAATAAAATTGCAGCAGACTGAAGAATAAAATGGGTAGCGACTTGTACTTGCACCAAAAAATGCCAAAATCACCATAAAACACCACAAATCAATTTGCCACTATTTTTTTATATATTTTATGGAATTTTAGAAGCCAAAATAACAAAGAAACACTGAAGAATACTCTGCTGAAAATATAATATGCACTGGAAATTGCAGCCACAAGATAAATATGAAATATGGGTCTAGAAACCCTCTAAATTCATATAACTTCATATTCCGGCCTTTATAAATATTACAAATCAGATTGTGAAACCAAATTTGTCAAATTCTTCACTAATGTCTCCAAACCCTACCCTGGGTAGGTCGCTCCACCCTAAACAGTTCAAATATCAACTAGAAATTACAAATAGATCATCAAATCATCTCTTCTCTTCAAAAGACTCAACAATGATGAAGGTTGTTTTCGTCCTTCAATGAGGCCTCACAAGGGGTTTTCGTCCTCAAGTGGATGAACAAGGAGCAACTAGCTCTCATATGCCCAAGTAGAATAAAATGCGCCAAGACTAGCTGCAAATGAAGTCTCTAATCTCCTTTTATATCCTCCTTTTTGGCCAATGTTCAAATTGAAATGCATCACTATACATGCTGAAGTCTCTAATCTCCATATCCTCCTTTTTGGCGCCAATCTCAATTAGACAAGACCAACTTGTATAATGCAAGAAAACACTAAAGAAATATCAGATAATATTAAATAAAATATATTATAAAGGTGCTCAAGGGTCTTCTCCTTCATTTTTGCTTCTTTGCCATGGAGAAGGAATGACAAGAAGACCAATTTCCAACTCTTAAGTCAAGATACAGGTTATTAGCATACTGCAAAGATGTGATGTTTGAAACAACTATCCGAAAGCTCTACCAATCCTGAGAAAACAACCTTATGCTTACATAACAATGAACCAGTGCTTATGTCATCTCAAAACATTAGTTTTAACATGAAAAAATAAAACTAGGTTCATCATCTAGATATATGATTATCAACCACAAAAGCACAGTTAATGCTATAAACACTGCTATTTAATTCTCACATTTCATGCAAGTAATATAAAGAAATAAGGGATAAAATACGCGTAGACAATTGTAGAACGTGTTTCACAATAGTAGACAGGCTAATATGCAAAATAATGTGATGGATCTGAACAGGGAGATTGTTATTAATTTGGAAATATAACATTTCTTACCACAGCTCTTCAAATCTTTTAAAGAGCAATAGTTTCACTTGAATTAAGATACATGCACCACGATTTTGACTTGCTGATCAGATATTGTTACAAGACAACTCTTTCTACTCTTTGTTATTTTGAGATTTGTTTTGAGTTTTTCTTGTAACAGTCATCCTCTTCGTGACCAAATTTTCCACACTTTGAACTTACACAGTTCCTTACAATTTTTGGTTCTGAAGTCTTCCTATTATAAGCCCATTTGTTTATAAGCACATCAATAGGTTATTGTTTAAGGAGTTTGACAATTACCGTTTTTCATTTCAATTTCCATGGGTCATTACCGCCCCATAAACCTATGGATCAAAATACCATTCATGGGATGAGAAGGGCACTGAGTGGCAGCCTCTGTGGAATCAAAGTTTGTCATTGTCTGTTGAAGCCTAAATAAGTTGAAGAGAGTGTACAGTACTGTTTAGAACAGGGATATCAGTTTCCTTTTGATATTTTTGAGTTTACTATTGAAATAAAATTCTTGAACCATACCATGCACTGTTGTAGTTCTGAGATGATAACCGAAAAGTAGTTGTATGCCTGAGACTAGGTTGTAGTTACAAACATCCAATTGGGACTTTAATGTTTTTGACCTTTGTTATTAGACATCTCCTTTCGTATGGAGTGGTTATGAGATCCCTTAGGATAATTTTACCATGATCCTCATTATTTTATCCACGTGCCCTCATGCATGGATCTTACCAGCTTTTTTCCAATGCTTCGCTAGGCGATTCCTGTTTGCCAACATATGGAGCATGAATTCGCCCTTGAACAGCCATGCCCGAGTGCCTAATGGACATTGCTTTCTCTAGGATGGTCCTCAATCTGGACAAGCATTCAGGTTAGTTGGGGTGGCTTGCCTACCTAGTGGGAGGTTCTTTAGTCAACTCATTATGCTAGATCTCATAATTTTCTGGCCACGAATTCGGCCTTGAGTCTAATTTTCCATATACTATAGTTTGTTCCATTTAACAATTGAATTTTATCCACCGTAAAATTACTTGAGGAAGCCATTTAGCACAAACAAATAAAATTTTCCAGAAAATTACAACTAGAAAAAAAAATCAAAAAAGCAATGCAATATTTCTAGACTCCAGAAGAAATTTTACGACACTTAAAGTTCACTTTTATTAAGCAACCACCGCAAAAATTTCTCGGTCCACAAATTTCTTCGAGCCCAAGAGAAATTTTATGATCTATTAAATTGTTAATTTTTTATTATCAATTTTCATAGAGAAAAGGGAATGACACAAAAAAGACAACAATCTTTTGAAAAAAATTTGGTGATAAATAAATTCATTTTGTAATAACTTCCATAGGAACTGTTGTGTTTTTTTTTCATGTTAAAAGAGAATTCTTGACCACTTTATAAAACAAACAAATTGCATTCCACACTCAATAATCATATGACAATTTTCAACAAACATTCTTGGCAATTTATAATTCTAGAACTCCAAACTTGTTGATCCTTTGCAATTGTAATACACGTGCAGATTTTGTAATAAATTGTGCAGATTCAATGACATGTACAGATTGTATAAACAAAAGGCCTATTCAGTGACATATGAAAAACCTGTGTACAGATTCTCTATCCTTGCCTAGCATTTCGCCATGATAAAGACCCGCCTTAATGCCTGCATACCGTACTGACTCAAAAACCTGAAAATAAAGTACAAGTCATTTAAAAATCCTTTTTTTGGCACTAAATTGGCCACTTAAACTATTTAAACAATTCCAAGGAAATATTATAAGTTTATACAGAGTACAAGTTTATAAAGAAATGAATTAGTCATCCCCAATCTACTGTTTCAGTTGAATGAGATAGAATGCTGGGTAGGAGAAATAAACGTCCATGTGAAGTGGCAATAATAAATAACATTAATTCCCATTGATCACATCAAGAACGTTCCATTCCAAAAATGGCTGCCATAATATTACTATAGCAACTGATATTTAACCAAACACTCCATGTTGTATTATGAATGATTATTCTAGGACACCATAGAATGTGCAACCTTCAATTCTACCATTACTATCTGCAATACATTCTAGAAATGAATGGCATACTTTCCTGTAAGGACTTGCATATGGTTCACCAAAATTGTGCAACAACAAACCTCATGATCAAACATGAGAACCTATTAGCATAGCATATCTCATTTTACCATTGTTGTTTCTCAGTTAGACGGTGTTACATTCAGAAAATAAGCAATATACTTGTCATACAATAACCCACTCTTGTTTGACCTTAATTCCGTGCTACCATCCCATTTTATGTTTCTCAAGGGAAATTGAATTAAAATCTCTACATGAAAGCCTCCATTGTTTGACTTCTAAGAAATAACAAAAGAAATGATACTGTGTTGCAAAGTTGGATGCAACTTCCTATTTAATAAACCCATTGCATGCCATCAAAATCGAAAAAAGTATCATGAATCGTTGATTTCCACAACCTTTTTAGAGGAAAAGGGTGCAATTTCAAATAGGACAGCTTACTTATTCCTAACACCAAAGCCTAAATTAATTAATAGGGAAAGTAATAATTTAGAAACAAATACAATCGAAGAAAAAATGGAAACAAATAGGCAGCAGTCCTAATCAAATCTGAATTATATAGATTTAGTAAATTAGAACAGTCCTCTTATTCTAAAACTAGTAAAACAAGGATTATGGCTAAAAAACGGAACAAGCTGACCCAAAACAGAATTTTGGAAGTGAATCGGTGTGCTCAGATGTTGGACAAGAGCTAGAAATACAGTTGTCATAATGTGCAAAAAAAAAATGGCAGTCTGAAACATGATTACAACATCCAGAATGTCTTCTCCTTGTGCCAAACCTTAGCTTTGCATGCTTGACCTGAAAAAGGGGTTAGCTCTTTGGGTCGGACTAGCCTCAAAACACTCCCCGTAATGGTTTAGCATTGCCTATGTACCACTCCAGAGAGGGCTCAAACCGCAAATAGCATCTAGTAAATAGAATATGCAACTTTGATTGAATCCCTTTGTTTGGTCTTAACACTTGACAACATGCACTTTGAGCATTCCCATCCGACTGGTATATATCCCCACACCATTCCAGAGTGGAAGTGGGACGTGGTTTCGATGGATTTTGTTGTTGGTCTCCCTATGTCCACCCACCATCATGGTGATGGTGGACAAGTTGACCAAGGTCACCCACTTCTCTCCCACAAAGACGACATATACTGTTGTCACGATTGCTAGAATGTACCTTGATGACATTGTAAGACTGCCTGGTATTCCAAGGACGATTATTTCTAATCGGGACACTATTTATATGCCAGACTTCTGGACTACCTTTCAAACAGCGTTGGGCACTCAACTCAAATTCAGTTCCGCCAATCACCTACAAACAGATGGTCAAACAGAGAGGCTGAATCAAGTATTAGAGGATATGTTGAGGATGTATATGATGGACCAGCAGAGCAGATGGGACGATTACCTTTACCTGGTTGAGTTCGTTCGCATACAACAGTTTTCACAGCTCGATTGGTATGGTGCCATATGAGGCACTGTTTAATAGACCCTACAAGACACCATTGAGTTGGGATAAGCTTCAGGACAAGTTACTTCTGGGACCAGCCCATTTGCAGGATATGGCACTGCAGGTTGTTTTGATTAGACAACGTCTAGAGCAGGCTTGTGCGCAGTAGAAGGCATACACGGATACGAAGAGGGTGGAGCGTCACTATTCCATTGGTGACAAGGTTTTTCTTAGAGTGCGCCCACACAAGATCCCTATCCATTTTTGGCAAGGCTCTAAGCTTGCCGCTCGTTTTGTTGGACTCTTTGTGATCTTGGAGATCATTGGCCCGGTTGCCTACCGTCTAGCTTTGCCACTAAACCTATCTCACGTCCATTATGTTTTTCATGTTTCTTTGTTACGAAGATATGTTCCGGATAGATCTCATGTTTTGGATTAGTCGGCTTTATAGGTGGAGGCCAACGGGCAGCGGATGTTGGAGCCCGTGCGCATACTGGAGCACAGGAGGCTGGCCCTAGATCGTGTTAGAGTCCAATGGGACAAATATGACGAAATAGCCGCCACTTGGGAGGATGCAGGGCCTTTGAGGGCGCAGTACCCTTATTTGTTTCAGTGACTTCTAGGAAGAAGTCTGATTCTAGGAGAGGGGGATGTAGTACCCACGTCTTTTTGACACTGTATTCTGGATTAGACTGACTTATATTTTGAGCTATCAAGTTGGTATTGAGAATCAAACTATGTTGATTATCACTCAAGTACATCAAGTTTAGACTATGAGAGATATATGATGTATATTGTGGTCTTTACTAACTTGTTGATAGGATGTATCATTAGTTGATATTACATATTTGCATCATATTTTGTTTATCACTAACTTATTGGCATAATGTGTGATTATTAATTGACACTTTGATCCGTATGAAGAATATGAGATCGGTGTTATTTTACGATGATTTGGTTTTATATGTTTTGACTTCTTTGATGTTTATGGTAGCATATATGATGTTTAGTATTGTGTGTAGCTTGTTATGGGGACATATGCACCTTCCGTATTGCATTGATGTTGATTGCATTATGTCGAGATTTGGTTGATTGACATGCTTGGATGTTGTGTTCGTCGGTTATATTTTATTGGGAAGATATGATTCATGTGCATTGAGTGTGCAGAGATTACAAGGCTGGCCAATGTGGGATTCAAGAGATCGCTCTCGTGATTGGCAAAATTGACCGTTGGCCAAATTTTATCCCTTCTTTATATTATTGTCGTCGTATGATTGGCATATTTCATTTGTAGCCTTTGTAGTAGTTTGATCTTTCGAATTGTTCTTATTGTGGTTAATTAATCACTTTATGTGTATTGTTATTTCATATTGGGATGTTACTTTGATTTATATTGTTGGTGTTAAGCTTGTTTAATTTATCTAATTTCTCGTCTTAAGTTTCATAAATTTTATTTGAGTTTAATGTTGGTTTAACTTGCCTAATTTTGCATTTGGATTGTTTAATCATGCTTAGGATGAGGATACACTCTTCCCAAGAAATCCATTCACCCAAATTCGGATTTGGGAAGAATGATATTTTGGGGAAGTGTGCAAAGCTTGGAAAAGGCTATTTTTGCCTTGAAAAGAGTCCCCAAACTCTACCCATGGATAGGAAAGGCTCTTTTCAATGCAAAGGGGTCCTTACCTCTTTCCTATGAGCATTTACTCCCCCCTTTTTCCATTGTGGTTTTTATGTTTTCCAAGTTTTCATGGGGGCGAATGGATTCACCTCAAGTGGGAGAATGATTCACCTTGGTTTTGGGGAATCCACTTGATTGCTCCATTTATGTTGCTTTGGGTTTGGGGTGAGAGGAGTGACATGGCATCTAGTAGGATGGTGACTAGATGCCACTTAGGCCTCTTCCCATTGGCTTGCTTGTTGGTGGATTTTGATTATTTATCTTCCAAATTTGGAGGGATTGGCATTCCAATTTGTTTTGGTCTTATTCCAAATTTTGAATTTGGAGAGCTTTGTCTCTAGTTGGAGATTGATTTTGGACTTACTTTGGATTGGATTGGAGCTTGGAAAGCTTGGAGTTTTGCTTGGATTTTGAGGTAGGTTTTCTATCATGGAAGCCTTTGAATTTTTGTTGGTTTTATGGTAATTTTTGTGAGAATTAAAACTTGTGTTTTATTTTATCCAATCCTCACCTTTTGGGTTGTGGATTTTAGGACTTCGTGAGGGATTTGAGAAGCTTCCATACATAAGTGCTTTCTCTCCCAACAAAATTAGAAGAAACATTTAAACACATGTAGTGACTTTGGGACTCTACCAGAGGCCACAAAAGAACAATGACACAAGGTCGACCGTAATGCACAAAACTGAAGGCGCCATCTTCAACAAGCAACTACTAGAAAGAAACATAAAAACAGAATTTTCACAAAATTAATATATTGCTCCAGCTACTATTGAGGTTTTTAATAAGAAATAAAGGGTTCCCATTTACTGATTTGATCATTCATAAATTATTATATCTAACCGGAAAATTCTCATATAACATGTCTATTTTACATTCAATCAGCTAATTCATACATCTCTTGTAATGTCGCCTTTTTGGGACATTAATTAATTAAAAATATGGGAAATCATTAATCCACTCGTCCCATGGATTAAAGGGTAAAAATAGGAAGAAGTGTCATTACTCCTTTTATTTTAGAATTAAATATTTTATTCTCCTCTCATGTTTTAATTTTAAAATATTAAAAGAGGGAATTAATATTCTTTTTGGAGTTTAACTTTTTAGGGAACGAGACCCAGATTAAAAGTGACCCTTCTACATGAGAAAACGTGCTAAAGGGAAGGAAACTTGGAGATTTCAAATGCTAAAACTATATAAGGAGAAATGGCGACCACTTGGGGGCATATTGAGAATTTTATCAAAAATATTTTCATGCTTGAAGAGGGATGTGTGTGCCCATATGTGATCACAAACAAAGGTGTTCTTCAACACCACCATTATTGTGGAGAGTGTGAGACCTTCTAAGCTTTCATTGAGTGAATGTTACTTGATATATTCATTCCATGATTGGCGCCATTATTTGATAAGGAAATCTGCATTTTATTGATGATCTTTGGAAAGTTTTATGGAGTTTTATGATCTGCCTTTAATGTTGCAATTATTCCATCCATAGTGACTTGCTTGGGTGGTTGTTTTAGGCATATTTGGGGTGTCTTTGAGGTAATTATTAAATCTGATCTGAATCTGCATTTATTCCAGCTATGGTGACTTGATTTGGGTGTTGTTTTGGCATGTTGCAAGGGTTAATAAGCAATGTTTACAATCTGATCTGTTTTGGCCTATTTTTCCAAGTGTGAGATTGATATTTTGAAGGTTATTGGGTTCTTAGTCACTGCTACAAATTATTTGGGGCAAATCGACTGGGTTTGGTGTTTATTCCATCACATTTTGAGGTTTTTTTGATAAATCTACATGCTGCTGCAATTTATTAATCATTTTAGATGAATGAGTTGATCGTTTGATGGTTTGGAAAGGGTTTAAGTGCTGCAAATAATTTATGCAAACTATCCTAACCCTAGCAACTGGTTTTCAGATTTTGGGGTCTTTTTGAGGTGGTTACAGTGATCCAAAAATTCATATTTATAGCTCTTTGGAAAGGCCTTGATTTATGGAATAATCTGCATTTTATTTGGTGGGAAAATATTGAGTTTTGAGCAAGATATTAATTTTGGAAGTTTCCAGTTGTTCTAAGTGTTTATTTAATTAATTAATTGTTGTTAAAAATCAGATTTGGATGATATTAGCATTCTAATTAGTTTTTCCATCTAACCCACCACTTTGGCATACTCCAACCCCATTTTGGGTTGTAGTATTGCCGGCATTGGGTTATTTGAGGTCAAACTAAGAAGATCTAATATTCCTAGGATTGATTTGGTTAATTAATTTTGCAGATTTAAATAATATCCCAAAACGGGATATTACAACTCTTGTAAGAGACAACGCAAAACGCTTCATATTTAATGTGAATTAAATTAAAATTGAATCTTAAAGAAGGTTAACCTTATCATGTTCTAAAATAACACAGAAATCAAACTCTATAAAGTCTTTTGAGGATCATGTGAGTTGTGCTGTGAAATTCCAGGTTGAAACAAAAGTGATACTAAGCAAATCCAAAATTTACCAACAAGAAAGCTCAATGTTTTATATGTTAAATTTTGACAATTTTGCGGTTACACACTAAAACCATGTAGTTGTAATCTTGAAGCACGATATTGATCACAATGCATCAAGTGGCTATGGCCATGAATATGTCAAGAACATGATAAAGAACAATGGCATAAGATTTATAGAAATATATGAGATTGCACTTTTTATTATTGGAGGTGCAATGATTACAAGGAACCAAGGTTATTAACCAAAGTCAATGATGATCACTAGGTTTGATAACGGGTAATTTATTTATAGTCCTAAGACGTTACAAGACCTTCGTAATATTCTCATGCCACTAAGAACCACCGATTCGCAAATACAATAAATATGTTGTCTTCTCACAATCATCTCACAAGTGTTCCCAATACATTCATAGTCATCATGGGATTTAAATATTGTGCAATGATACACATACCACCTTATGTCAATCATTTGGATGTTAAAGACCTCTAAACTTTCCTTTTATTTAATCTTTTGGTAGCCATTACCTGAGAGTTCACAAAAAATTGGCAAAATTTATGCTTTATTTTGGTGAAAAATTCAAGTAGTAGGGACAATCCACAAAGATAGTGTAATGTCCCATTTTTTGAATAGAGGCCTAATGAAGACTTCATGCCATTCCCTTTCCATAGTGAAAAAGAATAAGTGAATGAGGGAAGGAATTGCACTTCATTTTAGTTTTTTTTTATTAGATTTAATGTTTTCTTTTGGTGGTTTCCTTTAGGAGGCAGGTCAGTTGGGTTTGGGGGAATTAAAGAGGCAATTAAAAGATAAAGTAAAGCTTAAGAGGTTGGTCCTCTTCTAATTGGCCTTTGACACAAAGAAAGGAATATAAAAGGGATTGTGTGACTTTATTTGTAAACCATATCTTGTGCATTTTACATCTACATATGATTTGTTGGGCTAGTTGTTCAATACCATTCTACTTGAGGATAAAACCTCTCTTGTGTGCCATCCAAGGAGGACGGAAACCTTCCTTATGGCTTGGTGGAGAACAAAAACTCTCCATGCTAGTTCATTGAAGAAATCTCTTGAAGACTGTAATGCAACAAAGCTTTGCATGATTTTTGGAACTCTAACCTAGGAGAGCAACTTGGGTTTGGTGCTTTTTAGGGCACATAATTCATATCTATTTTATATTCTAATTCTCCATAATCTATAAGCTCGGAATCCATAATTTGGCTATTTTTTGAGAGGTTTATCTATTGGTTTCAGCCCTTGTTTATGACTGCCATGTTGTTATCATAAATTTAATTACAGCATAGTGTATCATCGCTGATTTTCTGTGTTTAATTATTACAAATTGGATGGATATTGATTGTCATAATTGAAATAATTATCCAGAAGTAATTGTGCATGGTTTTATGGCATATTTGAGTCCCTATACAATTCACTGCTAGGGTTTAAGGAATATTATAGCTGCTGTTATTAAAATCAGATTATACTTCACTTGGGTTTGTGTGGTTTCCTTCTTTTTCAATTTCAGCCCTTAAAACGGATATTACAATGGTATAAGAGCATCTATCCTGATTCAACCTGGAGGATTTCATTCAAAAAACTTGGGTTTGGTGCTTTTTAGGGCACATAATTCATGATCTAATTTTATATTCTAATTCTCCATAATTTATAAGCTCGGAATCCATAATTTGGCTATTTTTTGAGAGGTTTATCTATTGGTTTCAGCCCTTGTTTATGACTGCCATGTTGTTGTCATAAATTTAATTACAATAGTGTATCATAGCTGATATTCTGTGTTTAATTATTGCAAATTGGATGGATATTGATTGTCATAATTGAAATAATTATCCAGTAATTTAATTGTGCATGGTTTTATGGCATATTTGAGTCCCTATACAATTCACTGCTAGGGTTTAAGGAATCTTATAGCTGCTGTTATTAAAAATCAGATTATACTTCACTTGGGTTTGTGTGGTTTCCCTCTTTTTCAATTTCAGCCCTTAAAAGGGATATTACAGTGGTATAAGAGCATTATCCTCCCAACCTGGAGGAGGGTTTCATTAGCAAAGAGCAGATAAATGGCAAACATACATTTTGATGATGTTAGGGTTGAGAGGCTTGCCCTAGGGCAAGAAAGATTGGCGAATAGGATGACAAAGTTAATTAGGCCATGCAAACCACAAATGGAGAAGGAAGTTCCGGGAATTCATAGTGTGAGGCAGCCCTTAGGGTTCAATTTTGGAGTTCCTGCTAGGCCATTCCAGCCTACCTTCCTCCCTAGGAAAGAAGCCAAAAACAAAGTTTGAAACATGACATTCAGGGAGCCATAACATTACTAGCATCTATGAGGAGTACACTCCACTCTAAATTCATAGAGATTAGTGATGCCATCACACTCACTAAGTTCATAGGGTTGAATAATGGTAGAGTGGGAATGGGACCAAGGTCAAAATCCCGATGGAGAGCTTATACCTAAGGAAAATGGCATCAAGGAAGATGTCCCATCCCTAAAGGGCCAAGAATCCTGTAATATCCCCCTTCTAGGATCAATAGAAAATACAACACTCAACAAAGTAAACCACACCACCAATGATTAAAAATCAGATTCAAGTATAAAATCAGAGCCCTATTAATTATCAATACAACCCAAGCATGACCCAGATCTGTTAGCAATTAACACTCAACAATATGTATTAAACACATGGTAATCTGAGTCCTCCTAATACAAATTGCTATTTGCTAACAGACCTCAAAACATTGCTTGAGAAGTATAAAATGATTGCAACAATACTCAGAAAATTCTATGAAAACATTCCACCAACATTGCATTGGTCAAAGAGGAGACTTAATCAAACTAAATGCAATGGGATTGCCAGAGAATTACTCAGAAATATTTCATTGGAGGTCAATCTTGTTGGTCTCATGGTTTTATTATCTTCATCCTTCATTACAGGTGCAAAGTTTCAGTCCTGAACACTGCATAAGGATCAAATAGCAGGAAACCATCCTAAATCAAGTCACAATCAAGGATCTAATAAAGCTGTTTGAGCCAAAACCAAATACTAACAAATTGCTATGTTTGGAAGATTAAAACTGCCTTTTTAAAAGCCACATGGTTGTTCCTTGCCATTGAAAATTGGAATCTAAAAAAAATGAAGTCCAGCTATTGAGCACTTAACCATTCAATAAATTCCAATATAATCTCTTGTATGCTAAGAGGGTGATCAGTCACAAAAGGCCACTATTGGAACTTACACAGCAAATTGATTTAATTGAGTCCTTGAATCATCATAATTCCAATTAGCTCCACAAATAAAGGGATTGATAGGTAATCAAGTACATATATCAAGTCGTAGAGGCATTCCTCATAAGATGCATAAGCAAATCGGTTTGCAAATGTACTTTCCAAAGAAACACTATTTTATATCACAACCATACTCAGACTGTTAACAATCCATAGAAGATTAATGCAAATGAGATGTCAAATCATTGGAGCTAATATGTACCGCACTTTGCACTGTAGCTTTATCCTTGAAAACTTCACCAACAAAGCATGCAATAATTCCTAAATTTTTCTAGGTGGCATAGAACTCAAAAATTGCATGGTCAAACCAACAGCTTCAGAATTCATCCAGATAGCACCATAGTCGCCTAAGAGCTACAAAGTTTTTACTATTAATCCTAAATCAACTTGAAAGGCACTCAAAATCAATTAATTTGCTATTCAAAACAGTTGCTACAGTGACGTTGCTACAGTAAAAGGGCAGATTTCAGTACATTAGTAAACTTCATCTAAATATTTGCTAAAGCCAAAGACATGGATCTCACAAATAATACTTCAATTTGATCTCAAAACCAGCTGGATCCAACCTCCCACGCAAGAGAGATAGAACATCAAAGGGCATACATCCCAACTCCAAGCATGGAGTATCAAAATAAGTTCATCATAGCATAATAATAATAATGGTCCTAGCACTCCTTTTATAAGCAAGGAGGCACAAAATTCGAAAACCATAGGAGAAGGAAAATATTAAATAAAAGCAGTTTGTTTTCCCTAGGTGTGGCGTCCCCTTTGCAAAGGGTGATTTTAATAAATTAAAAGCCACCTAATTTTTTATTTAATTAATTCCCCATTTAATTTTATATATTTTGGGAATTAAATTAAATAAATAAAATAATTAAATAATTATTGCTCCAGGCAATAATATTTAATTATTTAATAAAAATGTTCCCCTTAACATCCCGAAGCCCACGGGGACGTATAGGCTAAGGGTCTTCAGAAATGGGGACATTAAAATCCCTCCATCATGATCAAGGATGACGAAGTACAATTGAAGTTGTTGGGACATTGAGAGGGAGCAGCCCATTGAATTCATAGAAGCTACCCATCACTCTTTCCAAGGATGGCCATTGACTGATCAAAACAGCAGTATTGAAGGGACAAGGGTTTGATGAAATCTTGAAGCACAAGCCTAGTGTTAAGAGATGGAAATCTCTAGATGCACGCTGATGCTTGGAAGCATGATTGAAATTTCTTATTTTTTTTTTCAATTGATTTCTAATGATGCTTGCTAACACAGTTGAAAATAAAGGTGAAAAATCAGATCTTTCAAGATGGTGAAGAGAAGTTGCCAAGGTTGGAATCAATTGCCAATCTTTTGCAAGGAATCAAAGGAGAACCTTTGGACTTAGGTTCAAGTCAACAGGGACATAATTGGTCAGAAGTTCAGTGATTTGACAAGATGGTCATAACATGTGCTTGTCAATTTTGTGGACTTAACAAAATGAGAATTTCAACGAACTGTATAGTTTTTGAATTTGTAGATTAACCACTATTATGAAGCACAAGGGGAAGCAAATCAACAGATTGATGGGAAGTCTTCATGATGCTAAGGATGGAGAAATCAGAATTGCATAGGGCCAATGGGCCAAGATCTTTTGGGTAACCTTGTTGGGGGCCATATAATGAAGAGTTACTGCTTTTGAAAGCCTATAATCACTTCAATTTCTCTGGAATTTTTCAGGGATGGAAGCAATTTATCATCTTCAAAGTTTTAAGGAATTGCTACATCACCTTCATGTGTAATTTGCAATATTTTGGAATCATAAGAAATATTCTCAACAACTTGTGAAGATCAAGGGTACCAAATGGGAAGAGGTTGCTACTTTATCCCTAAGAATTGGGAACTATTAGTGGGCAGCCCTTGGACATAACCATCATATTTGAAATTTGTTGATTCCTCCTATGTCGCTTTCATATTTGTATCATGGAGGGCAGCAGGATCAGGCTTTGATAAGAGGAAGAACATATTGAGAGACAAGGGAACATAGATTCTTGTTGCAAATTCATATTTGAATTTGGCACCTAGAAGTTTGGGATCCTAAATTGGAATTTTTTGAAAGGATGTTGATACAAACTTGATGACCATTGTTTGCATCCTTATGGAAGCCATAAGAAAATTGGTAATCACAAGAAAAATGCATTTCTCCTCCACAGTAGAAGATATAGTGTTTGCATGGGCCACAAGATGGTCTTCCACCACCATCATGCCAATTTTGCATGAGACAACACAATGCTACAGCCAAGGTAAAATGCTCTTCCTAAATTTGCATTTTGGATGGATAGTACTCTCCTTGGACAGCTATAGGTTGATCCATTTTTGATGAAGATTTTTGGGTTTAATATGATGTGTGGAAGGGATTTCAAGTATTACAGTTGTTGCACCCTTTCTATGTCAATAACATCTAAGAATTTTGAGTTAGACAATGCTATACTACAACCATGATGGGATTTCCTCTTCAAAATTATGCATGGGGACTGTGCATACTTTTCCTATGGACAGCGAGAAAGAAAGCAGGTTTTAGACATCTTTCCTCTTAATATGATGGTAAGAGGGTTTACACATGGAGATTGAGCAAATGCACATCCCAACATCACTTGTCTTGCTTATGAAGAAATAGTCCTTACATGAGACACTACACCCACTCAATAGGCACTTCTATGGTCTGATCCAAACTCAATGGGTGAAGAAAATTTAAGGTGGCCATAGCTTCAAGTTTTTTTGCAAAAACCCATTTTCAAGTTTCAATGTAACAATTTCCAAAAGTAGTCAATTTTGGAGCATAAGTTTTAATGTATGTGTTGTTTGCATCTTATGTTGAAATGCAATGATAAATGAAAGAAGGCAATGCTTCCAAGCATGACTAATATGAAGAAGGAAAGGCATAGCTTCGGCATCTTCAATGCATAGAGGCTAGTAAAGTTTACTCTTGGGTAAGATGCTTAATGGTGATAATTTTTGAAGGTTGGTTATATCAATAACATGCAAATTATTACCTCCATGAATGGGAACACTTGAGGAATTAAGAGCGAATTGGAGCTTTCTTGTTGAAATCAATCTTCTATGCCAAATTGGGACAAGGATATGCTGCAAGAATCTTGACTTAAGGGCCAGTTATCTGTTGATTTGAAAAAAGGTTGCTGATCTTAGCACATCTTATAGTCAAGAAAACATTTTTCAGTCCCTATTGATTACTCATGATTTGGGTTTTTGTTCTTCCATAAATTTCAGTTTGGTAGTTGTTGATGCCATGGTTATAGGGTTGGATAGGTGCAAAAATCAAATGGTTAACCCTTATGAGAATGTACATTAGCAGTGCCTTGAAAGAATTAGAACCTTGTAGGTAACTTGTGTTTTCAAAGAATTATGAAATGGTTGATGATTCACTTGATTGACTAGCCTTACAATGAGCATGAATTGAAAGGAAGAACCTCAGGAATTCAAATTTCAGATTTGTTGATTTTTCCAATTTAGGATAAGGTTCATTTTACTATTAACCGGGTATGAACCCTTGGTGAAGTTTAATGTTTTCAGCCCCTCCATATTTTGAGGGCTTTGCAGGTTTGTGAATAAGGAGATAGCTACCATAATAACTGGTTATAGGTTTTAAGGTCCATTTCTTGCTTTATGAGATTTTGTGACAGTTGGGTCTAGGCAAACTGTATCAAGAAGATCCGTCAAATTGGTTTTGAAGTAAACTTGATGAAGAAGACTTCAATAGATTGATAGAGTGCATTTGGGTTGAAATTTGATATAGAAAATCACACTAAGAGAATTTTGGGATTAGAATCAATAGGAGACTAAATCCACACAGTGATATGAAATGCTTTAAATATGGTTTGCAGTCTTGGTGTCACTCAGATTTCACCCTGAAATCTGTGACTACCCTATCCGAAAAAATTTCGTACTTTTAAAATAATGGGTCGTTTTGTGTTTTTATTGCCTGAAAGTTCTTGTATTGCGTCAAGATATTCCCAAAGAGCCATATTAGCCTTTTTCGCCAAATACCCAGATGCCCAAAATTGTTATATTCTGTCGTCGGGATTTGTCTGCGGGAAATTTGTATTTAATTATTTTGAGCCCCGTTATGAGGCTATTTGCGCTCTGTTTTAACTCTGTTATGATCGAATATGTTATTATTCCCTATGTACCAGAAGGGTTTTAACTAGGATTTTAAGTTTTGGGCTTTATTTGTAACTTTTGGCAATTTTTCGTGTTTTTGTGTTATCCCGTTTTGTTTTCTGTGAAATTTCTCTGGACAATTCCTTTGCCGGGTAAGCTTGATTTTTGGCCTGGAGCAGCTGGAAAACATATACGCACGTTATGCCCGGAGGAAGTCACCATCGGAGGTCTGGATCACTGGGAAAAAGCGAAGTCGTGCACTTAAAAAGCGGGGCTGGGCGCATTTTTGAAAACAAAGGATTTAAGCTGCAATGGGAAAAATGAAGCAGCAGGCAAGTGGGATTTTTGTACCTTCCTGCCTTGAACTTTTTCCCATGATAAAAATTCACTTAAGCTGCAGTGAAAAAATTAGAGGCTGCAAGGCAGGCGGGAATTTATTGCCTGCCTTGCAGGGTAAAAATTCCCATGGTGAAATAAAAGAAAAGTGACTTAAGTGAAATTTGGGATTTTATTGCCTGCCTTGCAGGGTAAATAATCCCATTGTCAAAGTCAAATCACTTAAGTGGATCATGGGATTTCCGGGGCTGCCTTGCAGGGTAAAGAATCCCATTGTCAAAAATTCTTAAAAATAGAATTCTATTATGCAAAAAAGTGCGACCCACCTTGGGTGAATAATAATGCATTAAATAAATATTTGTTAATATTTATTCACCCAATTTTGGCACCCAGGCTTGTGGAAAAGTCAACAAAAGCAAAGGGGAATAAAGGAATTGAAATAGAATTCCAAAATTAAATAAATTTAATTTATTTCCAAAAATGCAGCCCCTTTTGAGAAGGAATTAATACTTTTTAAAGTATTAAATGATTATATTAATTCCTATTTTCAGTGGCTATGGTCAAAGCACACTGTGAAGCTTAAGTGAAGTGAAGTGTGGATGATTAAATTGGATTAATTTAATTTATTGGATGGCTGTCCTTAAACATGCTATTTTTAAAAGAGAAAAGCATGATTTTTAATTAGTTGCTTGCCTTTAATTGTTAGGGCAATTATTAATTATAGAATTGTGAAGGTTATATAAGCATGGGCAGCCATATGGGTGAATTAATTTAATTCACAGGTAAAGAATTGCAGCCAAGAGGAAAAGTGCGCCCCATTTGAAGAAGGATTTTGCTCAGGCAAAGGTGAAACAAGGCTAAAAGCTTCCAAGATTTGGCGCATGCTTTGAAGGAGGTTGATCTTTGTCTGCATAATTGTTTGCATAGGTGTTACAGGAGCTCAGGTGTTGTTGAAAAATTCATGCTCTCTTTATGTGCAAATTAAACATCAATTTTTGGGGCAGCAGGCTTGAAAAGTGCAGATTTTTATGATTAAAATTCACTGTTCAACTTCCGGTGGCCATCTTTGTCTGAATAAATTGCAGGAATTCATTACAGGTGCTTTACAAAGGAAAAGGAGCTTTTATCAATGTCCAATACATTGCATATATCCTCCGAATCTGAAGAATTGTCCAGATCTGCACCAATATTGAAGAATTCCAGTCAAATAAGAAGAAAAAGACATTCAGACAAAGATAGACAAAGCTATGGCGAAGAAAGATGAAAAAGAAAGCACAACGGAGTCATGCATCACTTCTAAATTTGCAGATATTGGAGACACGGATCTAGGCTCGGAACCTCTTGCTAAATTGTAGTCAGAGAGAGCAGGAAAGACTTCACTCATGGTTAATGCAGGAGAAACTTCACTCATGATGCAGATTAAAAGCAGTGGAATTATTCGAGCTGCATACTTTTCCATCCATAGAGTTGCCAGAATTTGTTATGCAGGTGCAGATCCATATCCAGATGCAGATGCTGACTATGCAGAAATCCATATGCATATCCAATACTAGATCTCATAGTTGCAAAAGCTTCTGGCACAAAGGCTTCATCTCTTGTTTCGAATGCAGCCCATGAAGAAGACAGTTGGAAAATTCCTTCCAAGATCTTATGCATGTGCTCTCATCTTCCAGTTGAAGCCTTCATTGAATTTTCATTCACCTGGAGTGCTTTCCAGAATTTTTAATTGCTCATATGCAATTAAAAATAAAGATGATGAGTTATCTACGGCCAACCTTGTATTGATGCTTGTACAGAAGAACTGCAAAAGCTTCAAGGATAAAAGAGAAGACAATGTGAAGGCAAAATTCTAGCTAGTTTCCAATTCCAACTGCTTTCAATTCCAGCTTGTTTCCAGATCCAGGGTGCTTCAAGATCCAACTAATTCCAGCTTGTTTCCAGATCCAGTTTGAATCAGGCATGCAGACATGAAAAAGGACAAAGTTAGCTTTCCTCTGGCCTTCTTCTTTCCTCCGACAAAGTCAGCTTTCCTCTTCCTTCTTTCTTTCCTCCGAAAAAGTAATTGAGCGATCAATTCAATTATACAACTTAAGTGATTGGTTTAAAAGCCATTACTTGAAGAAGTCAACTACTTGGAGATAGGTGGCGGATGTGCAAAATAGAAGGTTCTATTTTCAGTTGCAAATCATACATGTCATGCAAAGAGGAATTCCAGGAAGTCAAGATTGCCAGTTGTTTTCTTTCCAACTTCCACATGTGCCAGTTCAACTAAAGCTTCCAACTTGTAATTGCCCCTCTACATTCTATAAGTAGAGGAAGAACCTTCGGGTTAATCATCAATCAGAATTTGTGAGCAAGCAATCTTGTGTTCTTACTTTGTGCTGAACCCCTGAGAGCAACTTGGAGCAAAGGAATACAAAGGAGCAGGTTTCCGGAGAACTTTGTGTCACGGTGTACTGTGTTTCTTGCTTTTAATCTTAGATCTTTGCAAAAATAAACTTTGTGTTATTTTAGATCTGGATCTAGAGCTGCCTTTGTTTTATAATTCTGTGTGTTCATATCTATTAAGTTTCTTCTATGTGCATGCAATTAGCTCTGCTATCTACTAATTGGGATGCACATCTTCCCCATTTCTTCTCTGTATTTCATTTACTTCCTTCTTCTATAAAATATTTCCTTTCTTGAACAGCTGCTTACTTGCTGCAGAACTTCTTAGTTATGGTTCATGAACTAAGTGGTTAAAGTAAAACCCCTGTTTAGTTAATAGCACCTCATTTATTGACAAATCTGACATGGGAGCCTCACCGGTTAAATGAGGGAGATTTATCTCATGACTGGGCCTAGGTTTGATTGCTATGCAGAAAATCTCGGGAAGGGAGGACTGTAATTTCCCCTTTTTCGAATTGAAGCCTAATGAAGACTTCTTGACATTCCCTTTTCCGTGGCGAAGAAGAATAAGTGAACAAGGGAAGGAATTGCATTTCATTTCAGTTTTCTTTTATTAGATTTAATGTTTTCTTTTAGTGTTTTCCTTTAGGAGGCAGGTCGACTGGTTGAGGAATTAAAAAGGCAATTAAAAGATAAAGTGAAGCTTAAGAGGTCGGTCCTTTCTAATTGGCCTTTGGCGCCAAGCAAGGAGTATAAAAGGGATTGTATGACTTCATTTGCGAATCATCTATTTGGCACATTTTACATCTTACACTTGGTTTGTTGGGCTAGTTGCTCAATACCATTCCACTTGAGGACGAAAACCCTCTTGTGTGGCATCCAAGGAGGATGGAAACCTTCCTTGTGGCTTGGTGGAGAACGAAAACTCTCCATGGTGGTTCATTGAAGACATCTCTTGAAGACTTGCTTGTTGATTTGGATCAGAGACATCAAGAAGAAGGATTACAAAAGCTTTGCATGATTTTTGGAGCTCTTCCCTAGGGGAGCGACTAGGGTTTGGTGCTGGTTCAGTGCCTTCTAGGGCACATAATCCATATATTCTTTTATATTTTGATTCTCCATAATTTATAAGGTTGGAATCCATAATTTGGCTATTTTTGGAAGGGTTTATCTATTGTTTTCAGCCCTTGTTTATGGCTGCCCTGCTGCTGTCACAAATTTAATTACAGCAGTGTATCATCGTTGATTTTCTCCATTTATTTGTTGCAAATTGGATGGATATTGGTTGCTGTAGTTGAAATAATTATTTAGAAGTATTTTTTCAGCTGTTGTGCATGGTTTTATGGTGATATTTAAGCTCCTATACAGTTCACTGCTAGGGTTTAAAGAATATTACAGCTGTTATAAAAATCAGATTTTATTTCACTTGGGTTTGTGTGGTTTCCTTTTTTTTCAGTTTCATCCCTTGAAAGGGATATTACAGGTAGTCACAAAAAAAGAGATAATCGCATTTCACAACTCCTTGATAAAGTTTTCCACAGCTAGCAAAAGATTTTCTAATTTGCACAAAACTATGTTCATTGAAAAATTATGGGCAGAACTGGAAATTATGTGAGAATTCCTAGTGTGTAAGCTCAACAATGTACGCAAGGGATCAACCATGCGACCTTGCTGAAAGGTGAATGATTGGATGTTTTTTAAAACTTCATAATCTTGTATACAAAATGGCAATAATGCAACCAAATCTAAATGATGGAAGTAATCATTTCTTTTCTTACAACATCTAAAGCAAACAAAATTGATAGTGTAACTGTTACAAAGAGATTTAGCATAATGGTGCATGTAAATGTACAATGTTGGATGATTGTACTCAAAATGAAAAAACAGCAAACGGCTTTATGAAGTATGGGGAAAAAAAACAACAAGAACAGAAAGCCACTATTTCTTAGTGGAATTTTAAGCTTCATATTATCTGATCTGTTAGTTCTGTGGATCTGCACTAAAATATATTCAAATGAAAAGAAAAGGTTACTCTAGATATGCTTGCCAATATGTAAATAAAGTTAATAGGGTGTAAAATTATTATTGAACTCACTCTACCAAAAGCAAAATTATATGCTTTAACAAAAGTAGAATCTAACACTTAAGTTCAAATCACATTACAAGCACACCATGATCAAAAATGTCACCACTAATGTAAGGATTAATATATGCATCATAAATCATAGCCTCAAATATTTTCAATAAACTTAATGAATATCCAATACTAAAAAACAAAAGGTTAAGACCTCTTCAGCATCCTTGATAGTAGGGCAATATACAATAGTTGATCCACCACCCTTGACATCCTTCACAACTTCACAAGCCAACTCCTCTCGAGAAGCTGCTGTCCAACTAAAAATTTTCACACCATAATAAATATTTGGGCGATCAAAAGAACCAGTAACTTCATAAGGATTTATGAGTTTTACGGACTCCATAATATCAAGTCGAACTCTGCAAAATAAATCTTCAAGTCAAAAGAATGCTTTAAAACAATATTTTGAACAACGAAATTCTCTTTAATAGTGGAAAACAAGCCAGTAAAATCATAGCATAAGAATTACTTGTAGACAATTAGAACCTAATGCCAATAGGACAAATAAAACTTTCAAAGGTCAAGTAGAATGACAATAATAGAGATGGATGTATAATTCCAGGCATAACCTCAAGCTTTTAAACATAAGAATGCAAAAGTAATTTAACCTTTTTACCTACACCATCTAAAATAGAGATCTAACAAACTGACTAAGAACTGAGAAATCGTGACAGTACATCAATAAACTAATATGATCAAATCCTAATTACTGATTGTCTCAAAATAGAACCTCTCACCAAAAGGAATAAGCCAAAAGACTATGGTTGATGCATATTATTGCAAACAATTTATCTAATGGAAAGAGAATTTCATTCTCCTAGCCCAAAAACATGTAGCAGCCTTTACTCTTTCCCAAGGCACATTTGGTTCCCCACACAGGATAGAAGAATCGCAACCCATGTGCAAGTCTAAGGAAGTAATTGATATTTACCAAACAAAACTGGAATTATATAGAGGATGCTATAAAATCGCAAGAATGAACTATTTCCGTGTATTATTTACATGAAGTAGCTTAAGGATTTTGTAAATGACATGTTCTCACTAATGAAAAGGTAATACGAGACATGCCTTCTTCACCACAAGCGAGTAAGAAAGAACTCAACAAATCCTAATGAATGCCTTACTACTAAAAACTGCCTAAACAAAACAAGAAACAGTCAGACCCTAATTGCTGGCTATGAATTCCAACAAGCTAGTAAGACAATATTTATTGAAACATGCTAATCTAATCAGAACAATATCTTGCTACTCTTCCTGAAAACATATGAATTGTAAACCTATGATAGGTATAGCACAAGCATAAAGTGATAATATCCAAGTGAAACAGAAGAACATAAGATGGATAAATAATATACCAAAAGATCAAGTAAGAAACAGATTGCATAAATAAATCCAAAGGTTGTGTAAGATCCCTTTCAAGGGATGAAACCACAACCAAGGAAATTAGCTTAAACACTAAAATAACCAATCTGATTTTTATAACCAGCTGACTGAAATTAGAAACCAGCAATCAGATTTCTCCAAACAGCAGTATAATAATGTATGTAAAACACGGAAAACACTCCAAATATCCTTCCCACAATTTAGATATGTATTTGAGGCATCCAATACACCAATAATCAATGGAAATTCTGAGTCAACACACGGCTGGAAATTAATTAATAACCAGCGAAGAGCAGCCACAACTAAATTATGAAAAACGGGTCTAGAAACCCTCAAAATTCATAAGAATGAAGATTCCAGCTTTATAAAATATGTTAAATCAGATTATGAAATGAAAGATCAACTTTAAGCCCTCCTTCATCAAACCCTACACCGAGGTAGGTCGCTCCACCTAGAAAAAGCAAATAAAAATCTGAAAATGGATGATTCTCCTCAAATCTGCAATTTACTTCAAGCTCATGCAATGTTGAAGGGCTTTCGCCCTCCAATAAAACCACTAGAAGGGTTTTTGTCCTTCTAGAAAGCCACACAAGAGGGTTTTCGTCCTCAAGTGGAAGAACATGGAGCAACAAGCTCCAAATGCCCAAAATAAAAAATGCGCCAACCTAGATGATTACAAAATGAGGACTTCACTTCACTTTATATCCCTCCTTTGGCGCCAAGGCTAAGAAAGGCTAGGCCGACCCATAGGAGATGTTAGATTTCTTCATTAAGCTTCTTTTATTTTCCTTTAACCCAGCCAGCCTGCTTCAAGAGGGAAAACACTAATAAAGAAAACATAAAAAAATTGAAAAACAAATGCAAACAAAAGCTCAATGTTCTTCTCCGACTCTACTTCTTTGCCATGGAGAAGGAATGGCAAGAACCACCTAATTTTTTACTCCTTAAGTGGGATAAAGGGACATTACAGGTTGTTGCAAGGAGTCTGTAAATCATAGATGTAAGATCATAACATGGATAAACAACATACCAAAACATCAAGGAAAACGCAACTCTATGGTACAAATCGGCTCCAACATTTAGAATGTCATAGGGAATAAGTGAATCTTAGTCGACTAGGATGTCCTCTTTGTAACATACACTATTGAATTTGAACCGCGCTCCCTAAGATCAAAGAGATTGTCTAGGGTCATGCAACTCAAGTCTTCCCAAACATAAGGTTAATAGTTGGCATGTCCAACAAAAAGCATTTTAAGACTCTAGCTCGTAAAGTATTGAATCTGAATTTGACAACTGCTAAAATGATAGTGTATTTTAAGGGGTATCTAACACTGAATACTCAGAACAACATCTAGACTTGTGCTAGTTTAACTCAATGGAATTTCATCTACACTTGGAGTATAAGTAGTAAATGTGCAACTGTATAAAAGGTGTATGGGGAATCGAATAATGAGGTCAGAGAATCCATTCAAGTCAGGGCTGATCAAAATCCTCGATAACCTGAGTGAACCTGTTTGTATCGATGTCAAAACATTTTTGCTTCATGATGTCCCTCAACATCTTTCAGGACACCAGAGATCTTAACATGGATCTAAGGTGCAAATATCTCAGCTATATCCTCTAATGTAAATTTGTGATAGGAACTTCCTATGCATGTCCATTAGCTTACCAGGATGAAAGGGTAGGGACCTCAAGGAGAATTTTTTTTTAACTATTTGGAAGATGGAATGCTGAGGATGTTACCTCAACTCTATCTCGACGAGTTTCCAGAAATACTTTCCTAGTGACGACATATTCCAACAGGTAATACCTTCTATCACCAAAAACTTCTCAAATGGAGTGACAACCACTCCTACAATGCTAAAGATTGCTTGAAGTGCTACATGCATATATATCGGTGATGAATCTTGGAAAAAACACATGATCGTCAATAATGCAAGGATAGGAAGCAGAATCCACGATGGTCGTTGAATGGAAGTAGGTGAAGAATAATGTTTGGACTAAAGGGTAGCATCATACAGTTATATGCAATCTAAATGGTACCTTTCCGTTGGTAAGAAAAGGTACCCAACTTTTTGTTGATGGCAGTTTTGATCTGTTTGCTGTCCACTAGAGATTTGCTTGTAACTTGAAAATCCATCTAATAAGAGACATCATTTGAGACCCACTCCTTTATAAGAACTTCGATCTAAAGTTTGGCAAAGTGAAAATCATCTAGTAATTGCACGATTTGACTCTCTAAAATTGCACAATCTGACGGATGTCCCCATTCTTTCTTAAGTGGCACAAGATAAGTTGCAACCCTAGGTTCAAAATATCTAGTGAGTAAATGACACCAATCTTGGCTAAAAATTTTCACAAGCTCCTTGTTAATGGTGAACCTTCTTAATGGGCTTACTGCTCCTAGGTTTCTTTTGACATACGGGCTTTGCATTTTTTTAAAGGGAATGTCATGTTTAATAATCCTAGTGTTAAATATCCCTAAGATCTTTGTATGACCATGCTAACACCTCAATGAATTCCATTAATAACTTTACGAAAGCCTCTTTCTCTTTTTTAGTCAAACGAGCACCAAGATAAACAAATTTTGGCTCTTCTTCCGTGCCTAACTTGACAGCAATGGTTTCACCTATGATTCTCCCAGATGGTTCAGCAAAAGAAAAAATCTTGGGTTGATCATGTGGAGAAAACATGGACTCTAGACTTACCAACCAGGAGGCATTTTATTACTTGACAACTGCAAATAATCGCCACAATTGAGCACACAATAATCTGAATCAAAGTAATCTCCCTTCAAAAAGGTATCCATTTTCTCATCACAAGAGAAAACTAGCCAATTAGTTTCTAGATCAGGTATTATAGGCATGTATATTTTTTTGAAAATGCAATCAATTTGATCAACATACTTGGGATTATAAGCAAAAACAGCAAGCTTGTTAGTTCTACAATTGAATTCTCTGAAAACATGATTAATGTTAAAAGCTTCAAAGTATTCAATCAGAGACCAGACCTTTTGTGTATAATAATGAAGACGAGTTTCATTAGTCTTATAAATCTTTTTTACTTGTCTTATTACCAGTTCTGAATCTCCAAATATTGTTAACTTCTTAATGTTTAAACTTAAAGCTTGTTGTAATGTAATGTCCCCAAATGGACATTGATCCACACTTGGATTTCTGGCAAATCCCAACCTCAAAATACACTTTATGGAAAATATATATAAATGTTATCACACAAATCTGAATATTCTAAAGAAATGGCAACTGAAGACCCGGACACCTTTTTGTTCGAGTTTGACGTTTTATGCAAGAGCTATGATTATGCCATTAATGCACATAAATTGAAGTTATTCCCTGCTACATTCAAGGATGCAGCCTTGAGATGGTTCAAGGGTTTAGGAAGAGATACTATCACCACATGGGCACAGATGAAGGAGAAGTTTCTCACTAAGTACCAGGACTATTGCAGACCGAGTAGCAGAGGAGGTGAGGAAATCTACAAGATGGCATGAAGGAGGATGAACCATTGGAAGACTATCTAGAAAGATTCATGTTCTGCGTTCAGAAGACAAGACACACAAGACTACCTCCTGAATCTCTCAAATTACTCTTTTTGAAGGGACTCAATGAGGAGGACATGGATTCTCTAGATCAGATACGAGCTGGAGACATTTTATAAGCTTCCTTTGAGGAGATTTGTGAAACCTGCAAGAATTACTCTAGAGCCATTATGAAGAGAATAAGACATGTAAGATCAAGAGGTGGATCAGCTACCAACACCATTGGGGACATAGCCAAGTCAGAAATTGTCAACATGTTCAAGAACATGAAGCGGGAGATTGTCAATGACATGGCCACTCAATTAGATGTTCTGCATGCCAAGAAGAAAAGATAAGATGCAAAGGCAACACTCAACGAGTTATGCCATGCATACAGAAGGAAGAAATCTGACTATCGATGCAGAGGATTAGCTAGCATTGCACAAGAAAGGGAGGCTTTACCTGAATTCAAGATGTTGAAGACAGAGGATGGAATAGTCTTCTATGTTGCTCAAAGAAAATGTGGCCGCCAAGACAAGGAGGTATGTCACAAGACCCTTTGCCAGCATTTCAAAATTAGTCTAATAATCCATATATGCAACCCCCACCTTGGGCTAATCCACAGCAAGGTTGGTCTTCATACCCTAGCCAATACCAGCAACAATGGCAACCTCAATTTGCAAGCCAACAACAATGGCAGAAGATGGGCTTGTGAAGAGGTATGCTCATGAAGGAAGAACACTATGGGATGCTTATGGTAATTTTCAGTTCGCTGTAATTTTCCAAACAGCAAGCCCCAATGGGCAAATGAATGAGGTTTTTCATGTAAGCACGGGTCTTATGAATGTCCCAAGTCATCACCCACCAAGTATAAGGCTTGTGAGGAAGAAAAAGGGGCTTTAGATGAAGAAAATGGTAAAGGAAAGACTGCTGTCCCAAACTCAAAAATTCTGAGTTTATAGATGTTGGGAGCAACCCAAGGTATGATATTCTATATTTTATTTCTCCTTCCATATTGAGTTTCGTTAGGTATGATTTTGAGCATGATAGGGAGATGGATATGGTGTGTCACATGGGGTATAATGGTCACATTCTTGTTGGTACTTTTGCTCCTAACAATTGGGTGCATGATGGAGGAAAAGAAAGAGTGACTATCACTCTCCCCAATGAAGGAAGCCATAATAGTAAACTTGTTGTTCCGTATGAAGAAATCATCATTAGAGGACACAAAAGCATGATTGATTCCTATGTTTCTCTTTCTTTCATAAGGGAAAGTCATTTTCACAAAGAAAGGTACAAAGTTCCTTGGTATATCTATGATAATATTCATACATGCATGCACTATATTTCAGTTTTCTCCTCTTCTTATGAGCATAGAAAAAAAGGAAATTGGAGTATCTTCTTGCACATATTGCTCCATGTGGAATGAGAATAAAAGGATTTGAGTTTTGCAAGTTCGGTGTGGATACAAGGAAATCATTTCATTTCTTTTGTCAAATGATGCTAACTCCTATCTCTTTAGAAGACTTGAAAGAAGGGTGGATCACATGGACTACACTTGGCATGGTAAAAAGTTCATTTTCAGATTTTGAGCTACAGTTATGTCTTCCATTTGAATGTTTGATTGATGTGCTTCCAAAAGCTATGTGTTGGGAATGTTTGGTTGTTGTTGCTTACATTTGGGCTTCAATGGAAAGTTTGGAAAAGGTGAAGGAACATGGTATGAATTCTTCTCAAAGCATTTCATTTTCAGCTATACATGTGGATAATTTTCAGTTGATTATGGTTGAGGATGAAATTTCAGTTATATGGGAGCCACTTGTATTCACTAGATTGATGTTCTTTCATGTTGGGGAAAAGATTTTGAAACATGCTAATTGCTGCCCCAAGGGAGGACTGTAATGTCCCCATTTTTGAAGACCCTTAGCCTATCATTCCCCGTGGGCTTTAGGGATGTTGCAAGGGGAAAATTATATTAAATAATTTTATAATATTGCCTGGAGAGTGATTTTTATCATTTGACATTATAAAGCAATATTTATTTAATTATTTAATATTTATGGAGCAAGTAATTATTTAATTAAATTCCCAAAATGCAAATTAAAAAGGGGAATTAATTAAATAATATTTAGGTGGCTTTTAAATATTAAAATCACCCTTTTAAAAAGGGGACGCCACACCTAGGGAAAATAAACTGCTTTTATTTAATAATTTCCCTCTCCTAGGGATTTCGAAGTTTGTGCCTCCTTGCTTATAAAAGGAGTGCTAGGATCATTGTTAGATTATGTTATGATGATATTTATTTTATGCTCCATGCTTGGAGTTGGGATGTATGCCCATTGATGTTTTTTTTCTCTCTCTTTCTTTTGCGTGGGAAGTTAGTGAGCTGGGTTTGATATTCAATTGAAGTATTTTCATTAGATTTGCAAATCTACTTGTTGGTGATTCTCTTTCTAGCTTTGGCGCCTTTAATTGAGAGTAAAATCTGCATGTTATTGAATATGATGAAGGGTTTTATGGTGTTTTAGATCTGCTGGTTATTGCTGGTTTTATTCTAACTATGGCGACTTGAATAGGGCATCTTTTAGCATGTTTTAAGGGTGAACAAGCTTTATTCAAAATCTGATTTGTGTTGGCTTATTTTTGCTGAGTTTGGGCAGCTGTTTTAAGTGTATTGAAGGGCTATTGAGTGCCGGAAATCATTTATGCCATTTACTCAAACCCTAGCGACTGGTTTGGGGACTTTGGGGGCTGTTTTGGAGGGATTTCGGTTATCATAAAATTCAGATCTGTATTTCTGCGGAAAGATCTTAATTTATAGAACTATTTGCATTTTATTTGAAGAGAAAACATGGAATATTGAAGGAGTTATCAATTTTAGAAGATTTCAGCTGTTTGCATGCTTCCCGGTTGTGATAATTTAGTATTTATTTCAGATCTGCAGTTTTTGGGTTGATTTAATATTGAATGTGATTGTAGAAATTAGGAGGAATAAGGAGAGAGTGATTTCATAATTTTTGGAGTAGTTTTTGTGCCCTAAAAGTGCTGGGCGACCTACTTTTTAGGTCAAAATTAGGGTTTCGGTTGGCTGTGCAAAATCTGATTTTTGCATATTGTTCCTCATATTTTTATGGTCCATTATCCAAAATTTTAGCTCATTTGGACTTCCCTAGCCAAAGATATAATTTTTTTAAGTTTGCAGCAGTTAGGGTTTGAAAATTAATTATTTTCAGCTGTGTGTGATCAGATTTGTATTAATTCCTAACTTATTCTAGAAGGGGATATTACAGGTACAAGGTTTGTGGAACTAATTACTAAGAGATGCAAGCACTTTAACTCGTAGGAGAATAGTGCTTGCTCCTTTGTTGAGAGATTGCAAATCTACCAGACCTATGAGAAGATGATTGCAAGACGACTATTAGACCTTGAGTACCACAATATCCCCTTTAGGGACAAATAGACGAATCTACAAACCTCAACAAATCGAACTATAAGGAGGATGTAATGTCTTTTAGTTCAAAGTGGCTTACCAAATGTCAGAGTCCCCAAGGGCTAAACCCAATGTTTGCAAGGGAAAAACCAAGAAGCTGGTGGGCACATTTTACCAAGGGAGAACCAATTGGAAATGATATATTTTTCATTTCAGATTCTTATAACAGCTAGTTATTGAATAAAATATTTACCCAGCAGACAACTGAAACTTCAAAAATGCATATTTCATTCAACACCAAATACAAATTATGGAAAAGGGGCATAATTAAATTAGATACTTAAGATGGCTTTTAAATGCACTCCACAAAAGATTCACTGAGCAGCAAATCCAACAAAAACAGGGGAAAATTCAGGATCAAGAAATTAGAAACTTCTTTTATTTACATTACTTAAGATCTCAACTTTGTAGCATGTAAAAACACAAGGATCCCCAAAATAGTTGTGCCTTTTGCTTTGAAATTAAAGCCAACACATTTGGGCCTTGTGTCTCAGATCTTTATTACCAATGGTATCAATGCCAGTTGGATGCATGCCCACTCCCATGTTCATCTCTTTCATAATAGATTAGTGAAAGCTGGTTTTGCAGCAATTGAAGTAACTCTCTTGTTCCATTTGTACCTTTCCTTCTGTTGATCTAGTATGTTCTTTAAACCTTGTGATAACATTGCATGAGTTTTCCCACTAAGCAAATGCGACTTGATATGTGACTTGTTTTTGCATTGGTTCGCTTTAGTGAAATTAGGAAATATAATCCTGCATACATGGAGCTGTTGGTAAACCAAAAACCTGAAGGTTTCAGTTGGACTAGTCTTTGAATGTATCCAAGTGTTGAAATAAATACTTTTCCATCTAACCCTAGTGCATACATCCCTTGCAAGAGGGGGCTGTTTTGGAGCGTTTCCAGTTGAAGATAATTTTAATCTTAATTTTGAATTACATCAACATTGAGCCCTCAAGGGTTATGCTTGAATACCATCTTCTTTTAAAGCACCAAAGGTCAATGGAGAAATCTTAAGTTTCCTTTCTCTTTTTGGGCTTCCTCATGTGGAAGATATTAAAATGGTCTTCTTTTGGAAAGTCACAAAACTTTACAAACATCAATAACTAGAATGCCTTTATTATCAATCCCCATATGGGGAGAATTATTAATTAAAAAATTAAAATAAAGGAGTTATGATTTTTCCAATTTTTGGAGTGGATTTGATGCCCGTGTGAAGGATGAATTCTTTTCAAGGTCATAATTTTTTCAGGTTGGTCCCAAAAATCTGATTTTTTAGGAATCCGTTCCCTTCGTATTTTTGTTGTCCCAGCAATCACCATGAGTAGTGCCCTGATCAGCTCATTGTCTCACCTGCTAGCCATGAATTTTTATTTAAGTTTGTACTTACCAAAAACAAATTATTTTCAAGCATGGGTGTTTGATAACAGATTTCTTTGGTCCTATATTATTTGGCTCCCCTTGTTCTAGTAAGGGGACATTACATATGCCCCAAGTTAATTCCATGCCATACAGTGGTGTATTAATCCGTGACATTATTAAATATTATTGGAAACCATTTCACATATGACAGATTGATAGCAATGCACCCTATTCCATACAAGCATTAAATTCATTAATTTGATTCATCCTCCATTGTTGTTTAATTCACCTTTAAACACATGCCACAATGATTAAAACCATGCTTTATAATTCTTAGGGACAAGTCCTCATTGCACATAAAATAGGAGCACCATGACCAGTATCACATAAATGATAATTCCCTGCTATTTCCAAAGAATAATTTCCTTACTCTCATGAGTGGTGCTTGGAATTCCACAAAGAGTGTTCAGGCTGCATACTTACCGCTGTTACTGATCAAATATGCAATTCAATTTCCTGCTTGAATTTTAGCAAGAAAACCAATGCAAATCACCTGATCATTGATTTGCAAAACTGAAAAGACAAGTCACCTTCAAGATAAGCTGATTCCCTATGCTTAATTAGCAAGAATTGAATGCCAAAATTTCCGTCATTTCTAAGTATTTGGGGGCTGCCAAAGATTGGCTAGTCCTTAAATGAGCCAACAGGCTTACACTATTTGTACTCTATCTATGGAACCAAGAATAAATATGAACTAGAGGAGAAATGAAGATAATTTATCTTTCAATTCTTACTGCATTGAAAAGTATGCCTTGCTTAATTGTGAAGAACTATATCATGACTTCATCTTTTCCTTCAAACCTTTTGTAGAAGGCAAAGATTTCTCCCCATGCAAGCAACAACAACTTGATAAGATGGTTTTATGTTCCAAACATGAAGCCAAGGGTCTAAATTCACCTTTGAGAACTTGCTCTCAAAGCTTTCCAAGTGGCAGCCCAAATGTGAAATTCTATAACAAGATGAAGTGTACTTTTTGTAGATGGCACTGAATGATTTCAATTCATTGAAAGATGCAATTGCTTGGTAGACTTCATTGATCTTTATTTCACTGGTGATACCATTCTTTCTAAAATCAACCTTATTGATTGAAGATTCGGAAGCATGGCTTCAATGTCCAAATGATAAAAATCAAATTCCCAAAATTTATGATCGTTAAGAAACCAAAATTGAAAATGTGTTGGTAGATGATGTAAGTTGGTGATTTTGCAATTTTCGCTTTTTGGAAATCCTTCTAAGTTCCATTGATTAAACATTGTCCTTGAGCTCCTTACAAGAAAAAAACTGAAGAACACATCTTGCCCATTGGTGTGTTTCACAAAAGAACCAACAAGATTCGCTTGTTCAATTAGAAGATATTTTTTAGAACAATCCAACTAGAATTCCGAATTCGTTATGCATGCCTCTAACTGAAGGAGAATTCTACCATGAATTGCAATCTCTATCATGCCAAATCAACAATAGATTCGTTCCATTTACCTCGGCTCAACATAAGTGCATTTAATTTGGAAATTGGCAGACCATTGGAACTTTCCCAACTTCAATTCGAAAATAAGGGTTCTGAGTTGATGGAACAAGAAATAATTGATCATTGTCCCAAATGGAGACACCCACTTGGTATCAAGCAGCGATATGGTGCATGTGAGGGTTTGATGGATGGATCATTTGAATGCAAGCTTGGGCGACAAGAAATTCCATTGCCCATTAGAGAAAGTTAGCCATGTTTGATGAATGGGTTACAGATCGAATTGATAAGTCACCACAAAGGATCCCAGTCAAGTGAACCTTGCTTCATGAACATGCCTCTTCATAAGATTCATAGTCCTCTTTAAAACCTAGATGATTTTTTTAATTCCGAGGCTCAAGTTCGAGTGCAATGGTAAGAAAGGCAAATTCTACAAAGAATCAACCCCCAAATTCTTGCACCATGCATATGCTGAAACCGGTTCTTCTTTTTGCCACATATCAGTAGGTGAATTGTTTGATGCTGAATTGCATGAAAGAGTATTCCCTTCTACATCTGCACATTGAAATCTTGAATTGCAATGGAATTGAGTTGAACAAGATCCATGCCCATCAAAACCAAGATTTTTTTATCATGTTCCTAGAGTCATCATTTTGCAACACTACAAGAATCATTAGTAAGGGACCCTTCCGGTTAGTTTGGTGGCACAAATAGAATTCCAATTGTAGATCTAATTCTTCATCTTCAAGGAACTAGATAAGAGACTTATTTGTCACTCAACAATGTTCCAACACTAAATGAGCAAGTTTACATTGTTGACTAGATTATCTGCATAGCTGAAAACCTAGGCAGTCATGAGATAAATCTCCCTCATTTACCGGTGAGGCTCCCGTGTAAGATTTTGTCAATTATGTATCCTAGTATCTATCTGTGGGTTTTACTTTAACTATGTAGCTCATGAACCATAGCTAAGACAATTCTGCAGCAAGTAAGCAGCTGTAAAGAAAGGAAATATTTGTAGAAGAGGAAAACAATAGAACACAGGAAGAAAGGGGAAGATGTGCAACCCAATCAATAGTTTACAGAGTTGATTGCATGCACATAGATTAAAACAAATAGATCATAAACACAAAATTTAAAGCAAAGGAAAACTTCTAGATCTAGATCTAAAATAACACAAAGTTTATGAAAGATCTAGAGAGAAGTAAGAAAACAAAATGCACCGTTGACACAAAGTTCTCCGGAAATCTACCTCCTCTTTATTCCTTGCTTTCAGAAAAATATCAAGGGTTGCAAGCACAAAGTCTGGAACACAAGAATGTTGATTACAAATTCTGATCCTTTAACCCGTAGGTTCTTCCTCTATTTATAGTGTATAGAGGGCAATTACAAATAGGAAGCTTTTAATGAATTCCCGCATGTGGAAGCTATGAAAAGGGAAACAACTGACAATCTTCCTCCTGGAATTCCTCTTTGCATGACATGCATGATTTATAACTGAAAATAGAACCTTCTATTTTGCATGTCTGCCACCTATTTCCAAGTAATTGACTTCTTCAAGTAATGGCTTTTAAACCAATCACTTAAGTTTTATAATTTAATTGATTGCTCAATTACTTTGTCGGAGAAAATAAGATAAGGAAGAAAGAGTTAAAGAAATTAGAAAAAAATTGCAACACTCTCAGTCTTGTTCTTCTTCCATATTCTGCATGCGGTTGACTCTTTTGCCTTTGATTCTCACCAAACTGGATCTGGAAGCTCACCAAACTGGATCTGACTGTGATTTGCTTGCGGGTATTGCCTTTGACCTGTCTTCCCTTTTATCCTTGAAGCTTTTGCAATTCTTCTCCAGTACATGCACCAGTGCAATGTTTGCCGTAAATAATTCAGACAAAACTCATCATCTTTTATTTTTTAATTGCATATGAGCAATTTTAAATTCTGGAAAGCACTATTTGTGAATGAAAATACAAGTAAATTCAATGAAGGCTTCAACTGGAATATTGGGAGAACATGCACAAGATCCTAGAAGGAATTTTCCATGCACTAACTTCTACATGGGCTGCATTAGAAACAAGAGGATGAATTTTTGTTGGAAGCCTTTGCAATTATGAGATCTGGATCTATCAATTAAATCGGTGATAGGTTCAGGGCCTATGTCTGTATCATTGACTTCAGCAAATCTAGAAGCTATGCATGATTCTGCTGATCTTTCTCTTTCATCATGCTTCAACATGGCTGAAACAATCTTTGTCTGAGCTCTATTTTTCTTTTAATTATGCCGGAATCCCTTGCAATTGGATCCATTTGTGCAGATCTGGAAACTTCTTCAGATTTGGAAGATATATTTTATGTACCTGACATTGATTTGAGCACCTGTGATGAATACCTGCAATTTATTCAGACAAAGATGGAGTCCATGGCACGAATACTTGATTTTTATCACCAAAATCTACATATAAAGTTTGCTACCCTAAAATTTGAGGTTTTGCTTGCATGCAAAGCAAGAAAAAATATTATTTAATTCACCCGGGCACATATACCAACATACAAATGCTCATAATGACCAAAATTAGGCCATTCCAACCTTCTAGGCGCCAAAACTGGAAGCTTTCCGGTAGTGGAAAATAAACTTTAATACAAAATCCTCCTTTTGGCGCCGAAACCTGTCTGGGCTACAATCCTCATCAAAAAGAATTAATTGCTTCTTTATTATGGCAACCGAATGCTTATATAACCCTCAGTATTCTATTTTTAATAATTGCCCTTCCTATTTCTGGCAATTTAATTAATAAACAATCATGTTTATTCACCCAAATTGGGCGCCCAATTAAGCATGTCGCTGGTTGTTTTTAAATAAATTTATTTTATTAATTTTTAGCATGCATCCTTGACTTCTCCTTAGCTTTTCCACTTGCATTGACTTTCCTTCTATTTATGGCGCCAAAATTGGGTGAATAAACCATTAATAAATATTATTAACTGCATTGTTATTCACCCAAGGTGGGTCGCATTTTTTAGCAAGGGTAATTTCCAAAAATAGGAAGTCAACTTTGATGGGAATTTCTACCCTGCATTGCAACTCCAAAAATCCCCTCTTTCACTTAAGTTGTTTGACTTTTATAATGAGAAATTTTACCCTGCAAGGCAGGTAAGAAATTCCCACCTGTCTACCACCTCTAATATTCCCATTGCAACTTAAGTGACTTTGACTTCATGGGAAAAAGTACCCTGTAAGGTAGGTAAGAAATTCCCACCTGCCTGCCTGCCACTACCAAAAATCTCATTGCAGCTTACATTCATTAATTCCAAAAAATGTGACTTGCCTGGGAGAGGCTTTTTGTGCATGACTTCATCTTTTTTGGTCAGAAGTTTGCATTTGAGGCTGATTCCTTCTGGTGTTGCGTCGTAGATGATCTCCAGATCCTTCAAGCAATTAAACAAACTATACTGGACAAGGAACAGACCTAGGGGAATTTTACAGAGAAACTGCGGAGATAACCGGAGAAAAACGCAAAAGAAATAAAGAAAAGCGAAAAACGTTGTCAGAAGTCACAGACAAAGCTCTAAATTCATTCCTGGTGAAAACCCTATTGAGATGTGTGAATACTGGCATGCAAAACTTCAACAAGATTCAACCGGAGCACAATTTACTTCAAACGGGGCATTATTTATTTAATAAATAATTAAATAAAAATTTCCCACAGACAAAACTTGGCGGAGGGATAAAATGAGTTTGGGCATCTAGGTATTTGTCGAAATTGGCTCATATGATTCACTGGGAATATCTTAACGTAATACAGACATCTTCTGGCAAAAAAAACACGAAAAGACCCGTTATTTTTAAAGAACCAAAATTTTTAAACATAGGGAGTCCCAGATTTCAGGGTAAAATTTGGGGACACCACAACACAAACATCGTTGTTGGATTACTAGGTGTATCAATTTGAAACCTATGTTAATAGGTTACAAGGCAAATGGGAAAGAGAAAAGGAAGAACTCATCTTCAAACACCAACAAGAAATTGAGGAAAAAGACAGGGAACTTAAGGAAAAGGACAAAGGAATTGGAAGGCTAAAGAAGAAGCAGGAAGAGACAGTTAAGGTGGCCCATGAGATATTCAAACACAGGCCTCCTTCTAATGTCTATGTTATTTTCTTAAAAGAAAAGTATTTGCAACTCAAACTTACCTGTATCAACTTTGAAATGCCATTTGACATCAATGGAGCTAGGAACTTTTTTAGGTTATATTTGAACAATACTCATGAAATTCAATTTCTACTTTGTGAACTATTCATGTATAACTATGTTCTTGAGTATGATAGGGAATGGATTCCAATTCTCTACAATGGAGATGTTCCACTTAAAGCACTTTGTTCTTATTTTCTGAATGAGTTGGATAGGGAGAGAGAGATGGAAGAGTACAGGCACTTGCCAAAGGTACATTGATGATCAGAGCAGAAGCTAATAATACTAAGGCGGTTATTGAAGAATATGGCAAGTATAGGGAGAACAGGAAATCAGAAACAGGGTATGGCAGATGCGGAAAGAAGCTCATGAGGAAGTCAGGGACAAGATCAAATACAATGCAAGAGAGATAGTATAAGACAGTAAGATGCGCTGGAATGAGATGTCCCCTGAGATGCAAAAGAAAGAAATGCACTCTTATCATAATATCACTCCAACTTTAAGAAGAGTGAATGCATACATTGATCTTTCTATTGCATGTGAAGAAACTTGGTTTTCAATTGTCTATCACCCACCAATCTTCCGCTTTCCTATACCACATTGGATGAATGGAGGTTGTTTCTTCATAGAGGCTAAAGGGTCAACTACTCCAGTAGATTTCAGATGCTTATGCAGCACCATTCAGGTAAGAACCTAAGAAACCTTAAGAACCTCAAAAACCTTAAAAGCCTAAGAAACCTGAATGAGGACATTCAAGAAGTTAAGTTTGGGGGTGTGATGAGTTGTTTAAATCCCTTTCTAAATAACACATCTTCTATAATTTGTTGAAAGATTTGAAGCCTTGTACTTGTATTCCCCTGTTATACTGCTAAGACACTTCATTATAAATTGAACTTATGGCATGAATATTAATTAATATAGGTATGAGTAGTTAACTTCATTTTGTGGTATTGTGAGTACGCATTTATTCTTTTGATTACAATAAGGTGTTTGAATGATGTTTTGTTCAATGCCAACCTTGTTTGCAAGAAACTTGTTATATGCAGCAACTCACATGCAGCCAAAGGATACGTATGCAACAACCCATCCGCAACCAAAAGGAATCATCTACATATAAGGGATCACCCACAACAACTTGCATGCAACAAAGGGACTTGTCTGTAGAAAAGCGTCCGCAGCCAAAGGAAGTCAAACACATTAAAGAAGCCGTGATCCTGAGAAGCTCATGGAACGTGGACATAACACTAGAGTTTGCACATGTCGATGAAGGAAACAATTACAATTATAACATGAGAACTAGGAGATGACTCAACTCCAGCATCTGATTATGTATTGTAACTTAATAAGGAACTAGAAGCTCGTGGAACGTGGACATAACACTAGAGTTTGCACATGTCGATGGAGGAAACAATTACAATTATAACATGAGAACTAGGAGATGACTCAACTTCGACATCTGATTATGCATTGCAACTTAATAAGGAACTAATTGATTAAATTCATGGTTTGGGAACTAATTGATTACACTGATCGGTTACTTAAGTTATGTGATTGACATCTAAATACCTATTGGTTAAATCATGTTGCACGCATTGAGTCTTTGGATTATTTGGTTAAGATCTTTTACTTGATCTATTCGAACTCCTATTCAAACTTTGTTTCCTCATGTTTTTGGTGTAATGAGATGTATAAAAAGAAAAGGATTAATGCTAAAGAGGCGGTTAATGTATGAAGATCTAGATAGAGATTAGAGAGTAGGAGATATCCAAAATACAAAGGTTGCCTTGTATGCAAATGTAATCTTCATGCCAAATTAGTAAAGAATTTGAGTTATGTTCAGTAACTTCTAGGAACAAGCCTTAGGAGGGATTAGCACCCAAGGCAAGGCCCACTTGTGGTTTGCTAACCCCCTCCATAGTTTGTTGCTTTGTTTATTGCATGAGTAGAATTAGCAGCAATTCATTTCTTTATCTGCATTCTGAGTTTACACGCTTTACCTTAACCATAACATTTATTTTAAGTGTGAGTTTAGTTTATTTCCAAGCATTGTTATTTCCAGTATTGTAGTGACAGGAATTCATTTTCTTACCTCCTAAAATACATGTAACTGTGCATATAGCACTGCCATTATTGAAAGTCTTTGTCCCTTGGTTTGATAATCAAATGACTGTGGATTAATGAACAGCATATTAATTGCTGCAAGTTAATTTGCACCACCAATGACTATCAATTTGCATTTATCTCGAGATTAAAATGAAGATGTCATTCATTGTCTGCTTTGGATATGACAGATTAAAATCTGCAATCATCTTATTAGATAAAAAACAAAATAATAAAATCAGATAATCGATAAAATAATATTAAAACTACATATACCTGATGTTTCAGAAATTCATACTCAAACCTCAAAACAATTTGCACCTATAAGATCACTTATCTCAGAAAACCATTTGCACAGAAATATTCCTTATGAAATAAGCTTCACAAATTGCTACAATACCTTATTTCTCATCATCAAAAATGTATCTTCAAAGTCCTTTTATAATTCTTCCCTTGTGCAAAATCAGTTGCAACCGATTTGGCTCAAACTAATGAAATTAAATTATAAAATATTACACTCCATTTAAAGCAACACTTTGTAATATTTTATTAAATATCAAGTGAAAGGACTTGGGTAAATATCTCTTTTAATAAAGAAGACTCTTAAAGTATGAGGTATGAGACAAAAAAGGACAAGGGGCCCACTTCATATTAATACAGTAAATAAAATACATAACACAACCATACATCATTCAAATCATTTAAATATAAATCCTCCATCATATCTGAAAAAATGATCATCAAAACATAATGAAACCAAGACAATTGTCACCATACGACCAAACATAGATATATGATCATAAATCTAGAACTGTCACATGTCATCAAATATAAATCCAAAATGTTGTTTAAGTATTGAAAATATTTGATCAAATCCATATCCAAAACAGAAAAAAAAAACAAGTCATATCATGATAAAAACTAGTCATCTCCAGTATGATCAAACAATGGAGTCCCAGTCTCCATCATCAGTCAAAATATACCAAAAGGAATGACTATTTCAAAGTCATCACATTTCCATAAAATCAAACTTAACTTCTTCTAGGCTATATATTCATATTAATATAATCAAAACAGAGTGCATATTGAATTGACCCATGCACAAACAAAATTTCCATATAAAACCGACAACACTGCCCTTGGTTTGCCATTATCCACAACCCATTTCAATTGTGTCATTCTTTTATTACTTGATGCGTATTCACAAGACTTGTTGTAGGAGAACAAATCTAATACCAACCAAAAATATAAAACTCAGCATATCATATTATTTCCATCTAGTCTGCAAGTTTACATTTCAATCAAAATGTCATACGCAGGCACAAAACACGGCTTTTCCACGAATAACTTCAAAAAAATCATTTGAGAATCTTATCAAACTCGTTAAAACAAGAGATTCGATGAAAAATATTAGAACGACACTTCACAAGTTTCTTTCTCATTTTCTTTAGCAACCGGAGCTCGAACTGAGTCTTGGAAACCAACCGTATATGACTAAAATCAAATTTATTGCCCAGAAAATCACTCTTCTCCAATAAAATATTACCCTCTTCATTATTTATAGCAATAGAATTTTTTAACAAGTGGGTATTGAAAATGATAGTTAGCATATGGATTTGCACGCATGCAAATGACATGCAACAGTAAGGGAATGAAGTCCCTCCTCAATGAAGGTGAGGCTGCCTTTATTGAAAACCAAAACTGTATTTACATCTGTACATTCAAAATTGTATGTGGGGGGTGTTTTGGAACATCAAATGGAAAGAAATGTGAATGAGGGAGATGGAATGGAATGAAGGAAAGAAATGGAAAGGAATGAATGGAAGGAGCATGCAATAGTTAGGTAAAAGCAGAGCCTAATATTGCATAGAGGAGAACAATGAATAACTAACTCAAATAAAGCAGAGTTTGAATCAGCTAAACAAGAATAAGTAAAAGGGAACACACATGAGCAAGTAAATATCAGAGCTTGATCACTGTGAACAAGAACAACATATTAATAGTGTTGACAATAAGATCAAAGACAATATTTGCATGCAACATTTGAACACTAACATCTAATGAATATAAGAATATCAAATGCTAAAAGAACACAAAGTTCATATTTCATTAACTCCAAAATGTCTTCACAAAAGAACACAAAGTTTCTTTCTTGAAACAAAGCTTGTACACAAAAGTATTTTCTTCTCCTCGCTCAAAGTCACCCTTACAAATGAGCCCTCTAACTTCCTTTTATAACCCAAAAGTTGGTTACAAAGTAGTTAGGGTTTACATGAACATTAAATAGGGCATCTTAAGTGACTTTGAACTTTTTCAACCAACTTTAAAAAGTAACTTGAAAATAGAAACCACTTAAGTTATCAAAAATTTGCCAAAAGTGAGTTTAACAATAACATCACTTTATAACAATTTTAAAGTCATTTTAGGAAAAGTACATAAATAAAAGAAATGGGTACATGTGGACCCCACTTAAATGACTTGGACACACACATAGACATCCTAGTCAGCAATGTGCCACCTAGATCAAGACACCTAGGATCAGTGCCTTATCCATTGGGCCAAGAGTCTGCCTATCCCGGTCGTACGGGAATGAACTCATTGACCGTGCTCCGCAATCCTCCAGATGACAAGAGAGCCGAGCTTGAAACTTGAGCAATTCATCCACCTCTCCATTTGAGCAACATCCTGGTGTGAGAAATTTTGTCTTTATTCACATTCGCATTCACAATTACACACAATTCTCCACATGCTCTGAATACCTTTCCATGGTGAATTCTTCATTTGTCGCGAGACCGTAGTCATTACGCCACCTTGGCTTGTCAGAATCCAGCTCTTGATCTTTCTCCATTGAGAAGATCTTCCAAGAGTTAAGATTGCAATTCACTTCCTGGAGTTATGTCTTTCGTCTTTGTCACCATCCCGAAGTGTTGTCATTCTGATTCGCTCACGATCATCTAATTCAAGAACGCTCCAACTTTAAGACTGGCCTATGAAGTATCACACCCACTGCTAACTGACAGGGACACGCTTGAATGATGTGGCCTTGCTTGATGATCTGCACAACCGCACTTGTTTGAAGATGACATGATTGTGAAGACATGACAGAAACTTGATTTCTGGCTATTACTTCCAGACTTCAAAACTGAACAAATCACCTCTAAAACTGCCCTGGGAAAAATAACAAATCTTGTTCTGAGAAGCTCTCACTGGATGAGGGAGTCTATTAAGGTACCACAAGTCTGTGTGTTCAGAGGTTAAATTTTTTTTCTCAAATCAAATTCTTTAGTCAAATATTAAAGGTCAAATATCACTTCTCTGAAACTATCAGGAAAATGCAGGTGTGAAACTGTGAAAACTCCGTTTTATTTTAGCCTGGGAAAAATACCAAACGTCACCCTGGGAATCTACAACTTGGCAAGGGATCATATGAATGTGGAGAGAATTCAAAGAACCAATCCTTTTCTCTTGACGATCATCCAAGTTCAAAATATCAACTCTCAAAGTGAGTCACCTTGACAGGCTGAAAACTGCACGTGCAACGAAATCAAACAAATTGTGTTTTATTTGGCTCCATGAAAAATATCAAACGAGGTGTTGTGCATTTGAAACTTGGAAAAGGAGTACATGAAGATGGGGAGAATTCAAAGAACAAACCGTTCTTCTCGACAATCACTCAGGTTGAAATATGGATTCTCAAAGTAGGCCTTCTGACAAGCTGAAACTATGTACGCAACGAAATTCAAACGAACTGTGTTTTATTTGGGTTCGTGAAAAATATCAAATGAGGTGTTGTGCATTTGAAAATGAGTATAGAAGCACCTTAACATGAGTAAAATTGTGGGAAATGATTGGTTTTTCACGAAAATCATCCTGCTTCGAGATATCAAGCTCCAAAGTTGACTACTTGGACTGATACGATCCACAGCAGCATTCATTCCGCATCTATTGTTTTCTTCATTAATTTCATTTTCTTTGTGTTGATATATATCTTGTTTGACATTTTTTCAAATGGTTCATGTGATTTCTTTCACGCACAGTATTCCTCTTCTCGCAATTGATGTGGCGTTTCAAAACCAAAGTGCATGATTTCTTTTTTTCTTTTTTTTTTTGGCTTCTTCTTTTGCGTGGAGTGAAGCAACAAAATTCTTCTTTACTAATTTAAGTGTCCTTCCTCCTTGCTAATGATTATTGGAAGAATTTTCTTTTCAAACTCTTTGATTCCTTTTCTTTGACTATCTTAGTTATGTGCTGAGATTTGATACTTGTTTGAATTGCCTTTTTTTGAATGTTGGAATTTATTGGCCAAATTGTGGATTTTCCTTATGTTGCCATTTTTATTTCTGAATACAGTGGAAAAAGAATGAATTTTTGGATGATCAATAACCTTGAATACCAAAATGTACTTTTTTTTTCCAATATTGGCTACCTCCAACTTGCGTTAGATTACTTTTCTTTGACTTCCTTGCGTGGATTGTTTTGCATGCATTTGGAATTACCTTAATCCTTGACTGTTGATTTTCCTTCCTTTGGATGCAAATGATGTGGCTTTTTCTATTTGTGGATTGCTTTCTTTCTTCCCAATGCGTGGACTATGTTGCGTGGATTTTGCTTTTTCTTGCTGTGGACATGCTTCCTTTTGAATGCTATTGAAGATTTCCTTTTGACTTTGACTGTATGTGCTCTTTCCTCCTTTTCTACAAATCTCTTTTGAAACTTGAATGCATTGAAATGTTTGATTTTGTTATGGCCTGTTTGTTTTATTTAAAAATGCGTTTGAATTTAATTTCCTTGGAGTGTGTGGTTTTTTCTTGGAAAATGTGTGACTTCCTTTCTTCCTTATTTTTCCTTGGTATGGAACTTAACCATTCCAATGTGAATGAATTTCCTTTCTCTTTTGTCCATGTGTGGACTGAAAAGCTACCAGATGCATGGATAATTATTTTTCTTTGGCGTGGAAGTTGAAGAAAAATGCTGTGGACTTTTTTTCTTTTCCTAAAATGGACTATTCCTTCCTGGTTGCGTGCTCTTTTGGGCTGTGAATGAATGTGCTATGAATCCTTTGAAAAATTCTTTCTTGAAAATGTTTCTACACAGTGGAAAAAGTAAGAAGTTGAAATAATAATAAGAATTTGGAAATAAAGAGCTTCAACTTCTTACTCGCATGACTTTTTCCACAGATTTTCATGGAGGAAAGTTACGAGGATTAAAGAAGTTTTCTCGTAACTGTTTATTTCTTTCCCGTTGAAATAACCAATTTCCTCTTTCTTCGGGTAGTGGGCATTAATTGCCAGGGGAATATGGGAAAAAAGTTTAACCATTTTCCCGTGACAATGGCAAAGTCGGCTGGCAATTCCCATCCATTTCCCCACATGGGAAAATGGGAGATATTTTTCCATTTTGCCATCCAATTGGGTTGGCAATCAACAAGGAAATTTCCAACAAGCGGGGAAAAATGGAAATTTTTCCAGGAAAGGGAAAATCGGGAGCGGAAAGCCAACTTGGCATTCCCGACAATTGGAGGCAGAATTTTAATTGTCCATGACAATGGGGAAGCGATAAAACTTCTTCCAAATTTGTTGATCAATTTTAATGAAGATTAAATTAATATTTATTTAATTAAAAACCCCAAAATTTAATAAAATTAATTTTATTAAATAAAAGGGTAAGAAATTAATTAAATATTAATTAATTAATTTTAAACATGGTTTGCGACATGGCGGGAGAAGTTCTTACCCGAAATGGATGAAACGAAGGCCAAAATGATCAGGAGAATAAAACGATCGTGATGAAGGTGATAAATCATGAGAAATGACATGTTGGAATTTTTTTCAAAAATTTTCACGTTGTAATTTTGTGAAGTCAAAATTAGTTGATAACAACTGGCTCTAATTGGGGAAAAGGACTTCACGGACACAACAATGGACCCAGACCCAATAATTTAATGAACATGATCCCAAAAATGATGATGCACAAAAACGGGAGAACAAAAGAGAGGAAACCGAAAAATAGGAAAAGGAAACAAACCAAAACCCTAATTACCTATGTACATATGGGGGACAACCCATTTTCAATTTTGATAGTGCTTGAGATATTTCCCATTGTAGGGCAGAGGAAAATGAGTTCCATCAGGATATGCCAAGTAATATGTGTTATCTCCACAGAAATGCCTGATTTTGAAAGGGCCTAGCCACAGTGAATCAAACTTCCCGTGTTTTCCTTTTGGTTCACGCCTTTTGTCCCAAAGAAGAACTAAGTCATTGATTTGAAATTGTCTCTCCTTAGTTTTTTTGTCGAACAATTTCTTTACCTTTGATTGGTGTTCCTCGATCCTTTTTGCCACTTGACTTCTTTGCTCTTCAAGCTTGTCTTAGGAACATGATCCTTTTATCCAACGCATTGGCGAAGCATTCATCGTCAACTGCTTGAGCCAATCGTAATGTCGGTAACTCCAATGTGATGGGAATTTGAGCATCGGTTCCATACAAGAGTTGGAATGGAGACATTCCAATTGCTCTTTTGGGAGTTATGTGGTCAGCCCACAATGCATCATATAACTTTTTGTGCCAAGTTCTTTGATTTTCTTCGACTAACTTGCGCACGATAGTAATGATGTTTTTGTTACTGGATTCTGCTTGACCGTTTCCCTGAGGGTAGTAATCTGATGAATGAGATAAAGATATCCCATACCCATAACAAAAACCTATCATCTCTGTAGAAGAGAAATTGGTGGCATTGTCTGTCACGATCTTTTGTGGAATTCCGTAACGAACCAATATATTCTCTTTGATGAAGTCACAGATTACTGCAGTAGATGTTTGTTTCACTGGAATAGCTTCTACCCACTTCGTAAAGTAGTCAGTTGCCATGAGCACGTGAGTATGACCAGCACTAGAATTTGGGTTCAAGACCCCGATGAAATCTAACCCCCATTGTTGAAAGGGTTCTTCAATGACAACTGGCTTTAAAGGAAAAGCTGCCAATTTAGGTCTTCCAACAAATTGTTGACAAGCTTCACATTTGGCTACCCATTTTTGAGCATCAGAAAACATAGTGGGCCAATAATAATGCACTCGCATAATCTTATGAGTTGTTACTGGTCCAGAGAAATGACCACCACAAGCATGATTGTGAAAAGCTTCAAGCAACCTGGGTTGTTGTTCCTTATCAACACATCTGAGGAACATGCCATCAATACCTTTCTTGAATAAGGTGTTTTCCCAGATGACATACCTGACAGCTCTTAACTTGATAGCTCTTTTTTCATTCGCTGTCAGATTCTCGGGACATTCACCATATGTGAGAAAGTAGCTATATCAGAATACCATTCACTTGTGGTACTCACGAAAACTACTAGTGGTAAACCTTCTTCAACTGGTTCTTCCTTCAGAGTCATCTTGTGGCTCATTCTCTGCGATGAGTTGGCAGAGTCCTCTTCCTCAAACTAACTTGGTAGGCTTGATGTCCAAGTCATATTCTTGGATCTTGGAGACCCAGTTACCTCTTTTAGATCTTGGTTCCTGTTGTGTCAACATTGATTTAACTGCAGTGTCTGGAACTAAGACTTTGGTGTGAGAATTCAATACATAGTACCTAAAATGTTTCAAGGCTCTAACCACTGCGTACGCATGCCTCTCAAGGGGAGTGTAATTCAGTTCATGTTTCTTGAATCTAGAACTCATGAATGCAATAGGAGATTCAATTCCCTCTTGATTATGTTGAGTTAGGATGGTAGAGATCGTGTGCGGGGAAGCATAGCAATAGACTATGAAATCCTTTTTAAAATCAGGACACACCAATGTAGGAGCTTTTGCAATAACATCCTTGATTTGTTCAAATGCTTCCCTACCTTCCTTTGACCATTTGAAGGATTCTTTTCCTTTCATCATGTCAGCAATTTATTTGGTTAGCTCAGAAAAATTTGGCATGAACCTTCTCAAAAAATTTCACCTTCCCAAAGAATGAGTGAACTCCAGGCTTACTTGTAGGTAAGGAAAGATTCTTGATAGCTTGAACGCATTTCAGTATCAATCTTGGTTCCTTCTTTAGAAACAATATGACCTAGGAGTTTCCCTTTTGTAACTCCAAACACAGACTTCTTTGGATTCAAGGAGATTCTATGAAGCCTGCACCTTTGCAATATTTTCTCCAAATCTCTTAGATGATCTTCTCGCTTCTTTGAGAAAACCGTCAAGTCATCTAGGTATATCACGATGATCTTGTCTTTATAATCTGTGAATGCCATGTCCATAGCCCTTTGAAAGGTTGCACCGGCATTGATCAAACCAAAAGGCATTCTTCTATACGTGAACGTACCCCAAGGGGTGGTGAACATGGTTTTATGTTGGTCTTCTCTAGCCACTTCAATCTGATTATAACCAGAGAAACCATCTAGCATGGATAGCATTTCTGATCCAGTTACTACCTACAGAATATGGTCCATGACCGGAAGTGGATAGTTATCCTTCAAGGATGCTTGATTAAGATTGCAGAAATCCACACAAATCCTAATTTCTCCATTTTTCTTGCAAACCGGGACAATATTAGCTATCCAAGTTAAATATACCATGACACGAGCTTTCAAACAAAAAAAATGATATCACAAAACGAAACTTGATCTCCATCGTTGAAACCATACATTCTAATTTAACAAATCAAGATGGCATACATATGATTTCCACAAATCAAAAGCCAGCAAACAGTAAAAAATGCCACGAAACCACTTAATGTTATATAAATTAAATAATGCATTAAATATCAAATGGCCCCCGCCTAACTTATCGTAAATGCATGCAGGTATGATGTAGTAAAATGGGGATAGGGAATTTTATAAAAGATATTCAAAAAAAGGGTTAACAGCTGGGAAAGGGCATGACTATTAGATGTTGGAACGGGATTGGCTCCTTTTGATCCTCACTGGGCCCATTCTTAATGCTCTTAGTTTTGCTGACATCCTCTTCATCATAGAGACTCACGGGAGTCCAGTGAGGCCTCTTCCTGATATCACAGGCTGTCATTGGTACTCTGCGCACAGGCAGGAGACTAGGAACTTGGGTGGCATGAAAGATTCTCAAGGGGTGGCCTGCTTCTACAGAGATTCGCTCCATAGCAGGATCTCTTTGGTTGTCATAGATGATGTTTCCAGGTTCCTATGGGTTCGTATTCAGGGTGTGGGTCCCCATTGTATGGATATCTACATTGGAATGTGTTACTTCCCCCTGACATCCTCCCTTTATGCCATTCATAATGGTCCCAATAGTGATCCCTATACCGACTTGTATGACAGTATTGCCCATTACTCAGTGGTTGGAGAAATCATCCTTCAGGCTGATTTCAATGCTTGCACCAAAGCACTCCAGGTTCCTATTCATGACCGCACGGAGGATATGTTCGGCACTCGAACAATTGATCCAGAGACAATGGGCTTGCATAGGACTTCAGAGGGTGATTCAGGGCCTCTCACTACTTATGGTCGTCACTTCCCGCGGGTTGGAGAATCACACAAGCTAATTATCCTCAATGGGATTACCAACTTTCCTAATTTGAATCTCTTCACTTGTCAGCCACATGATTGTGGTGCGAGTGTGGTGGATTATGTCCTTTCTAGCCAGAACGCTCTTGTCACTGATCAGCCATTTCTCTATTTCTCCTATTCCCCTTGTCGATCATGTTATTCTTTCTGTCCTTCCATGTTCAACACTTCCCCCTCCCGTCACTGCTCCCCCCTTCATGGCCTTCCTCGTACCACTTATTGTTTCAACAAAGGGGATCCTAATACCTTTTCCTCCCATATCTTCGTCAACTTCTCCCATCTGAGTCCCAGTTCTTCTCTATGGGTTGTGTTGTTGCCAAGTACACCCTGTCTCTCCTCCATCATTTAGGAGGCCTGCCCTCAGGTCTTTTCCTAGCTCCACCTAGATCTACCTTTCCACTCCCACCAACTCTTTTTAACCAAATCTTGTCCTATGAACAAATGGTACGATGACGAGTGCAAGTCCTTTCACCACATACGTTATGGCATGCCTTTCATCCATGCCCATCCCTCTTATCCCACCTTGAAAGCCTCCTACCGTTGTCTCCTTCGCCGTAAAAAAATGCCTCTTTATCTCTCAAAGGAGACGAAATCTTATGTGCTTACCTCTGACACTCTCCCAAGCATTTTTGGCACACCATCCTTCCCCGCCACTCTTCTCTTCCTTTAGAGCTTAAGCCCAATTCCATGTTCTCCCACACTTCCAGTCTTTATGATATTCCCGGGCAACCACATATCCAGAGTTGCATTCTCCCCCCTCTTTTTGCCACTTGTTCACATACAATAACAATCAGAGAGGCAATCAGGTTTGATGAATAGTAGCAGGGCAGTCTGATGAGGAGGGATTTCAAAAAGAATTCTTCAAGTATGGGGTCAAGGGGTACTGGGTAACTACTTGGCTGATCTCTTCAACCATCACGTGGTTCGCTCTGGTTTTCTGTATGGCTTGGTCACGTCATATTATTCACCCGATACACAAATCAGGCTCCAATTCTGATCCCAACAACTACAGATGATCATGGTGGACCATACTTTCTCGAAACTTTATGCTACAATTCTTACATATGCAACTTTCCGAGGAGTTGGAGTAGGGACACCTCAGAGCTAGAGGAGCAAGCAGGTTTTCGTCCTGATCACCAGACCATATGATTCACTCTATAGGCCATCATTGAGGTGCCTCGTCATCGCTCATTGAAAGTCTATTGTTGCTTTGTAGACTTTCAAAAAGCTTTTGACTTTGTTCCACGGGATGCACCTATTCCAGAGGCTCAGAGACATTGGCATATTCCAAGACCCTTCTCACTGCCATCATGCGTTTATACGAGACTTTTTTTGGTCGTCTATGCATAGTCTCATGGGGTAACAGATTTCATCAGGAGTACCATTGGGGTCAAATAGGGCTGCCCCTATCCCCCACTCTATTTGGGATCTACATCGATGAGCTCGAGACCTTTCTCCATGAGCATATTCAGGACAGTGATGGGTGCCTTCTCCACCAGGTTTTGATCCATTCTTTTGTTTGCCGATGATGTGGCCCTCATGGCCTTCTTCTCCTAAGGGACTTCAGAGATAGCTGGATGCTTTAGCTTTGTTTTGTGATCTTTGGTAGTTGATGGTTAACCTTTGTAAAACCAAGGTTTTGATCTTCAACAGGTTGAAGACCTCACACCTCCATTTCTTCTTCAGGGGGGAGGAGATCGAGATCACCAACACCTATACTTACTTGGGAGTACTGTTCTCTGTCCACCTTTCAGTTTGAGACATGCCCTCTCAGCCTAGAGTCAATAAGGGCTACGATTCTTTATCCCTCCTCGAGAGACAGTGCTTTCAATACCACTTTCAGGACATCTCTTCCAAGATGTCCCTCATGGACTCGCTTATCAAACCCACAGTTCTTTATGGCTTCGTGGTTTGGGGGCCCTCATTACTTGAGATTGATTGTGCTTCTGTCGAGAAGAGTTAAGACACCTCTCCTCTGTCGCTTTATTAGGTGCAAGCAGACTATCCCCCAACACATCATTCTTGTTGAGTTTGGGGCCCGTCCTTTTAGTTTGGAGACCATTTTGATCTTGATCTCTTTCTTGTCACCTTATTCAGGGCTTTGCTGACTCAGCTGAGGAACGGGAAAGGTACCCGTACTTGGCATATTGCTCATACAGAGACTATTGCCCCCTTCTATTTCTCCAAGTCGTGTCGTGATCATTACCAGTATGTTGGGGTGTTTGGTCTCTTAGGAGTCCGTGGGTATACAGATGGATTGTCTGCCCCCTTTTAGGTATTCCTTGGACGCACCTAATCACCTTCTACCTACCAGACAAGTGCTAAAAAAGATCATCAGGGATGATATTTACAAGACAGTTTCATCCACACCACTTAGGTGAATCCATCGTGGTGGATTACGTCCCAAAGATGGCACTTTTATTCTGAACACTTTGTTGGAGCTCAATGGGGAACAGTCTTATTGTCTGCCCTCAAGTATACACTTCACCATTGGATGCAAGCTCTTTGCGATCCCCCTGGGCCAGTTCAGAGTGGGATCTCATAGGCTCCATTGTACGAGACAGAATCACCAGATTGATCATTCAGATAGGATCTGCCAGCTTTCCTAATCTTCAAGAGGTCAAGACGGCAGCACACTTCATCTTCCGCTACCCCCTTTACTACGAGATCAAGGGGAGGTTTCGCTATTGTCTATCTAGAAGGACCCAAGTTCTTTTTGACTTTTTCAAGTATGAAGGCTCAGAAGTGGCTAGCTCTTATAGTTATTGCAGAAGGCCCTGAGGCTTCGTGAGCAAACTCTTCAGACCACCTTCTAGACCAGATTCTATCCAACAGATCACTTCCTTCTTCATAATGTTACCTTCGGAGAGAAGCACTAAGCGCCCTTGTGGGACCGGCCTCGCTTTTGTAATATCCCCTTCCCAATCGAAGACCCTTAGCCTATTTTGTCAACCCAACGGCTAAGGGAAGAAAATAAGGGTGACTTAATTTTTAATATTTTATTATAAAGTGCAAAAGTAAAAATAAAATAAAAGAAAAATAATATGCACTTATAATAAATTATTATTAACTTAAAAATAGAAAAAAAATACAGAAAGAAAAAGCACTTAATAAAAATGTAGTTATCCATCCTAAGGAAAAATGTGACTTAGCTTAAGTGAAAAGTTAGTGGGATTAAAATAGGATAACATAAGTAAAAAAATATGAGAGCCAAATGATTCATTTCTAGAGAAATATGACTTACAATAGACGAAGGAAACGTTGGTGGGAAAAAGCATTTAATTGAAAAGGAAAATTTTGGTTGATTGGAGAGTGGTCATTTGGGTCCTAATTCTTATATTTAAGCAAGTGAGATTTGCCTTGGAAAGACACACTTGAATATTTCTCCATTTCTGATTTTGTATGAAGCTTTCAACTTTGTCTATATTATTTCTAAGGACGAAACCCTTTAGAAATACCTCTTGAGGACGAAAACCCTCCAAGAGTTGAGAGGATTCTCCATACAGGGGTTTCCATTGGGCATCAAGGAGTTAGCTGTGTTTTCTATCATTTTTCCAGCAGTGTGAAGGTTGTAATTTTGCAGATTTCTACAAGGGTTTGAAGAAGGGAATTGTTGTTGTGTCTCTTCTTCATTTCCAACAGTATTCTGGGTGGAGTGACCTATCTAGGGAGTTGGTTTGTGAGATTTTGGAGTTGTCTAGAAGCTGATTTCTATTGTTGTTTACAAGTCTGATTTTTAGTGATTAAATAAGCCAACTTTCAAAATTTTCCAGCCCAAAACCCTAAGGGCAAATTGGTGTTTTGGCTGTTTAGGGTACTTGTGGTGGTAATTTGCATGAATGGGTAACATCATTGCATTCTCCCTATTTTTCTGAATCGATGCATAGTTTATTTGTGTGGATCAGAAGCATTTTTAGTGAGTTATGAATTTTTGAAGTTGCCATAATTTTATGCAGACTGTGGTTTCAAAATAAATTCATTTCAATTGTATATGGGCTCTAAAAATTCAGATCTTGGCACAAATATATTGAGGGTGTAATATTATAAGTTTTAGTTCTGTTTATGGTGGAAAATATCATGATTTATTTATGATTTTAATAAGTTTCAAAATCTGCCCTAGTCACCATTTCTGGATTTAATTCAGATCTGCATTAGATATTTTGAGATAATTTTTATAAATTACATTTGTGTATTTGGATTTTCCTAAAATCCAAGTGGGGGTCAAATATGTCCATTTGGGGACATTATAGGTTGCTTCCTCCATGTTGCATGTTTTTCCTCAGGGAAACCATCCATAGTTCCCCGAGTACAATTATAGGCATGCCCGTAAAAGATTCTGGCCTCTGAGATGCCACACTAGATTTACCATGCATCAGAGGGATACTGAATTAAATCTATGACAACAGCATAGATAGGCAATTAAGTCTCTTTAGCGGATCGGCATTTCTAAAATTATAATTTTCCCAGTATTCTTCGGATGTTAGGATGAGATGGATCTACCATTTTTTAAAAATTATTCCTAAACTATGTTATTCTCCTATGAAATTGTCATAGGTCCCCATTTCTGAAACTATAAAAAATAGTAAATTATTTCCAAAAAAATATTGAGAAAAATATGATTTTTACAAAATTTTAAGGTTGTCGACCTATACTAGCTATGGTACTTAAATATATCGGGAACTATATGGTTATCACCATAAACATCTATATATCAGTGCTAAATAAAATAATATGTGGTCCACTAAAACTTATAAGACATAATTAAATATATGGTCCAAAAATGTTCAAAAAAAATCATTCAATAGATAATCTAAGTCTAGAATATATCATGATAAATTTTGTAGAAAAATAAATTGTTTTGACTACAGTCTACATGACATTTACACAATGTAGATCTACTCATTAATATATGAAACAAGTGTTGAAATAAATAAGTAAAATGACCACACTAATTGCATTTCTCACATTGCATAATGGGTCTAAATCTCACAGTTACATTATATATGTTTAAAATTGCTGCCATTTCATTGACTTGTATCACATTTTCAAATTAATGTGTCCTTTGCTCTGGCTCTGAAATTGCACTCTATATATTAAGCTGATGTCAACAAGGGGCTATTACTTATGCCTTATAGGTATAAAAGGAATTGGGACACACTTATGTTCTTTGACCTCAATAGCATACAACTAACATCCCTTACACGCACACCACTTTAGTTGCGTAACGGATATGGTCTAAATAGAAACCAACATTCCTGGGGCTAACTATCATTGAATGTAACCCTCCAAATCATCTACACAAGATATAAGCCATACTTGTTGTAGAAATATACTATCAGCTCTTCCATGTAGATAGTCTAATCCATTTGCACCAAAATTAGTCCATAAGAACCCAAAGGAAGGATCCATGAAGATCCAAGTTGTCGTGGTTAAGTGACACCATCAGGTCCAACTGCACATTCACTTAACTAAGGAGTCCAGGTGCTAGAGCTTAGTATTCACTCTTAATGTTCATCTCACTCATCCATAAGCTTCTTGGACAAACCTAACTACCACAAGCCTCCATCTTCCTCTACTAACTTCATGGAGAAATTAAAGGAATCAGAAGACATCACTGGATCAAACCGTCAAATAGAGGTAGAAATACCACTGATGCTACCTAAAGTAACTCAATCAAGTGTGCCTTGCTGAACTCATTCCCAGTGGTTCTTAACCGATGCATAAATCCTATGGCTCCTAGATCCATGTCACCAAATCTAAGCATCTGAAATCAGGTCATCTGACCCTTATTATTAGGGTTATGTCCCGGAAACCCTTCTATCAATTGGTGTCCAATATATCACCACATTGCATAACTTGAACTGAGGTGCCAGGTATGCTCTCTAATGAGAATTGGTATCCCCTTGGTGCTCTAGTGGTCTCCTGAAAGGCATAGAGCCCACATGATCCTGCAATGGAATGACTGTTGGCCACTCAGTGATGAGTTTCACAGTTTCTTCACTGAGGTCTAGGAGCTGACCTATAATCCTTATGGCATCTTCTAGCCAAGGAGGTCCCATGGACTCTATGCAGAACCTCTGAGTATAAAAATATATGTGGAGGTATAAATCGGTGGATGCAGTTTGTTGCTATCTGTGGATGGCACTGAAAGGAGACATGTGTTAAACCCTATTCTGACACAAGGAGGAGGAGATCAACCCCCTCGAGTTCAACAGATCCCACAGTTTTTTCTGAGCTTAATACATATTCTTGCATAATCTACGCATGCATGACCTATGTTGTGTATTTTGGGCCTGTTTGTTTCCTCTACACATGTACGCATTGTCTCAATGGCTCTCAGCTAGGGTCTTCAGACAATGAGTACACACTACCCCTCCCAAATGTAAGTTCACAACCCTAATGTTTTCAATCCTGTAAATCCTAACCCTTCTCATCCTATATTTTGTAACTATATACTAAAGTCAAGGTTAAAAAATGGAAATCTTCATAAGCATGCACACCATTATCATAGATACATTTCAATAGATCATGAAACTCATGGGTGGATCCTAGTTACTGATACCATAAACCTCGACGAAATGATACCATGAAGCTATAGAAATGATACTCAAAGAGCTCCTAAAAAATCCTGCGCTATGGCACATAAGGTTCTTTGATGGCATGAAGGGCAGAATCATTGAAGTAGCGCATTAGGATCATAAGTGAAGGCCAACAAGGATTAACCTACTTTCAAATTATGTCTATTGGACCAATTTTTTGGTGCATCGAGTTTGTCTATGTATGGGTTCTTTAGGGCCTTATTCTCCATTAAATGTTTGTAAAGCATTCAATTGTTTATAGGCAGGATGTCTCAGGCATTACATCGTAAGTATATAAGCATATCGCTGCATTAGTAAGAGGAGCTCGATCTAGAAGGGGTTTAAGGAGGATTTTGTGTAGTACCATTCCGTTTGTGGAATGCGGTTCTAGATCACAAATCTCGTAGAATAATGACCTACAAGCAGTTTGTAAGGAGTACTGCATAAGATCTCTATGCAAGTTTGGGGAAAGGTCAAAGGGGAGATTGAATCATAGAGACAACGCTGCGGTGTTTGAGTGTTTTGCTTTCAAGCATTGTATATCGTGTGACTAAATCATTGGCAATCAATCTTGATTGCATCGTTGTTGTAAACAAATTGTTATTGTTAATCCATTACGTAATTGTGTAAGCGCTCGGCTAAAGGATTTCTTTCATTAGGACCGCTAACTGTAGTTGCATCACTTGCCTTCATTGTCTTCAATGCTCCTCATGCAAGATACTCATTGGTCAGTAGACTATGTCTCACACTCCTATGTTGAAGCCTATAATGTCCCTTTTGGGGGGACCTCAGGGAATGGCAAAAAGCTCTCAAATCAGATTTAAAACACTGCTGTTATAACCCTGCAAAAAACTGATCCCAAACCCTTCCTAGGGCAGCGACCTTCCTAGGGAAGAACAGCCCTTTCAAATGGGGTTAGACCTTGCAAAATACTTCCAAACTTGTGCTAAAATTAATAGAAAACCATTATCACTCAATTGCAGCTATTAGAAATCAGATTTGAATGATAAATTAATTAATTACAGAACCCTAACCATTGAACATTCTCACTTGCTAATAATAGTAGAACATCACCAAAAATCACCAAACTCGAGATATTGGCTTAATAAACTATATAGAATAGGATGATGATTTCAGATTTGCCAAAATGTCATCACACATACCAAAAGACCACTTCAATATAGGTCACTCCATTTGAAATAAAATATAATTTGCACCAAAGAGACAACACATGCAAGAGAAAGATACTTTATTTCCTTTCAAACCAGCTTGCACACCAAAAAACCTCATGAAGGGTTTTCGTCCTTCACAAGTTTCCCAACCAACGGTTTCCATCCTTGGAATAGATTCTCAACCCAAGGGGTTTCATCCTTGAGTGAGAGAGTATAAGGGCTACACTAGCCAACTTTCACCAAAATAAGAATTATCTCCAAAACATGAATCATTAATGCCCAAGCGACCTCCTTAAATAACCATAAGGAGTGCTTAAACAATCATAAACATCATAGCTGACGCCTTAAGTAGGTGCTTTATAAATACTAGAATGGTTGTTTGGAGCCTACATGCTTGCAATACCTCTATTAGTAAATTACTTAAGATTTTCTACCGGAGCATAAGGCTTCCAATAGGATAAATGATAATAAATGAAAACAATTATCTAAGCAACAATTAAAATATAGTTCAGATTCCCCCTCACTTTGCTCCTTAGACTCGACGGGGGAAAGAATGGGTTAAGATCTCCAGAAATTAGCCTCCAAAAAGGGACATGATAAAGTCCCCTCCCAAACAGTGTTGGATGTGTAGACAAGAGGTACTTTGTGCTCTCATGTTAAAGTTCTCCCCAGCCACCGCCTAACACATATGGGGATTGCTCTCCTTTCAAACTATGAGCAATCCTTACAGTCTAGTCTTCTATGTCTACAACTACCTCAGGTTATACCTCTCGATTGTCACCCACATAACACTCAACCAAATTCAAATGGGAGAACCATAGTTCCTCATCACTAAAGATAAAATATTCTAGTATTGTGATATTTGCTCAATACTTGTTCTTCTTTTTTGTTGGAGAAGCATGTCTTACTTCATGTATGTAGACTTCCCTCCGCCAAAGAGGGCTCAGCAACTACTTTGATGGTCTCAATAACTTTTGCACTTCCTTTTTCTAAAACAAGAACTTTTTTGGGTTGCCCCAAGTAACCTAGCTTTTAGAGCTCTTTGTTCTTATGGTTGTGTGCAACTTCTTTAACTCCCTAGAGTCAATATCTTCTTGTCTATTAAAGACTCGTCATGGAAAACCTTCTTCAGCACCACTTCATAGTTTATCCTTTGATCAAAATTGCTCTTTGTAACATGTACTATCCTAGAATCTCCGTGGAGTTACCAGAAGTTGTAAATCATGTTCGCACTCATTTCGCCCATCTTGCACCAATAGCTTGTGGCAGCCAAGAGTCAAAGAAGGTTGGTCACTAATCAGCCAAACTATGACTAGTAAAACAATAAACTCAAATTAATAGCATGAATCCAAAGCAGAAAATGCATACAATAGGCTTCAATGAATAATACAAACTCATTTCACTAAATTAATGTAGTATAAATTGAGTTTTAATAGAGCAAATGAATGGAACTTTAAATATATTCGTAAGCAAAAGATTTCCAATACTCTTTGAGAATTTATTAGAGCTTTACAGAAATTTAATGTTGTGAATAACACATACTTCTCAGTGGCTGTTGCAGTTAAGGCAACAAATGGTACATGTGGAAGAACATAACGCAATTTATCCAATTTCTTGTACTCTTCTCTGAAAAAATCAGAAGGAAGAGAGTTGTCAATTGTCAATTAAGGACTAAAAAAACAGCCAAATTATTGGTTATGCAAAAGATCATAAACAATATCAGGAGAGTAAGTCTTAAAAAGTGGTTGTATTATTGTAAACAAGTCGAACATTCTAACATGTATTATTTGTCAAAAGACAATGATCATTTGTACTAAAAATATACTAGGTGAAATGCGAAAAGACATATCTTACTGGGGCCATATGGAACAACTATGTCTTGATGGGATCTCTCTAAATATTAGTCTATAAGACTGTTGGATGATGTAACTCTAGAAATTGACAAGCAATAGTTCGATCAAGAAAACGAAAGCAGCAATATTATATTCGGATTCCTTACATGTTTCAGCAAGGGTTGTATAATAGTGGATTGTCTGAAAAGATACCAGTTTGGAAGAATCCCAAGCAATATCACAAGAGAGAAAAAAACAAAGAGTTCCATAACCTTGAAATGAAAAATGGTATGGATGAAATAGAAAAGGCCATGCAAAGAATAGAAACATAAAAAAACAAGATTTGTGAAATGAACTAGAAATCTAAATTAATCAGAAAACAAGTAGTATAACATTTGATAATTGGGGAACATTGATAATGTGGTGTTCGCACTATGGATTTTTTTTTTAACCAAAAAAACAGCCAGCCTTATATTAATCTGAAATACTCAATTACATATTTGACCATGCCAAGCATGGAAGCTATTAGCCATATCAGTAGCCTTATGATCTATAATATCAATATTCACATTCATTAAACAGAGTCTAAATTAAGGATTGTCCTAATATCTTCTTGAACCTTAGTAGACCACCATAAGGGAGGTGAGCCATAGCAAAGGATATCATTGTTGTCAAGGGCCCAGTTCGCTAATCCATTAGCAACCTTATTTTGTTGGCAGGGAATGTGTCTAAACGGAATTTCTTGGAAGTTCTGCTGCAACTTTTGTATTTTACCAATCTTCTTTGTAATCCGCCAATTAGGAGGACAACCATTAGTAGAGTCACTTAGTAAATTCATCACGATTCTTGAGTCCGATTGAACCTTAATCTTTTGCCATCCAATTTTTATAGCTTCTTGCATTCCTCTTCGAATGGCTCTGATTTCAACCAAGTTATTCTTCGAAATACCCAGATTTTCCGCAAAGATGAAGCATACTTCTCCTTCTCCATTACGATCAATCCCTCCCATAACTGTTCTTCCAGGATTACCCCTTGAAGCACCATCGGTATTGAGTATACCATGATAATTTTTTGTATCTCTCTTTGAAACTTTAGTCTCTGTTTTGCTCTTAGCATGAAAGCGAGGCATAGTGGCATCCTTAGGGTTTATAGAGAGTTGTTTGTATATATGATGTCATTCTTGAGATGGCTGAGCTAGAAGTGAGACCTTTTGGTTAAGAATTTCTGTCAAATTGGATTTGATTCTTTCCCAAACATATATAGCTTCTCTGCTGGTTTGATGAAATATTGTATAGTTTCTTTCTTTCCATGTATTCCATAATAGAAGGGAAATGCCACTCCACAAAGCTGGAAGCAAATTTTGTCCTCTAGGAATGGCTGCCTTCCATGTGCCTGTAATCTGTGCTAGGGATCCAAAACTATTCCATTGAAGCTTAAACAACTAGGCCAGATGTTGCCATAAAGTAGAGATCTGTGGGCTAAGAAAGAAAAGATGATCCATTGTTTCCTCATCTTGTGTACAAAGCTCACATCTAAATGGACCTCTGAATCATCTTTTTTTGAGCCTATCACCTGTTAAGAGCCTTTTTTGTGTGAGAAGCCAAATGAAGAAACTTACCTTGGGCCATATTGTTGGCTATCAGATTTGCTTAAACAAAGCTTGATTTGGACGAAGGTATACCCCGAAGACACCGCATATCTCCCTGAAGAGCTACATCCACAACATAACTCATCAAGCTCAGAGGAAGAAAGAAGAGGTTGGTCAAGCAAAATCAGGTTCAACAAATTCTGATGTTCGTGGTCAATCCTTGTGGGCCATTCGCTGATAGGAGTCCAACGATTGTCAACTCCCCAAGGATGTATGTTTGATTGAACATACTTGCTATCTTAATCCATCCATGGGCTTGCATACGCTCCTTTATAGGTTTAAGTTGAGGAAAGAGTGTTATAATTGGTGGTTACCATCCCATGAATCCATCCAAAAATTTGCTAATTGTCCATTGTGAACAATCCAGAAAAGTTGCTTTTTAATTAGATTTTCCCCACTTTTGATAAACATTAGTGTTGGAGAGCCATTATTAGGAAAGGTTGTTCATGTAATCCTCTCTGGACAACTGTTTTCTGCTTATTTACCACAAAAATAAACATCCCATAGATCATTAGGATAAACAATAAGCCTCCAATAGAGTTTAGTTGCTAAGGCTATATTCTAGTGAATGGAGGACCGAAAGCCCAATCCCTCTTCTTTTTTTGGTTTACAAAGAGATGCCCATTTGACCAATATCCACTTTTTCTTTTCCTGTATCCCACTCCATAGAAACCTTTGACAGATAGAATCCATCTTTTTTAATATTATACCAGGGATATTCACCACCGAAGCCACATAAATCGACATCGCTTGGAGAACTGATTTGATGAGAGACATCCTTCCTCCTGTCGAGAACCACTTATTTGTCCATTTTTGCAATTTTTGTTCAAATTTCTCAACTAGCCACTGCCAATCCTTCAACTTTCTAGGGGATAAAGGAACACCCAAATGTTTCAAAGGGAATGTTCCTTTCTGAAATTGGAATATATTTAGGATTTGATCTTCTTGTCTTTCAGAATAGTAGAAAAAGAAAATATTGGATTTAACATTGTTTATAGTCTGACCTGTAGCAGAAAAAAAAGTTTGGATGATCTTGTGAATTTGTTTAGCTTCTGTCACATTTTCTCTCCCCATCATAGAAGAATCATCCACAAACTGAAGATATGATAAAGGGTTAACACTTTTGGCCAATTACACTCCATTAATTCTTTTTTCCTAACACACTTTTTTACTTATTCTTCCCAAACATTCTGCGAGGATAATCAAAAGAAAAGGGGATAATGGATCTCCTTGCCTTATACCCCTCGATGCTCCAAAAAATTCCGATGGAGAACCATTAATTAAAACAGCAAAAGATGCGGAAGAGAAGCAAGGCTCTAACCCATTGGATCCAGTCAAGTGAAAAAACAAACTGTTCCAACACTTAACATAGAAAGTTCCAATCCACCCGGTCATATGCCTTGGATAAATCTAAACTGATGAACATTGCCGGCTTTTTCTAGATTTCCATTGAATGTAGAATTTCCTGGAAATCCATAAAAAGTCGGCAATGTTCATCAAGTTAGATTAAAATCATAGTTGCCTAAGACTCTGGACGGGGGAACGTCGGGACGTAGAGACGGGGTTTCTGGGACAGCAAATAATTCCCAGATTTTGGGGACGGCAAGGGGACAGTTGGGGGACGGCTATTAAAATAATATATAAATATTAAAAATATACAAAGGGTCCCCTAACCCTGAAAAAAAACATGAAAGGTTATAATTTCAGCACCATAGCCAGTAATGTTACCAAAGGGCCTATAACATGCCAACATCTCTTTATCATGTCACTTATATGATTATATCCTCGAATTAAAAAAATAGCTTTTTGGAACAGTAGAGGCCATGCAAACTACATGAATAGCCATCCATAGACAAAACCGACTAAGGTAACTAAAAAACACTAAAAACTAAATACAAAGTTGGCCCATATAACATTCTAATTTACTGGTAAAGCCTCCATTATCATACAAAAAGAGGCAGAAAGACTTGTACAACAAAATTTTGAAATTAAAGAAATCCTTAAAAATATGCATGTGAATTTATAGATCCTATTGTTATGTATAAGAAAGGTTTAAAATGTAAAATGGCAGCAACCTCTCGTTAGAATATCTTCTTTTGGAACCTACATAAAACAGTAGAAGTCCATTTCTTTGGAAGGTAACTTTGCATGGGAAAAGGATTCACATCTCAGTATCGCTATTTTCAAAGTCATAATGGTTTTTATTGTCCTTTTTATAGTCACGTTTATGTTTTTATATTTTCTAATGGGATTATTTTAATTTTGGGGGGCTTTATTTTACTTAGGGGACGCTAGGGACATCCTCGGGACGTCATGGCGTCCTCATTCAAGTCCCCAAAGTCTTGAAACACCCAGAGACATCTCAAGTGTGTTTCCTAAAGTTCAGGGAGCATCCCTAGGATGTTACTTTCATTTTTACATTTGGGGGTTGTGCGTGGAAGAGGACATTTCGACCCCATCCCCAAGCACCCAGGACACGTCCGGGACGGCTTGGGGATGGGGAATGTGCGTCCCCGCGTAACACTGAATAATAGGCACATATGTCCATAACTTTCTCAAAATGAACTTTAATGAATAACTTTTTAATATCTTCAACTTCGCAATGCCTTGAAGTTTTTCTCATGTCTTTAAGGGTAAAATTTCTATGATGTTTGGATGATCTTTCACGTGCATGGATTTTTCATAGCTCTTCAATTTTTTATTATTGCCACCTCAGTATTTCATGTCAGAAATCGTTGGCCTTTGTTTGTAACTTTTGAACCGCCTATATAATTCCTGTTTTAGTTCTCTCCTTGTCTCATTAATGAGACTCCCAAGTATGGCTTGTCCGGTGACTAATGTTTTTTATTGCACCATGTTAAGACCTTTAACCTTCTCGCACATGCCTCTTTGATTTTTTATCATCACCATCCTCAAGATTTCATGCCATGGAATTGTATGGCAGCCAATTGTTGGTGACTTTTGAACCTATATGATTCCTCGTTTTGTTTTCTCCCTTTCAGCTATGAGACTTTCTGTATGGTTGTCCATGTACCTTTTTTTTTCTACTAAGACCTCTTCTTGTTCATGCAATTTATTTTCAAGGATAACTATAGAAATTTCCCATTACCACTTCTTTCGGCTTAGATGTAGAATTTCCCTACATTTAAATTTTTTTTTTACCAAGTTCGTGGTCTGATTTGTCCTGATCAAACCCTGTGTCTTCAAATTTATTCTGTTGCATACAAATGTTTTGGATCGCAATTTTTTTGAATAGGCAATGTTTCCAGCTCTGTAAAATTTAAATCATCCTTGTCAAGAAGGGAAATATTGACAAAGTGCCAGTACTGCTCAGACTTATTTTTTCTCAGGTGCTGCCAAGCGAAAATTAGGAAGTTTGCACCAACTCTGATTTTGAACTGTCTCATCTAAAGCAAGTAGCTTGCTATTTGGCCTTGCAAATAGGTAAAATTCATGTTGCTATGACATTCAGCCCATCAAAACATAGAAAATGTTCATCAAATCTGATTTTTTTGAAAGCTTACATGCGGAGCTGACCCAACTTTCTGGGTGTGCAAGTCTGAACAATGCACTGCAAGACCTTTCCCCAAGCAGATGCTCTGGATTCTTGGTTATTCTCCTCAAGTAATGTTTTTGCATTGTTGTTGGCAAGATTTTAGCAAGTCCTGGTTTTAATTTTCCATTGTCTCAATTTTAGTTACATTGAATTCAATGATCACAATTTAATTAAACCGGCTTGGTAAATATGTTTGTAATGAACAACCACTTTTTTGAAGAATTTTAACCTTATGCCATGACTTTTCTTAATGATCGTGGGGATAGTGTACTTTTAATCTTGAACTTAAAACCGATCTTATACATTTTGAAGTTTTAAAATCTAATTTCAAATGCCTCCCTTGAGCATGAAAGAGATTCAATTTTTACCAATGCAAAATTACATAGATTTTTTGGATTAGGTCAAATTCACTTTCACCTAAATGAATCACTCCAAGCCATAATGATAATCATGTTTTAAGGAAAATACAATCACTTGAATTATGGCAAGTTGTTTATTATACTTGCTTTCCTAATTGTTGAAGCCCAAAGACATGGAATGGGCCCAAGGCCTGTCATGTGACTAGCTTGGAGTCAAGGGTGACAGTGAACAACCTTATTGCAACTGATTGCTCCAAGGCCAATGTACAGCAAGCACCTTCATGGGGCACTTCTTGTGTCTGCAACCATGAATCTAAGTGATCCCGATCTGAAATCTCTTTGGCACAAGTGAGGTTAAGGTAGATAACATAGAACTTATCATGTTATCTATATGCAGCTGTGGGAATTTCTCATTCCTGATGAAATGCATGCTGTAGATGTTTTCATTGTTTATATTTCTATATGATGTAAAGTTACGCTGTGACGGTGTTCTATGGTAAACATTGCAATCCCTAAACAATGCATTCAGTGCCATTTTTACAGGTGATGGCTGACGCAGAATTGGGATTGAAGCTCTTCAGAGGCCCTTGAAAAGCTAGGGTCTGCTCTAACTTGGAAGCATGTCACCGAACAGGATCCTATTAAGACCTTCCATGTGCTCAGAAAAACTTCCTATGAAAATTACAATTGCTGTGATAGAGCTTTCAAAATCACAAGTGACTTATCTGGGGATTTTGTTGTAAACGTGTAGGTGATTGTAGGTCTGGAAGATTGGACATATTTCCAATTTGTACTCACAAGGGCATGGATTTAATCCTTCTGCCAGCTTAATCATTCCATGTCCTGTTTAAAGCTTCTGACAGTTTGGAACGCGTTTCCAGTGGTTAAAATGATTCCATTTTAGTTGACCGCTTGTCAAGATGAAAAACATCTGGTGTTGACACTACTACATGGATAATTATTAGGTAGTATACGAGAAGTTTTAGTCCATGTGTTTGCATTGAAAGGGTTCTTAAGCATAATTTTTGCAATTTTCATTTGCTGGATGTGCCCATGCAAGTTGCCTTTGGAATGGTTTCTAATTCATTTTCATCTGCTATGTGTCAATGTTTCAGTATGGCAGGTTGAAAAGGCCTTGTTGAACTCTTACTTAGCATTTAGGCAATCATGAACCAAATCTGCTTAGAAGATCCAGCGGAATATATGAGAGCCAATATTTTGATTTCAGTTTTTCAATTTATCCCTCAAACAGCAATCACAATCAGTCATTGTCGCTTAGGAGTATAAAAGCAATCTTTCGGATCATTATTGAGGAATGATTCTTAGGGTCTAATCAACCAAATGAGCCCGGTCTATTGAATAAGTGATCAACCCTGAGACATCATTTTTGAGCATATTTGGATTCAATTAATAGTTAGTCTGTGCACTCCGTTTGAGGTGCAGTCAGATGTGATGCAAATGCTAATACAATTAATGTGAGGCCTTTTCTGTGCCTTGACATTTATTCTATGAGAGAATCCAATTAATGAAGACTCATTGATTTTTTTATTTAAAATTGTAGCTTTTGGAGATTTATGCAAGTTTTCAGAGGGTGCATTGTAATACCGTTCTCACTTTACAAAACTAGTGTCTGTGGGTTAACTTGGTGATTTTTCTTACATGCACTGCAAGAAGTGTGAAATATTAAATAAATCTGAAGGGAACCAACATGTTTCAATTATTGATTGTTACTGGCTTGAGTATATGGAGTTGTCAAAGAGTGACGGTGAAGTCATGAGAGATGTTGAGATATTGTATATGACAGTGATATGTTGCAATGAAAACATATCCATCTAAAACAGTTTGATTGCCATCAAATGGACCCAAGACAGTTTACGTTCCAAGAAAACAATGAAGTTTTCTTGACTGATTGGCATTAACAAAACTAGCCATGGGCCTTCGAACAAATCTTCATGTTGCTTTTATTACTTCTTTTCATTTTGTTATTTTGAAGGTACTTTTGCCAGCTAGGTTTCTGGATTTCTCTAAATTAATTTGTCCTTGACAGAAAATCAAATTGCTAGGAACATTTCCCTTAAAAAGCAATTTATAAATTTTCAAGTTGCTAAGAAGCATAAGTTTTGCCTTGGTTCTACAAGCCATTGCCATTATAATGTAAAATCTTAATCCAACATTGATTTGTCCCTTTTCGGTCCATTTGAAATCTCCTGTCAGTTGTTACACTTCTCGACTATGGCTTTGGCTTCAGCTTTTGAGGTTTTAGTACGTGCAAAACACAAATTAGCTCAGATTTTTCTCTATTGCCCTTTCCTGAAATCTGTAAGACACATTGCTATAAGCACTTCAGAAAATTACATGTTTACTTTCCAATGTGACTTTCAGAGCTGAAAGCACTTACGTAGTTATTATTTTAACTTTCCAAATTGTGACTTTCAGAGCTGATTTCCCGTAGTTAATTATGGATAACGTTTGTGTGACTTTCTTTAGCTGAAAGCATTCTTTCCTAGCTGGATGAGTTTTGTAGCCAAGAGGTTAACAGATCATCATTAAGTTTAAATGGTGATACCACAATGGCAAGTGGGGGTCTTGGTTCAAAATGTAATGTAATCAGTGTTACGCGGGGACACGTCCCCTAGATTTTGGTGACATTCCGGACCCTGAATGTTTCGGGGACTTGGGGACTTAGAGGGGACGTCCCCAATTTTTTTAAAATCTTTCAAAAGTTTTATGATGTTTTTACTTTTAAAAAGATGTTATTTTTACCAAGAACATCAAATTATAATCTTGAAAGTACCTAAAATACATTAAATACAGTTTAAATCCCTAAATGTCATTGAAAAAAGTTAAAATATTGAAATATTAATTTTTATGTATTATTTTAAAAGCCATCCCCTCGCCGTCCCCAAAATTTGGGATTTTTTTTGCCGTCCCAAAACCCCGTCCCTCCGTACCCCCGTCCCACCGTCCCCCGAGACTTAGGTAACTATGGAAAAAACCAAATTTTTGTATTTTCAAAGGTCTAAGTTACATGACAAAGCCTATCCACTTCTTAGGGGAACACTTGTCAATGACTGTCAGATTCCAAGTTGTATCTGCTTCATTTAGAGCAATTGTGATAAGAATTCATTACTAGGAAAAAAAGTTTAGCTATAAAGCAATTGAATCTGACCCTTGATTTCAGAGTATTCTGTAGGTCACATGGGACTCTGCTCAGAGACGTTTCAATTTATCATTCAATTTCTTTAATAAAACTTCTTTCATATTTTCATAATATTGTTATTTTTGTTTCCAACTCTTTGTTGAACCTTAAGTCCATTATTCAAAGTAATGCATTTAAAAACATTAAATTAAGTTTAAACCCTTAATTCCATGAATAAAGTTGCATTATTTAAGAAGGCAAGTATGACATTCTTATTTTTTTTATTTTCCCCAAAAAATGAATTTATGATATATCTTGATGGGTTGACTCCCATCTATAGTGTCCCATCACCAGAGATTTATTAGCTACATCTATTACATCTATTGGTTCTCTAAAGTAATGAATATAAGAACATATCAAGTTCAAATCTCCAAAAATCACCTTCATGGGGAACATCTAGCTTTGCATTTGTCAATGATAGCTGGGTAAAGATAGGAGGGTTGCCTGAAGGTCTCCACAATCAGTAGTTCATAGCACAATTTTCCATTGTATGTTGCTAGGTTTATGGGTACAAGTACGGGTTCGATACGCGGATACTTTCGATTTTAAAAACCCTTGGGTACGATACGTCTTGGATATGTCCATACATTATTGGAAATAAATATTGCCATACATATATATATATACATATACTCATTTTACTCATTTTTTAGTCCATAAGAAATACAAAACTTGAAAAATATAGTACGATCAATGTTCAAAACATTCAATATACTTAAGATTTTACATTTTCTATGATATACGAATATTGTATTCCTTTGTGTTTCATCCATTTCCTTTGAGATTAATTTTTGTGTTGCAATGGTGGCCATAAAAGATGTATATAGGGAGCTCCTAAAGGACCTATTTAATGAGATTGACTCTAACCTGCCAATGATAACTAAAGAGGTCAGTCCAATGGTTGGTTCTTGCATTCATATTATCCAAAATCACCTTCTAATCCTCCTTAAGGATGCGGGAAGGAGTCAATGTTGTGCCTTAATAGTTTCTAGGAAAGGATGCTCTTTGAAACTTTAAGCTATGCAATTTGCGGTTCCAAATTTTTCTATTAGTATTGAAGATCACCTGAGATTTGATCTCATAAATAACTTGTACGGAGGCTCAGATATATGTCCAAATTTCTATGAATAGCTTCTTTCCTTGGCCAATTGCGATGATCCCAAATAATTACCTCAAACATTCTTGATATCCTTTGAATATTTTCTCTTCAATAAACTAGAGGGATTTTAAACAATCTCCAGGTTTCCTTGTGGTTGCCATGCCCTCCTAGTCTAGTCCTCAATAAAACTGAAGTTTGTTTGAGTCAAAATAATAAAATAAAACTTTTTTAGAGCCCCCCCACTACCCAACCGTGCGGGTATGATGAACCCTGTAACATAGTAGGGGACCATACAGCAAGATTTTTTTCCGGATTATGGAGCCTAAGTTTCTGAAACACTGACTTTTTTTATTTGATAATTGCAACCATAATGTTGATTGGACAGTTTTGTAAGGTTGACTATGAGGATGAGGATATAAGGTGGGAGTGTCAAGGAAATCCACTATATTTGTGGTAGGAGGGATTGAGTGATCAATTTCTGATTGTGCCTATCAAATGCCTTCAGTATATCATTTTTAATTCATGATGTTTGTGCCTGAGCATTTGTGGAGCTCGACAAAGTACAATTTCTTGTGCTTCTATAACGTTGTCAGTTTTTGTCTCCCATAGAAGAAAGCTAATTTTATATTTAAAAATTTGGTCAAAAATGAGTAGATGTCACATAGTGCTGAGGTAGGACTTGAAGAGATCTTTAAGCCAGCTTAATATTTTGTAAGGTGCATGCATATAAACCATGCTTCAAAAGAAACTTGGGTTAGCTTATAACCATGGTTATATAAAGGAGGGTTAGGGTCCTTCCAATAAATGTGAGTTTGTTCTGTAACCGTGATCAACTGTGTCGATAAGTGGTTGCTCTAAGTCCACTAGTGTTCTGATTCTGGTTGGGAGCTCTCGGCTACACTGGAATAACCAGAAGTCGGTGTCATTACTGTGATTCATTGCAAGACTGGGCAAAAGATCTGTTGTTCAACTGTGATGTCACTTTTGATGTTGAAAGGTGACCTCAGATTAGGTAGCATAACCTTGTTCCTGGTATTGCATGAGGTCAATATGTTGGATGGTGTTGTTCATCCTTCAATTATAACCACACGTCTGTGTTAAATCAAGACTCAATGAACTTTGTTTCTGTGTGTCCCTGCTTTGGGAAATCAAATTTACATTTATCTTGGAGTCTCCTTTACACCTGTGTAAGATGTAATCGATGCTTAGCTCGCAGATTGATTCCTCTGTACAAAGCAAGAAGCTTGGCAAAATTGTTTGTCTGTGTCCCATATGTATTGGGTGTAACTGAAGTGGATTGCCTCGGGAGTCTCTTATTACACCTCCAATACGAGCTTCTCTCAAGTTTCCTCTAGATGCCCCATCGAAATTTAACTTATAGTGACTGGGAAGAAATGGGACCCATCTGGACTTTCAAGAAACTTTTTGAGTAATGAGAAGTGTACTGGAATGGGATGTTCCAAACATGTGCCAGTCAGCATTATAATATGTTGGCTGAATCAAAGGACCCCAGTTTACTTTTTGCAACATTAGAGTTGTACTTCTGATTTGAGTTTGAATTGTCTACAAATTTCACCAATTCATTGCTTATTATTATGAAAAATACGGGCATTTCTTTTTCGCTACAAACTCCACATTACAAATCACAGAGTTATTTGAGCATTTGTTTGTTGCAGCTCGTGCTTGTTTTGATTCCTTCCCATTTGAAGATTGTCTTGGAAATCTGTATAAGATTTAGGGTTAAAATATTGATAAGGTGACTATCTCCCTCCAAAGTTTTTTGCTAGGGGGGCATTGGAAACAGAGCTATTGAATGGTCTCTTCTGCTTGAAAATGATTTGTGCATATATTTGGCCCACACAAACCCATTGTTTACAGATTATTTGTTGTCAAGAGCATGTTGTGTGCCAATAACCAGAGGAGTCCTTTGATTTTGGGCCAAATTTGAATATGCCAAAGTTGATTCCATTTGATATGAGTAACTGATGCATATGGACTCAGGTTATTATATCCTGAGGCAATAGTGCATTCTTCATGTGTAGTATGCTGCCATATCTGTTCATCTTGATGAAGTGAGTGGAAAATTGGCCTTGAAGCCAAGATCTGCAGCAGCTGTTATGTTTGAGATTATTCTTGGATGGTGTGACTTGAGATTTTTTCCTTGTACCAAGATAGCTGGTTTGGGTAGCAACGATGAAAATAATTGGCTCTATATCAGAGACTCTTTGATTGGAGGAGGTGTTGCAACTCATTGAATTTTTGATGTTGACGAGGTGGTTTCCCATTCCAACTGTGTTCCCATAAGAGAATGCTTTTTCCATCTCCCACCTTCAATGTGAGGTGATTGGAGACAAAATTTAATCCTACTTTCAAAAGCTTTTCTGGTTTCGGAAGGGTTGTTCTCTATGGATCTGTGAATATATTATCTAGAATGCCAAAGAGTTTTTCTTTTATTATGATGCTCCATAAATTAATTGAATGTTTTCATAGCGTCTAGGCTGCCAACATAGCCAGTGCTTGGTTTAAGAGTTTGACATCTCTGATATATAGGCCGCCTTTGTGTTTAGGCTTATAAAATTCTTTCCACGAGACTAAGGATTATTTATGTTCTTTTTGAACTCCCTTCCAGAGAAGCATACACAGATTTTTTGTTAATGACTCCTCAACCGGCAAAGATCAAGGGAGTAGAGTATGCAAATAGATTCATACCACCTGTAAAACTTACTTTAACAACTGAATTTTGCCTGCAAATGACAGCCACCTATCTATCCAGTTAGCCAATTTCAGCTGTAGTAGTGTAAACACGCCCTCCCAGGTGTGTCTGCTGTAATTAGTATACAGTGGGAAACCCAAGTATCTCATGCATAAAACTTCCTGGAATTTAGAATCTAAAGAACATCTATTTGTCTAGGAGCTTTGATGTGAAGAATATAACATGAGATTTACATTTATTTCATTTCTTTCAAGAAGCCAGTTGGAAAGTGTTAAGAAGTTGGTTAAGTTTTTTTATCTCTCCAAGGATGTGTACTGAAAAAAGGTATTTCATCAGCATAGTAGAAATGTGTGTATCTATTCTCATTTTGATGTTGGAAATCCACTGATTTGTCCATGAGTCTTGGCTTACTCCAGAAGCTTGCATAGTGTTTCCCCCAATATTATGAATAAATATGGATTGAGAGGATTGCCTTGTCTTAGTCTCTAAGACAAGAGAAATGCCTGTCCTGGATTGCAATTTGGTAAATAGTGTAGAGATTGGGGTGCTGACAAAACTGTTAATTCATAATAGAACTTCTAGACTAAAGACAAAATCGCAGAGGTTGTAAGTGATTAATTGCTAATTGCAGCAATAAAATGTCTTGGACATATCAAGTTTGATTATACCCGAGCATTTGAACTTTGTGGAGCTTTAAAGAGTACAATTTCTTGTGCTGCTAAATATTGTCAATTATTTGTCTCCTAGAGATCAATGTTGATTGTATATCAGATTATTTATGGCAGCAAAGGCTTAAGCCTGGAGGTTATTAGCTTAGAGAGAATTTTGTAAACAGGGCTTGAGCCTCCAACATAAATACACAATTATAACAAAAAATTACTTGTTTTAAGGCTCGTCCAAACTAACCATTTGCCTCTCCTTGGGGCTAGTGAAAGCTGGAGCTGGAATCAGATGCGTTGTCGTCCATGGCTACAGGGGCATTCTCTTGGGGATTCCAATGAGGACCAGTAGGCTTAGGGAGGGACCTGTGAGGAGGGTTAAACAGATCTGGATGGACAACATGGTGTTTGTTGCTTGATTGTTAGGCAATTTTATGCATCACTTCAGCCAGTTTCTATTTTGCCCTTTTAGTGGTTAGGGTTTGTTCTATCGATTCAGTCCAAAACTGAAGATTTTGATACTTAATACTGAGGTAATTCACACAGTCCTATAGTTGTAGACATTTCTACGTAGCTTGAATACATGCTTTTGGTCGTTGAATATGGTTAGCGATTAGTGTCGTGCATTTTACAACAAAAAATGTCAACACCTTGTTCCTCAATTTTTCCCCTACACTGTGAATGCTTTCAGTGGTTGTGGACAGAGCGATCGTCAGAATATTCTTTTCAGCACTTTCATCCCTGACTTTATGTGCAGGGGTATCTCCTTCAGCTTGGTTGCGTGGGCTTCCGTGGGCAAAGGAAGAGGGCTCAAGAAATGAAGCAGCAGAACAAGCATTTGTTATGGAAGGTACCTCCTTGCATATTGGAATGCTGACCCTCTTTCTAAAATAACCATGGCGAAGACCCTTGGCCTATTTTGTCTACCCGACGGCCAAAGGGGGAACATAAGGGTGACTTAAGTTATTTATAATTATTATAAAGTGCCATTAAAATTATGTAAGCACTTATAATAATTTAAGTAACTTAATATTATGTCATGTCTAAGTTATAAAAAGGTGCAATCACATTTTATGTTGGCTCTAGGGGAAAATGCGACTTGACCCTGTAGTAAGGGGGGGCGAGGGGGGGGTGCGCTTTTAAAAACATTAAAAAGAGTCTTTTATATTTTTTATGTCCTCCCAAGGAAAAGTACGACTTGGTCTAGGAAGGCCATGGGGGAAAAAAATAACATAAAAATTGTTTGTAAGCTGATTGGTGGATGTTGGAGGTTACTTTAGGGTCACTTCTTTCCATTTAGGGAAAAAGGGACTTGCTTTGAGGCTCATTTTATCATTGCATAATTTCCAGATTTGTCTATGAGCTTGAGAGTTGCTGCTGCAATTTTCTGAGGACAAAAACCCTCAGTAAAAAGGTTAAGGAAGAACAAAAACTCTTCCTTGGGTTTGTTATTTTGTTGGTGAAAAGATTCAGAGCAAAAATCAGATTGTTACAACCAGTTATTCTCAGCTGGAGCGACCCAGTTTGGAGTTGTTTTGCAAGGATTAAGGAAGCAAAAAATATCAGTTTTATTGCTGCTTTGTGGAGTGCATTTCCAGAATTTTTTTGGGGTTTCAAACCCTTTTCCTACTGCTGTAAGCACTCAGGTCAGATCTGCAATATTTTTTGATGTCAAGTTTTGGAGCTTTTTTGGGCATTGTTTGAGGGACAAAATATCTATTGAAAAATACAAAAAGTAGTTTTATTGTTTGTAATTCTCACTCACTAGGTCAGATTTCTGTATTTATTGGGATTTTATTTCAGTTGGTTATTAGACAATCATATTCTTTAGTCCTTTAAGGGACATTACAATGGTATCAGAGCAAGTTTTCCTCCCAGCTCGTAGAAGTGAAATTCAGATTTCATATTTCATATTTGTATGGACAAGGACGAAGACTTTTTTAGAAACCAATATCAGAGGAGAACACCAAGAAGAGGAGGGATGGATGAAGAAGAAAGACCCACCTCCTAATGATGAACTAAGTTACATAAATGAGATTTTTAAGGGGCAACAGAGAGATACAAAATAGGTTGTTGGACTCACAAAGGGATCTTAGAGATTCCATAGTTGGAGCCATTTATTTGGGAAGGGCTCTACAAGGGACAAAAATGGCAATCAAGGTGAGGGCAACTCTTCTACATTACTATGGAAAGGATTCACACAAGAGTTCTTCAAGGTTATTTCGTGCAAGTTTCCTTCAGAGAGAGGAGCCACAAGAAGAGAGGGAGCAACCACTTGTTCATTTTGCGGATGAAATTAATTTGTATGGGGATGAGTATGCATCATTGAACCCTCACACAAGAGATATTCTTTAAATTTAGAGACTTTTTGAAAAATAAACTAAAAAAAATAAGAAAGAATGACCAAGAAGAGGGTGAATCAACAACCGGAACCAAGAAAGGAAGATTGGGGAAAATCACTCTTCCTAATATGATTTTGACAAATGCTCTGCAAGGGCATGGCTGCAAAAATTAGTTGGATATTTACCTTTCATTGAATCCTATGTACGAAGAAGAAGCTCTCAAGTTTCACTCTTCACTTGGATGGTATTTATTCACTTGAGAGTTTAGTCAAAGGTTGGTTGAAAGGTTTGATAGGAAGGATCAGAAGTACAATGAATTAGCACAACTGTAGTCTACTGTTGAGAAATATTGGTTATTTTGCAAAGTTATCATGGTTCAGACTTTTTTCATAGAAGGACTTCGAAAGAACTTTTCATGGTCTCTCCAATAATTAAATAGGGTAGCAATTCAGCACATTCCATCTTGGACTCTTTCCAATAAAATGCAGGTCCATTAAGAGACATTCCAGTGACTAAATCTGATATCTGAATATGATGGTACTGAAGCCCCTTCAAATCTAGCCCCAAGTTTTCCTCCCAGTCCTTTCAAGGGTAGAAGTGAAATTCAAGAGCTCTTCATTACAATTAATCAGCCCAATCCTTGTAGAGTTCGGAAGACAGGGACGAACACCTTTTATGAGAAACCAATATCAAAGGAGAACAGAATAGCAAAGACCATAAATGGACTGAGACACTTCAGTAATGAACTCAACAAGCCACAAACAAATTCCAATGGGCCAATCAAATCCCAAAATGAAATAGGATGCTACACAAGAAGTTATCAAAAATCAAATTTAGAGCTCCAAATTTCAACAAGATGGAACAATGAAGCTTTGAAAGAGAGGGCTAGGGCATACATCCCATTACTGAGGGCAAGCTCTTGGAGTGAAATCATATTTCAAAACATATATTTTAGATTTTCAGGGTGGAGTTCCCTTTTTGAGGTGAAAACCCATCATTTTAAAGAGTGGACATCCCCTTTCTAAGACACACTAAATATTATTTAATTACATTCCCTTTTAATTTTAAATATTTTGGGGAATTAAATAAATTAATGAAATTAATTGCAATTATTAATTTTGAAAAGCAATAATACAATTACGCAAGTGGAAAAGAAACCACTTAACACTCATAATTAAATGATCAACTAATAAGTTAAAAGAATATTGCTTTATAATACCAACAAATGCAAGTTTAAAAATCACTTCCAGGAGTTACAATAGGAGGGAAATCACCTGTTGCAACATGGCCCACAGGCTTTCATTTAGAGACTTTTGCCAACTAAGAAAGAATGAAGGACCAAGAAAGAGGGTGAATCAACAACCGGAACCAAGAAAAGACATCCAGCACTGATTGGGGAAAATCACTCTTCCTACTATGATGGGACCGACAAATGCTCTGCAAGGGCATGGCTGCAAAAATTGGATACTTACCTTTCATTGAACCCCTATGTACGAAGAGGAAGCTCTCAAGTTCCTCACTCTTCACTTGGATGGTGTAGCCCACAAATGGTGGTATCATGGTATTGTGACCCAAAGGCATGGCTCCATCACCACACTTGAGGAGTTTAGTCAAAGGTTGGTTAAAAGGTTTGATAGAAAAACCCAGAAGTACATTTTCGTGAACTAGCACAACTGAAATAAGAGTCTACTGTTGAGCAATATGTGGCTGATTTCCAGAAGTTGGTGGTCATGGTTACCGATGTAAGTGAGAGGAGACTTGTTATGCTATTCATGGAAGGATTAACCGAGCCTCTTAAGGGGTTGGTGAAGGCTTTTGAACCTTCTTCTCTTCAGGATGCAATAAAAAGATCTCTAAATCTGGAATCTACAGCAGTTAGGGGTAAAAACCAGCCCCTTGGACAATCAAAACCAAGCTATATGGGGCAGCCAAGGCACACTTTTCAAGGGCAGTCAAGAACAGCCCTGATTAATCAAGCAAAGAAACCATTCCAACAGCATACAAGTAACCAAAGAGAGCCTCCTAGGAGCAAGGAAGGGGAGAATTCAAGAAACGAGTTGAGAAGGAAGAATCTTTGTTTCCATTGCAAAGACCCATGGGCTCCAAGACACCGTTGTTTAGGCAAGGGCCAAGTGCATTACATTGAATTTTTTTCTGATGGAGAGGAAGAAGAAATAGACAAGGAAGAGAATCATGAAGATGAAGAGCAAGAAGACAAAGAAGAAGACAATCAATTGGATAGTACTCTTGCTACGCTATCCGGGGCTCCAAGGTATCACCCTTTTCATGTTAGAGGGGAACTAAAAGGTAAAAGAGTCACTGTTTTAATTGATAGTGGTGCTACACATAATTTTATTGATGCTGATTTGGTTGCAAAAATGGGGCTGCCATCAGAAGATTTTAAGGGATTTAATGTTACGGTAGCGGATGGTTTCACAATTCCTTGCACTAAGAAAATATCACAGCTGAAAATCACACTTGGCAAGCACATGGTGACGGATGACTTCTATGTGGTAGGTATAGGTGAAACGGATGTAGTTTTGGGGGTATAGTGGTTGCATTCACTTGGGGAATTTACTCTAAACTACCAAACGATGGAGATGAAATTCAGATCAGCAAGGGCAAGAAATAGTGCTACATGGCATGGCAAATGGTGCTCCTACGGTAGTGACTGCTAAGAGGATGGAAAGAGCTTTTCATAGAGGGCAGGTTTCTTGGGCAGCAGAGTGTTTTATTACATCTGCAGATCAGATTTTGGAGCAGCAGCAGTACCATAAGGATATTCAGGCAATCCGTGACAAGCATGCCAAGGTATTTGATGATCTTCCTCATGGGTTACCTCTAGATAGAGGTTTTGAGCACACTATTGAATTAGAACCAGGTACTAAGGCCGTTATCACCACTCCTTACCGCCATCTTAGAGCATACAAAGAGGAGATTGAAAAAGCTATTAAGGAGTTGTTGGAAATGGGGCACATAAGGCCTGGTTCAAGCCCCTTTGCATCGTCAATGGTTCTTGTGCAAAAAAAAGATGGGACAATGAGGATGTGTATTGATTACCGCTTGTTGAATAAGAGAACCATCAAAAATAGGTACCCCATACCTAGAATTGATGAGTTAATTGATGAGCTACATGGAGCTATCTACTTTTCCAAGATTGACTTGAGATCCGGGTACCATCAAATCCGGGTAAGGAAAGAGGATGTCTACAAGACTGCATTTAGATGTCATTTTGGCCACTTTGAATTTCTTGTGATGCCTTTTGGATTGAAAAATGATCCAACTACATTTCAATCTTGCATGAATCATGGTTTTAGAGAGCACTTGTGGAAGTTCGTATTGGTTTTCTTTGATGACATCTTGGTATATAGTAAATCATGGGATGATCACCTTCAACACTTGGATATTGTGTTGAGCATTTTGGGGCAGCAATCACTCTTTGCAAAAGAATCAAAATGTGAACTTAGAGTAACTGAAATTCTCTTCTTGGGACACGTAATCAATGCTCAAGGTGTCCATGTGGACAAACAAAAGATTGTGACTATTTTGGATTGGCCTCCACCCACCACTATGACGCATTTAAGAGGATTTTTGGGATTATGTAGCTATTATAGGAGGTTTGTTAAGAGTTTCTCTCAACTTGCAGCCCCTTTGACGGATTTGACGAAGAGGTCTAGGACAGCCCAAGAGGCATTTGATAACTTAAAAAAAGTGATGAGTACATGCCCCGTACTCGCTGTTCCAGATTTCTCTATTCCTTTTGTGGTGGAATGTGATGCATCCGGTGAAGGTATTGGGGCTGTTTTAATGCAAAACAAACATCCCATTGCTTTTGAGAGCAGGAAACTAAAGGAGATTGAGAAGAAATACTCCATCTATGACAAGGAAATGCTAGCCATCATGCATGCTTTGGTCAAGTTTCGGCAATACCTTGTTTGTGGCAAATTCGTAGTGAAGATGGATCACAATAGCCTAAGGTATTTTCTCAGCCAATCTGATTTGAATGATAGGCAACAAAAATGGGTGAGCAAAATTCAATCTTTTGACTTTGAAATTGAATTTGTTAAAGGCAAAAATAATATTGTAGTGGATGCTTTATCTAGGAAGCCATATTGTTGCTCTATGTCAGATATCGCAGCAGATTAGAGGGTTGTTATAACAGCCGAATATGCAAAAAATCAGTTTGCTAGCAACATTCTTAAGGGTGGAATTGAAGATGAAAAATACAAAGTAGAGGAAGGCTTAATTTTAGATAAGAACATGGTCTTTTTAGTGCTGGAATCCAAGGTAAAGCGTAAGATATTGGAAGCAATGCATGATTCACCTTTGGCCGATCGTCTAGGTTATTTTAAAACGTACAAACAAATTAGAGAAAAACTTGTTTGGAAAGGTCTCAAAGGGGAGGTGCTCAAACACATAAGGGAGTGTCTCACATGTCAACGGTGTAAGGTGGAGCATGAATTTCCAGCAGGCCTTTTGCAGCCCCTACCTATTCCAACTCAGAAATGGGAGAGTGTTTCCATGGACTTCATTGTAGGACTTCCATCAGTGTAAGGTAAAAGCGTTCTTTATGTTGTAGTGGATAGATTAACCAAGTATGCACATTTCTTTCCACTACCAACTAAATTTGATGGTCCCTTGGTGGCTGGAATTTTTTTTAGAGAAGTCTTCAAACTTCATGGGCTACCTAAGAATATTGTGAGTGACAGGGATAGCAGATTTCAGAGTTCTTTTTGGCAAGAACTCTTCCATCTTGCAGGTACAGAATTAACCCCTAGCACTAGCTACCATCCACAAACGGATGGGCAAACCGAGATTGTTAATAAGTGGATAGAGGGGTACCTAAGGAGCTATGTTACAGGGCAGCAGACTGCATGGATAAAATGGTTGTATTTGGGGGAGTTTTGTTACAATATGACCTACCACATGTCTATTGGTATGTCTCCCTTCAAAGCTTTATATGGTTACGATGCATATTCCTTTGTGGATGTTGTTCTACCTGATAGTAGAGTGCCGGGTGCTAAGGACTTGGTGCAGCAGAGCCAAGATATATTAAAAGCACTCAAAGATAACCTTTCACATGCGCAAAATCAGCAAAAATTATATGCGGACCAGCGAAGGGTAGAGAGGTCATTTGAGGTGGGGGACATGGTTTTCTTGAGGCTACAACCATATAGACAATCTTCCCTCAAAGGGAAAGGATCGGAGAAGTTGAAGCCAAGGTTTTATGGCCCTTATAAGATTGTAAGGAAGGTTGGGAATGTTGCCTATGAGCTTGAACTGCCGGCTCAAAGCAAAATCCATGATGTGTTTCATGTCTCATGTTTAAAGAAGGCTTTGGGGCAGCATATTTCTCCCTCCATGGAATTGCCTCCTCTTGATGATGAAGGCAAGCTTGTGTTGGAGCCGGAAGCCATCGTAGAAGAGCGGGAAAGGAAGCTACGGAATAAAACTATTATGGAATACTTGGTGCAATGGTAGGGGTTGCCCTTCGAGAATGCAACATGGGAAGGTGCAGAAATTTTAGAGCACCTAAATTTGAAATTGCTTGTGGGCAAGCAATTCGAGGAAGGGAGGACTGAAATGTCCCTCTTTCTAAAATAACCATGGCGAAGACCCTTGGCCTATTTTGTCTACCCGACGGCCAAAGGGAAACATAAGGGTGACTTAAGTTATCTATAATTATTATAAAGTGCCATTAATAAAATTAAAAAATTATGTAAGCACTTATAATAATATTAGTAACTTAATATTATGTCATGACTAAGTCATAAAGGGGGGTGCAATCACATTTTAATGTTCCTAGGGGAGAAATGCGACTTGGGTCACCATGGGGGGGACTTTGAATTATTAAAAAGGCCTTTTATATTTTTTATAGCCCCCATGAGAAAATGCGACTTGGTCTAGGAAGACTTTGGGGGGCAAAAGATGTTAAAAATTGCTGCATGGTGATTGGATGGTTTGGGAGGTGTTCTTTGGGTCACATCTTTCCCTTAAGGTGCAAATCGACTTGTCTTGGGCTTCATTCTACCACTTCACATTTTCTAATTTGTGCATGAGAGCTTGGAGCTGCTGCTGCAATTTTCTGGGGACGAAAACCCTCAGAAAAAAAGGTGAAGGAAGAACGAAAACTCTTCTAGAACCATTTATTCTCAGCTGGACCAACCTAGTTTGGGACTGTTTGCAGGGTTTTAAGGAAGCAAAATATTATATTTTATATCTGATTTGTGGAGAGCATTTCCAGAAATTTAACCAACACCTTTTTGGGTATTTTTTTGGGGTTTCAAACCCTTTTCCTACTGCTGTAACACTCAAGTCAGATATGCAATATTTTATTGATGAAATCAAGTTCTGGAGCTTCCATTTTGGTACCTTTTTATTGCATTGTTCTCGAAAAATCAACATCTATTAAAAAAATAAGTATTTTAGGATTGTTGTGGTATTTGCATTCTCTTGTACAAATCATATTTTTCTAGGTTATTTATTTCTGCAGTATATATTTCAGTTGTGGGGTTTTATTTCAGCTAATGTGTAATGTCCCCATTTCCGAGCAGGTGGCCTAGGAGGCCTTTCATCTGTCTTAGCCTTGGTCATGCCCAAGGGGCTAGTGACGTTGATGGTTATTGGGTATGGTTTGCACCTTCATTTCACTTATATATTATGTTTTGACATTGGACACGTACTTTGAGGTGACTTAAGTGAAATAAGGTTGTGTGATGCTCCCCTAAGGTACTTTATGTTATATTTTGTCGATGACTTAAGTGATGGGTGAATATATGGTACTTTATTTTCTATTTCTTCGTTGGGGGTAACTTAAGTGTACTTTTGGCATAGTGGTGATAAAGTAACTTAAGTTATTTTATTATTATGTGGATTTTCCCCAAGGAGGTCGATTAGGGTTCTTTTGGGCCCTTTGTTGCAATGAAAAGTTATAAAAGGAAGCGCTTGGGGGAGAAAAGGGGAATTCATTCATACACTCACTCTTTTATGATATTGAAGCCATTGCTGGTTGCATGTTTTTTGCTTGTGGAGTAAGATCCCACAGGAACCCTAGCTTCGGTGGTGAGAGATCCACTCCTAGCTAGCAGAGCACTCTTCGGTGGTGAGAGATCCTCCCTAGTTTGCTAATTTGGAGCTTCATTCAAATCAGATTTTCATATCAGAGTTATCAGAGAATTTCAAGGGTTTGCTCAGTGCCGGAGAGAGATTATTTGGTCCATACTTCAGCCATCTACAGATCAGATTATTTCCAGCGTTTGAGGCAAGCTTGGCAAATTCCCAGGAGGAGTTTCATTCAGTTTGGGCTTTATTTATTTTCAGATCTACTACTTAGGGTTTTGCAACAGTGTTTTCTAGGGTTTCTGGTTGGAGTTTTTCAGTTTTCCAGGTTGGATCTGATTCGTTATAATTTAAATATATTGTTGTCCGAATTTCAGAATTTATAAAGATCATTTCAGCTCCTTGTGAATTTTTGGAATTTTTAGGCAGTTTCAGCAGTTAAAATAAATAAATAAAATCAGATCTGAGAGATAAAAATTATTTCTCTCTTGTTTACTGTTCTACATATTTTTCTAAGTTATTTGAAGCTTTTGGGTAGTGTTAGAAATTATTATTCTGGAAAATACAAATTTTTCTTTGTTTCTGCATATTGCTGTCCTAAAAATCAGAAAAATCAGAATTTCAGTTCGCTGTTATTTTTTTATATATTTTGTGAATTTCAGGGGGAATTTCAGGGGATATCCCACAATGGATATTTCAAAGTGACAAAATTATGAGTAGTGGTCAAAGATGATGGTGAGAAGCAGCCCATAATTATTTTTAACATGCTCGAAGAACACGTCAACAACCTACAGAGCATCAAAGGTCTTGAACCACAACATACAGATTGCCACTTCGAAGAATCATCACACAAAAACAAAGATACAATCATGTTGGCATTGAGTTTGGAAGACCAATGAAATCAATAGACATGCTTTCCCGTGGCTACATCAGTACCAATGATGGCTTATACAATCTAAGATTCCAATTCGAAGGCTTAGATTGATGCAAAGAAAGCACTGACAGATGTAAAAGCTCAACACGCTTGTCCTGCTGTGAAGCAGCTTCGTCTTACAGTGATAGTCAAGATCCTGTTGCAACCTCTGGTATTCAAAAATTTTCAGATACATAGGAGGACAAGTGAGACTCCTTGCTAGGAATACGTGAGAATGGAATGGGTTGCCAAAGCTATGATCTATTTTATAGAACTGAGCATTCCATTAAGGTATCCCACGATACTTTTGTTTGAGGACACGATTTATGCAATTATAGATTGCATGAAGTACTAGTGATGGTACATCTTGTATAAAGCTCCACCAGCATTCTCTCTTATTCACCATCCTATGTGATGTTCTGCGGTGAGTATCACTTAAAAGGAAGAGTGAAATCTGGCTCTTATGCAAGAAGTGAGACCAAGTCCAAATATCTGGATCAAACCCCTTGGACAACAAAGGCATCGTTATAAACCTATATAAATGACACTTAGTGCACTTCTTGGAGTAGAATAGAATAAATGCACAATAAAATTAGATACGACTTACAAAAAGGCATTTTTCCCCTTGTATACTAGTTTTTCAATTAACCATAACTAGTATCTGTCAATCATGAAACTTCACTGGAGCTCTATAAGATGGAGAAATTTACTTAATAAAATAAACTTCTGTCCAACATAATGTCGAAATGATCTTAGTAAAGTAACTTTAGTAGGAATGGATGATCAAAGAAGAGATAAATTAAATAAGCATTCAGGAAAGCCGGCAAGTACAGACTGATTCAAACAGAAGTATTAACTCTGTCCTACAAATCGACAAGAAGGCATGCTGGATTTTAGGAGGCAATGAACTTTATGCATGTCAATTATTAAATTAGTTTATGGAGTACAAAGAGTATTGAACTTTCCTGAACTTGAGTTTTAAAGCTTGTGTAAAATTCTTATAACATATGCATTCAAAGTTTGTACACTACCTAATTACTCAGTCATGAAATCGAAGTTGCAAACGATTCTCTCTGAGGGTGTGTTCCCACCAGAATTATGAGCTCAGATACCTGGAAATACCATATCCAGGGCAGTGTACTGGCGTACTGGGTACTGGTACGGGCCTGTCAGAATGCTTCCGAATTGCCAAAACAGTCCAGGGTATGGTTCAGCTCGTACCCAGGATGTACCTGGGATGTTTCCACACCATTTCAGTGGCACTTCTGTTTTTTAGAACACCAATGTAATAAAAATAAAAAACACTAGATACTTCTGTGTCGAGTGGTACGTCGAGGAAAACCGTCTGATATATTCTAGAACTCTAGACTTATAATCTACTCGTACAGCCTGGAAAACTTAAGCATGTTGAATGTTTTGAACTTTACATGGGCAATCCCAGAGTATTTGCGAACAGTTTAATCTGTTTATGGACTAGCATGTATTTTTAATACATATTTATCAGGATTTTTGTAGATATATTAGCAGCAAGACATTTTTGTGCATTGCATTCGTTCCCAAAGGATTTTTGAAAGATTTGTGTTTCCACGTTTCAAACAGCTACCTGAGACCAGGCTACCCGTTTCCTGGCAACCTAGGTTATAAGTTCTGAAATCGATTCAAACGACTATTCTGCAATTAGGTGACATGACCCATTTGCCAGTCTCTGATACCCATTCAGGAGATGGAAACTGAGTTCTCACTTTGTTTTCATATATCCTATCTGCTATGATATCTGGACAAAGATACCAGTTTTTGAAAACAAACACGAGTGCTGCCATTATCCACTTATTGCTTTTGAATATTCCTGAACTAGATGATACAAGGATTAGGCACTGTCTATCTTTGGATGAGGCTCCCATTTTAAGGCGTAGATCCATACATAAGGGAGTCCCTAGAGTTGCCAAGGTAGAATTATTTGCAAGATTATTGCACTTCCTTTCAACCCACATACTAAGGTAGAAAATGGCTGGTAAACTACCTCATCTGGATGCATAATTGAATCATTGTCATGAGTGACAGAGACAAATTAGTGAGAAGGCATTCCTCTTTGTGTATTACTACTAGTGCGTCCTAGTCCCCAAGTCTGATTCTAGGTGGAGTGGATCTTCTTTGTTTTTGCATCAAGGGCCTTCCCCTCTTCCACAACCTGGTTTATGGGGGAAGCCACCAATCTATTGCAAGAAACTAGTTCTATTAACTATTAGGAACATCCTTCATGGTCTACACTATCCTCTGCAAAAAGTGGCCAGATTTCTGGCTGGCATATGTAAAGTATCACCATGGGAAATTAGGACTATATAATGATTGTCAATGCAAAATCTTTTGGGCTCATCCTCAATGCCATGCATAAAACACTTCATAAAATCATATTTAGGTAGCAACATCACCCCTCCATGTGTTACTGTAATGAAGACATTTTAAAATATCACTAAAGCTTTAAATAAGTTATCCTCCAGTGAATTTTGATAAGTTTATACTAATTATGTCCATAAGGAATTTTCATACAAAATTTTTGAAGAATTTACATTAGAACCTCGTACGAATGAAGTTTAACAAAAAATAAATCTAACTAGATAATCTGTAACAACGACAGAAACAAGCATGCACAATTTTCATGTTGAAAGTAATGAAGTGTTTACACTGAAATTCATATGAATGAGCAGCAAAATCGAACTAGATTAATCCATAAGAATAATGTAAACAAACGCAACATATCTTTGTTATAATATTTGAATCGTGTATACAGGAAACATACCTAAAATCATGGCCCCACTCAGAGATACAATGGGCCTCATCAATAGCCAATAGTGAAACTCCCTTCTCCATCATTTTTGACCAAAACCTTCCAAAACAAAAAGGGATAAAAATTCACTGCGAAAACCATTATCTTATAACTACATATGTTAGTAATTATGTTCAATGAAATCTCTTTTAGTAATCATGTCCAACGAAACCTCTTTTGATATAAGGATTCAAAAATGCTTCCAAATAAACTGATGACAACTTGACAACAGAGGAATTGATTTTCAAACACATTTCATATGATATTTTCTTCAAGTGTGCAAAACACAACAAGAACAATTCGAGTGTAATAGTTTACCAGATATTTAGGAAAATATCTACGTTGTCAGTAAATTTATCTATGCGTCTCTCCCTGTGATCACATATAGTGATCTGGCAATAAACTAACATTGAAGAGGAAAGAGTTACTTATTAGCCTTACTCTGTGATGCAGTCTTTTACAATTTGAACTTAGAATACCTAGAATATTTTAGAGCTTAATGAAATCAGTTAAATGTTTCATGATGCATTTTGAGGAATGCCTTTAATGTGATGCTTTGGTGTCTTACTGTGATACATCACGTCAAAGTCACCAATGCAGTCAATAAATGGAATACAACAATAATATGACCCAAGTGGTTGGGGAGTAGTTGCATCCAACCATTGCGTCTTGTGTCTATTTTATGGTACTTCTAAGTCTATAAAAAGGCCTCTCCTGTAATGTCCCTTTCGGGCTCAAATTTGAGGAATTTGGATTTTCCCCAAAACCCTAATGGAACATTGCTGGAAATGATGACAGCCACATGTAGAAAACCTGATTTTTATGACAACAATCTGATTTTATGCAAAAATTAGGGCAGCAACCTGTTTTAGGTCCACAAAACCCTAAGCGACCTAGGTTAAATTCAGATTTTAGTATTTCCCACACACAAATCTTCAGAAATACATCAACAACATGAAACCCTTGATGAAATCATGCAAAATAAATGCTTCAACAACAAAATATAGACTGCTGGAATTAATTATTGCTCAAAAACAGCTGAAACTTCAAAAATCCATATCTTCATAAATACTTGGAGATAAATGCAAATGATAGCTCAAAATGACCACAAAAATGGCAGCTATCAAACAAAATTAGAATCAGATTTTTCCAACCACCAAAACCCACTGAAAAGTGATCCCGAAATCTCCAAATGGGTCGCCCAAGCTGAAAATGAGTGTGGCAGCCCCAAAAAGCGTGCCCTAGCTGGAATTTGTGCCCTAGCATGGATGGAAACCCTTGCTGTTCTGAAATTCTGAATTTGAAGCTCACTTGTGACTCCCGGATGAAGCCACCAATGCAACAAATGAGGGTTTTCGTCCCCAAGTGTTGTGACTATTGAGGGTTTTCGTCCCCAATAGGATCCAATGAGGGTTTTCGTCCTCAAAGGCTGAAAATGAGAGCTCAATGCTCCAATTTTCCAAAAGAGAAGTATAAATTCACTGATGATCATTACAATGAGCCCCAACATTTACCTTTATAGCCTTTTTTTTTTCTTTTCCTTGTGGAGCGCACCATGTGGGACACTTTATTTCCTTTTTAACATTTACTTTTTCCTTTTTTCCCTTCCAAGAGGGACCGACGCTCCACATTTGACATTAATTTTTAAATTAAATCTCTTTTCCACTTTAGTCCTTTAAGACCACTCCACTTGGGGCATTTAAAAATTTTTAATTAAAATGCAATTTTCCCTCTTTTTAATAATTTAAGCTTAAAGTAGCCAATTAAAAATAAAATTACTTTAGCACTTAAAATTAAATTATTACATTTCTTCCTTAAGCCTAATAGCTGAATTATTAATGCCCAAATCAAGGGTCTTAGCCACACAACTCTAGTATTAAAGGGAAAGCCACGCATTACATGCTATTGTAGAAAAGGGGACATTAAATTCCCTCCCCCATGTTGTCCATAACACTAGCAGAATGTTGCCAGTTCTACTTGTGCCACGCAAGTCATCAATATTTCTCATTTAGATAAGGAAGAAATTTACAGTAATGCCTCAAAATTGAAAGCTTTCTTGTGCAACTCTCATGTCCCTAGTACCATCATTGTGTAAAGCCGAAAAGTATTGAGAAATCCATTAATGCTTGTCAATAATCTATCATAGTGTACTTCAAATGAAAGAGCAATTTGCTTCAAAAATAGCATTATATATTGCTACCTCAGATGCCAACAAATAATTCTTATTGTGTAACCTTAGGTGTCTAGATACACATCCTATGAGTTGTTCTAATTTCGCGTTTGACAAACTTAAAACTCTTCCATGTCAATTCAGGGCCCGTCTTCAACCTTTCAACATATGAAGGAAAAGCATCCTCTGAGTACATTAATGCAACTGGAAACCCTAATTCTAAACCTTTTGCATCTCAGTTGCATCTAAGCCTTACCCAATTTGATATATTGTATCCTAGTCATACACTTTACTAACATGGTAGACGAATAATTAGCATCTTCCAACAAGTATGGAAATGCGCTTTTGCAAGGTATCTTGTTATCCTTCAATGTCTTCATCTTGATTTTCAACTATCATAGCTAAATCATGTTTCTAACCATGGTCTTGATCTTAAGGCAACTGTTCTTGTGATTTTGTATACTTGATGCACATTTGCAAACAAAGTCTGATGACAACAACATTAGGATGTTTAGGTTGGCAATTCTCAATGCATTGTGGAGTCTCATAGTAAGACATTTTGGTGTAGTACATTGGTGGTGCCAAAACCTCCCATCATTTCCTTGCATCCCCTCCATTCCTTTTATGTTTAGAAGTTTTCCTTGAAATCACCTGTTTGGACCACCTCTATCATATGTCACTGCATTGTTCAAGTGCATCCCTTCAGTCACTGGATGCATGACCGCAACGTATACCATCATTTGCTTCTCAGGGAATCTGAAAGGAGGTAGTGCTCCACAGACTTAGTTAGTTGACCTACACAGAACCAATTCCATCGGGAGAATAGGAGCCAAGTTGCCAGTTCTTTGCTTTTTCATGCCTCATGTTGACTTGTGGCCATCCCTCATTTCATCTTATTGAGCAGGTCATCCAATACTCTCTACTCAAAGTGACAAATTTCAACACTTTACCTATGTAAAAGGAATGCACAGCTCCTCCCAGTTGTTCCTTCCTACAGAATTTGACCAAGAATTTTGCCTTGCCCTCTACATCCGTGAGTCTTTACTGATACAGACCAGAATTCTTCACCCACCTTAAGAGTCATTCCCCCTTTCAAAAAATTGAAGTTACATCTTTCTTTCCGGCCTGGCAAACTGAACCCTTGCAAGTGGTTGGTGCAAACGACAATTCCGCAGCCATCTGATCCTTACAGTGCATAGATCAGTTCGTTCTCGGCAAACCTTCATTATGGCTGAATTCGAGTGGCACCGCCAATTGGCTAAGCAAACACGCTTTCTTAGAGGGCAATCCAGATGCTACATTTGCCTCCCTATCGGTCAGCTTCAATCTTGTATCTAGCTGAAATTGGGACATCTTCTTCCCAAATGCTATCTACATCTCTAGGATGCCATTCCATTGCACATGACAACTTCAATAAAGTTGAATGTTCCAAAGGAGGGAATGACTACCATTTCTGATTAGAAACTCCTTGATTGTCCCTTTGTTCAAAATTCTCTTATTAACTTTCTCTTCTCCCCCGCTGTCTCATTACCCATGATTAGAAGGGAAACTCATTAGAATTTTGTTATTTGCCAACATTTTTCTTACTTGCGGCTCTCTTCTAGAGGCTTATTTTCTGTTGTTCTCTTAACTCGTTTTGAGTCTTCCCTCGTTTCTTGCATTTGTATTTTTATTGTTTATAACCCTGCAGTCCCATTGACTCTACTTTTGTGGTCATTTGTTGGACATTAATATACTTATCTTACTTACATCCTTAACTCTTCAAACACTTCTATCGTCCGACTCTTATGGTGGATCTCCACTTATTGGTTCGGATTCATCCCAATTACTTGCAGCTTTTAACCTCGACTTCGCTTATTCACTGCAAACCTAACATTTTATCACAGTCATACCTTTCACCCAACCTACTTCTGATGGTTTTGAACACTTTTCATGACCTTTGCCTAGGCAATAATTAACTCTTTCTTCCCAAGATCTTATCCTTCTTCATGCTGGTGTATGTCTTCAACCTCTTGTTTGTCCAAGAAATTGATCATTATGAACATCTTATTCCACCCTTATGACCATTCTTTGACTTCAAAGCTTTAATAATTTCAATGAAAGCTATAGTTTTAGTAAAGTTCAGGATTGGCCAGCCCCATCAACTTTTGGTACTCCACAAAATAAATTCCCATTTCATTTTCATAGCCAATTTTTAAACACACTTTGCCCACTTGTTTCTATTTTCTTCCCTTTCAAAAATTTTAGCACTTGTGTACCAAACTTCTTGTTTGAAATGTGGAAGTTCTTTCATTTTCTGTAAGAGTCACCCTCACCTAAGTTGTTTATCTTCAATGCCCGGAGCACCTGGATGGCTTGAATCAATTCAATCATTGAAGCCCTCATTGTCCTTTGAAAGTTTTCCTGTCTCTTTGATTCCTCAACATCAACTCTTGCACTGTAGCTCATTTCATTGGAAGGTGGAGGATTTTGTTTCCTTATCCCCCTGACAAGTTTGTCAAAGTCCTTTGGATACGTGACTTTGGAAATCCTTGTAAGCATGGGTATGCATGAGAATCTTAAAATTTGCAATACTACCCTCTAACATGTGATTACAGGTTTTGAGAACATACTTTGCTACCTGATACTTGTGTGTAATGTCCCTTTTGGGCTCAAATTTGAGGAATTTGGATTTTCCCTAAAACCTAATGGAACATTGCTGGAATTTATGACAGCCACATGTATAAACTTGCCAAAGTTTATGACAACAATCTGATTTTATGCAAAAATTAGGGCAGCGACCTGTTTTAGGTCCCTAAAACCCTAAGCGACCTAGGTAAAATTCAGATTTTAGTATTTCTCACACACAAATCTTCAAAAATATATCAACTTGAAACCCTTGATGAAATAATGCAAAATAAATGCTTCAACAACAAAATATAGACTGTTGGAATTAATTATTGTCCAAAAAACAAATGAAACTTCAAAAATCCATATCTTCATAAATACTTGGAGATACAATGCAAATGATAGCTCAAAATGACCACAAAAATGGCAGCTATCAAACAAAATTAAGTTCAGATTTTTCCAACCACAGAAACCCACTTAAAAGTGATCCCAAAATCTCCAAATGGGTCGCCCAAGCTGGAAATGAGTGTGGCAGCCCCAAAAAGTGTGCCAATTTGTCCCCTAGCATGGATAGAAGCCCTTATTATTTTGAAATTCTGAATATGAAGCTCACTTGTGACTCCCGGATGATGCCACCAATGCAACAAATGAGGATTTTCCTCCCCAAGTGTTATGACTATTAAGGGCTTTTTGTGCTCAACTAACAATTTCGTCCTCAATAGGATCCAATGAGAGTTTTCGTCCTCAAAGGCTGAAAATGAGAGTTATGCTCCAATTTCCAGCCCATAAGTCATTAGAAGTAACCATATTCACCTCCAATGATAACTTAGCAACTTTGAGCCTTAGTTTTCTCAACATTTACCGTTTATAAGCCTTTTTTTTCTTTTCCTTGTGAGCGCTCGATGTGGGCATATAAAATTTCTTTGTTTCAACATTTAATTTTCCCTAGAATATTCTACACAAGCTGCTATTTCCATATATAGGCACATCTTGAAGAACAACTTTGACCAAAGTCAATTTGCCCCCTGAAGATTTGAATTTGTCCATTTATGCATTTTTGATTCAATTTGGTTGGTGAGCCAATATGTAAAATCGGCTTAATTCAAAGGAAATCCTATGCTTAACTCTTTGTTTACTGTAATAAAAAAATTGAGTGGACTGTACGTATATGCCCTGCCCCCTGAATTTGTCTTCAAAAGTTCATGCTCGGATACGATGTTATGAAGCTGGCCGTATCCGTAGTGTAACATACTATATTCCGTTCATTCATTCAGATCCAGTGCAACTTGTGGCTATATGTTTTTGTTAGCAACATTCCCAACATTGTGTAAAAACCCTCAAATATTAATAACATAAGAAAGGTGCAACAATTGCAATATTGAAAACCCTTTTCCACATCATGTTTAACCCAAAGACGTTCGTCATAAATGTCAACCTACAGCTGTCTCAAGGAGAGTACATATCCATCCAAAATCTGAATTCAGAAAGAATTCAACATGGTTGAAGTATTGTATTTGCCCACAAATTCTGAATCTGGTGTATAGTTGGATGACCATTTGTGCACCTGATGTAAACACTTCATCCCTCATTGTGGGTGAGAAATGCTTTTACTTGTTATATTTGTCTCCGTTTTCCATGTAGTGGGCAGGTATTCAAAAATCCTCAAGTTAAAAACCCTCGGGTACGTCTTCAAAGATCTATCTTTGAGTGTTCTTGCTCTTTGAGTTTAATCCAGGGAATTTCCCTCAGGGATAGAAAATAGTTTCCTATTTTCCTTGACAAAGAAATCCGGGGTTTAGAACTTTATTCCCTTCTTTGCCATTATTCAACCCTATGAAGTTGGCGCTGACATGCCATCACACAGTTCAATCATTTGGAAGATCCCTAGTACTCATAGCCTGGTAGCAATGTTGTGGCCCACCAAATGTTGTGTCTAGTATCTTTGGAATGGATTCCATCCCTAAGGAGAAAGATAGGCTTAGTTGTAATGTCCCCTTTTTCGAGATTAAGTTCATTTAAAACGACTTGAATAGCCAAAGAACTTCCCTTCTCCATGGGTTAGAAGGAGGTGAACAATAAAAGTCATTCGTGTTCATCTTTTCACCACTCTTTTTTCCTAGGGAAAGCCTTAATGTTTTCTTTTCTAGTGTTTTCCTTTGTGAAGCACGTCGGCTGGGTTGGGAAGACCGAAGATCTGATACCATTGTAATGTCCCTTTCTAGGGCAAATTAAGAGATAAAGCGAAGGACTTTATGAGGACGGTCATGACTCAAACTCCCAATCATGGGGTTTGGCATCAGCTAAAGGGATAGAGTACTTTGACAAGTACAGCTTAGGCTCATTTTGGAAGGATGCATCTTTATTATAATTTCTGGAACATTACTTGCTTTGTGGCCTAAAGTTGATTATTCCTTATTTGGCATTCTCACTACAGGCGGAGGATTCTTTGGTGTGAGACAATTTGATGAAAAGTGAAGCATCGTATGACCTTTTTGGTGTTCTATATGCAAAGAAGCGTTTTTAAAATAATAGGTCTTTTTGTGTTTTTATTGCCAGAAGTCGTCTCTATTATGTTAACATATTCCTAGTGAATCATATGAGCCAATTTCGACAAATACCTAGATGCTAAAACTCATTTTATCCCTCTGCCAGGTTTTGTCTGCGGGAATTTTATTTAATTATTTATTAAATAAATAAAGCCCCGTTTAAAGTAAATTGTGCTCCGGTTGAACCCTGTTGAAGTTTTTCATGCCAGTATTCTCACATCTCAATAGGGTTTTCACCAGGAATGAATTCAGAGCAATTGTTTGCAACTTCTGGCAACGTTTTTCGTTTTTATTTATTTCTTTTTGCTTTTGTTTTCGGTTTTCTCCATGGTTTGTCTGTTAAATTCTCCTTGATCCGTTCTGTACTATGTATAACCTGTTCAATTGCTTGGAACATTTGGAAGTCATCCATGGCCTCAACAATGGAAGAAATTAATCTCAGAAGTGCTGACTTCTGACCAAAAAAGATGAATTTAAGCAGAAAAAGCCTCTCCTAGGCAAGTTGCACTTTTTGGGATAATAGATCTAAGCTGCTAATGGGAATTTTGGCAGTGGCAGGCAGGTGGGAATTTCTTGCCTGCATAGCAGGTTACTTTTTCCCATCAAGTCAAAGTCACTTAAGTTGCAATGGGAATTTCAGAGGAGGCTGGAAGGCGGGAATTTCTTATCTGCAACGCAGGGTGAAAATTCCCATTATAAAGAAAAATCACTTAAAGCACCGGCGGGAATTTCTTGCCTGCCTAGCAGGGTAACTTTTCCCATCAAAGAAGTTTATTCACCCATGCAAGTTGCTTTTTTAGAAGAAGGCTATTTTCCATGCAAGTCGCACTTTTTGGGAGGAATGGTTTAAGCTGTTAATGGGAATTTTGGCAATGGCAGGCAGGCGGAAATTTCTTACCTGCCTTGCAGGGTGAAAATTCCCATTATGAAAGTTAAATCACTTAAGTGAAAGAGGGGATTTTTGGAGCTGCAATGCAGGGTTGGAAATTCCCATCACTTTGACTTTCTATTTTTAACAAATACCCTTGCCAAAAAGTGTGACCCACCTTGGCATTAAACATGCAATTAATAATATTTATTAATGGTATTCCTAGCTAAGTTTGGCGCCATAAATAGGAAGAAAGTCAATGCAAGTGGATGAGCTAAAGAGAAGTCAAGGATGCATGCTAAAAATAAATAAAATAAATTCATTAAAAAACAAATCAGAAGCATGCAAAATTGGGCGCCCAAATTGGATGAAGAGGCATGGCTTTTAATTAATTAAATTGCCAGAAATAGGAAAGACAATTATTAAAAATAGCATGCAGATGGCTATATAAGCATGGGACGCCATAAGGGAGAAGCAATTAATTCTTTTTGATGAAGTTTGTAGCCCAGACAAGTTTTGGCGCCAAGGGAAGGAGGATTTTGCATTAGAGAGTATTTTCCACTGCTGGGAAGCTTCCAGTTTTGGCGCCTAGGGTTGGAATAGCCTAATTTTTTTATTCTGAGTGTCTACATGTTGGTATATGTGCCCAGGTGAATTAAATAATATTTTTGCTTGCTTTGCATGCAAGCAAAGTCTCAAATTTTAGGGCAGCAGGCTTTATATGCAGATTTTGGTGATAAAAATCAAGTATTCATGCCATGGACTCCATCTTTGTCTGAATTAATTGCAGGTATTCATCACAGGTGCTCATATTAGTGAAAGGAAGTTCAAATCAATGTCAGATACATTGAATATATCTTCCGAATCAGAAGAAATTGCCAGATCTGCACAAATTGATCCAATTACAAGGGATTCGACAGAATTAAAAGAAAAAGAGCTCAGACAAAGATTGTTCCATACCAGATGAAGCATGATTGTTCCAGTTGATGATGAAGCGTGATGAAAGAGAAGGATCAACTGAATCATGCATAGCTTCCAAATTTGCTGACATCAATGATAGAGACATAGGCCCTAAACCCATCATTGATTTAATTGACAGATCCAGAGCCGGAAGGACATCTCTCATGAGGGCAATTAAAAGTAGCAGGATTATTCAAGCTTTAGCGTTTCCAGTCACAACTCAGTTGCCTGAATTTGTTATGGAGTATGCAAGGTCTTATCATCCTCTTTCCAGAACAATTCGAGATGCTGCAGGGGAGACAATAATTAGGTTGGATGCACGATTTATTAATTATTGTCTGAAGATTCCGACACAACCAGTGGTGATTGCAATTAGCATGCTGGATGCTGGCAATAGATAGATAGTCTGGATACCTACGGCATAATAAATACGGGATACATGTAGAAGCGCCAGAACGGCAAATTTTTAAAAATCTTGGGACGGTACGCTTTTGGGTACGTATTATAAGAAGTATGAGATATTTATATTGCAGGTTATAAATATGTATACAAATTATAAATTTCATATACTTATTGAAATTTATTATTTCTCTATCACAGTTATTTATCTTAGTGACTGTGATATCAGATTCAAGGAGTTTTGATTGTTCATGGTGAGATGTTCCTTGATCCAAAATGACTCAGCACTGGTATATGTATAGTCTGCAAGATATTTCTTGAAATTCATGATAATGCAGGAAATAAAGATCCAGCTGGCAGGTGACGATTAGTGAGTGCACGGGAGAAACTCGCCGAGTTTTGAAAGTAGGTCAATGGGTATCTTCTACGAATTACATCCTACAGATCTACAAAGTGCAAGAAGCTTGGGACAACAAAAAATGGATTTTATGAAAACGAGTTCCCAATCAATGCGTAGAGCTCGAGAAAATATACAAGCTTTTAGAGAAAACAGATGACACTTGAAATGGATCCAGAATGAAATTACACATGTAGGTTATTGCTAATGGACCCTTTCCAATAAATGAAGCAAACCAAGGTTAATTTCAAATGATTTTACAGCTCACCAAAAATCCAAAAAGGAAAGTGCCAAAAAAAGGAAACAAAGCAAGGAATTTTCCACGATCGCATGATTTACCCACAGGGTACAGGGTACGGTCTGGTACGGTTTTGAAACATATTACTATCCCCTGTGGGTACGTTTGCAGCGTACCCACAATAACCGAAGAAGCACAGTACCATACCTGGTACGTTTCCAGGCTGGTATGGGGGGGGCCTTAGGCGTTTCCAGACAGTCTAGTTGGCAATAGATGGGAGAAGCACAAAGTTGATTTTGTTGGCATAATGAATAACAGATACATGAAGAAGCCCACTCCATCAAAGTGGTGAGGACTCTTCCACGTCCAATTCGACTGCAGGAAGTTGATGATATTACTGCTTTGTAGGTTAAATTGCCAATAGATCCGCTCATGGATGTATGCTTTCGAGAACCATTAAGATTCAATTATTATCAATTGGGCAGAGATCATTAGTGACAACATCGACGACAACTCCGAAGTGTGAGGCGGACATTCAACTTCAAAATGACTTCATACCTGGTATATGCATAGCCTTACAGGGTATATTTTCCAAATTGGATAGATGAGGAGTTTTGTTGAAAGATCCTATTTTTGAGTGCTTCCCACAGTTGACAGTTCCTGAGTGCAACAAAGATTACAAGGTGGTCAATGATGGGTTCTTCTACGAATTCATCTGCAAATTGAATAGTGATCTAAAGACCAGCAGAGTGAGCAAAGAAGCTTGGGAAGTTGTATCCCAGTATGGCTGCATCTTCATCTAGTTTGCAGACTTCATCTCAGGATCAATAGCTTTTCAGGAGAACCAGTTAAGTTTCCGAGGTATGTATCTCAAGTGACAAATGGGTCATCATGGAGTTGTGTAGGCAGCTTGTATCCATGCATGACTTACAATCGAAGCAGCACAAACTCTACAGGTTGTTTTCCGGTCACAGTGGGTTATTACAGCTACCAAAGCATCCATAAAGCGAGGGGAATCGAAGCAGAAATGTTTTCTGGATATGAGCATGAGTTCTTCCCAGCACGATTGAACTTTGATCCATATGGGATTGCGAGGAAGAAAATCTCCTAGGAATATTCGCACGTACCTTCGTTGGAAGACTTTTGGATGAAGTGCAGAAGCGAGTATAAAGTTAGGAAGAAAGATTTCAACAGGTTATCAGCGCAACAAGTGTCTGATTATGGTTTAGCACGGATACCTGCAAATCTCGCAGATGATGGGCATGTGATACTTGACACATACCATCAAATGGGAGGAGATAGAGCTGCTCTTCAGGAAAGCATAGGTGGCTGTCAGACGATTGAGGAAAGGTCTTCCGCAGTTTTGGTTAACACCTCAAACTGGTTGTTGACAAAGGGGTATTGCCTGAACGAAGCTTTGATGAATCAGATCACAAGTAACTTTATTACAGGAGACTCCAGCAAAGTGAAGCATGAAGGTGAAAGTAGCAGGAGACTAGAGAAGCTTAAAGTATGCAAGAAGTCTCAGATACTGGAGAAGGTCAAGTCTAAAGCTATCGTGCTCAGTACCACTTTCAAACGAAGCTTCTCCTGTGTCAACTCATAGCACTTCAGCAGCCCTTGAACCCCAGGGAGTTGTTGTTCCTCCGTTGAATCCAACATCATTTGTATTTTCTCCTCAACCACTCAGATCTTCACCTCCCCGTTGCAGAGAAGCTGAAAGCTCAGATGGCAGAGTTTGAAAAAGCATTGTCTTTGGACAATTCAGAGGATGGCAGCCACAACACTGTGGCAAATTCGGATGTAACAAAGTCTGAGCATGAGAGGGTGGTACACTCAGTGACTTCTCATTCCCCGAGAAACAATTTTTCATCATGGTTGGCTTTGCAGACAGTTCCAGAAGCCAGAGAGGAGATCAACTTGGAAGAGCATGACTTGCAACTACTCCTGAGTTTGGGCGGAAAGGATAGAAGACCTAAATTTGCCAAGGTAACTTCAAGGTTGATTATTGAAGAATCAGGGCAGAAGTTCGTCGAGTTGACAGTTCCAGCAGAGGGAAAGCAGAAGGGAGAACTCATGGCGGCAGATATCTCAGTAACCAAAGTGCCACTAGGTCAGACTACCACGGAAGGATTAAAGCAAGATACACAGACACTAATAAATGCTTTATTCCTCAAGCTGGACAAAGAGAAGGCAGAGAAAACCAAACTTCAAGAGCAAGTTTCCCAGTTGTGTGAAATCATTGCTAAGGTTGCCAAACCTTCCTCTCAGCCAGTTTTAGCACATGAGCAGGTGAGCAACCGTCTGATTGAAGAGGTGGAGGATGCAGGTAATCAAGTCACGACTATTAATGAATGGAAAAGCCAAATCATTCACCAAGCTTCAAAACAACTCAAAGAGGTACCAGCTAGTCTGGAAGTTATGAAAGGTGCATTATCTCAGCTGAAGCAACTGATGACAAGCATAGTGGATGAGAATGCAGTGGCTGAAAGTAACCTGGACATTTTGGTTAAAATAAATAAGCTGCCAGAGGAAGTTTTGATTGCGGAACAACTTGTGCCTGATGGACTGATTGAAAAGGGCAAGCAACTTGAGTTTGCAGTTTCTTTCCACATGGATATTCTCAAGCTTATGCTGAAAAGAATGCAGTTGCTCGAGGATAGGATATTGTCATTGCCAGGCAATATAGTTGCTTTCACCGAGGAGGAAGTAGTTGGGGATGTTTCTTCCTGCAGAAGAACCATTCCAGATAAGGTGCCTGCTTCTCTTGAAGGGTTGCTTTTGATGATTCAGAAGAGGATTGATGAAGTTGTTAAGACTTTCACGTTGAATTCAATCAACAAGCTGATAACACTTCAATCGGATATTAAAGAGTTCGGGCCTAGTTTGAAGGAAGTGGAAGTAAACATTGACATTTTGTCCAAAGGATTGCTGCAGTTCAAGGACCGAGAAAGAGGTTGTTGTTAAAACAGATGGGAAATTGTTGAATTATATGTTCGACAAGTATATTCAATATCAGAACAAGAAGAAAGCGTAGGGTGTAACATCTGGCAGATCTTCTTTCTTCTCTTCTTTCTCTTATTCCTTATGTTCCCAGATGAAATTGTAAGATTAAAGTTATTGGTTTAAAAGCCATTACTTTAAGTTATTTGGAAAAGTTCTCTAAGATAAGTGGCAGATGTGCACAACTTTGGCTTAACCTCCAAATGCATGTCACTTAGAGAGGAATTCTAGGAGAAAGATTGCCAGATGTTCCCTTTACAACTTCCTGCATGTTCTAGTTCAGTTGTAGTTTCCATTTGTAATTTCCCCTCTATACACTATAAATAGAGGAAGAGCCTACGGGTTAAAGGATCAAAATTTGTAATCAACATTCTTGTGTTCTAGACTTTGAGCTGAAACCCTTGATATCTTTCTGAAAGCTAAGGAATAGAGAGAAGGCAGATTTCCAGAGAACTTTGTGTCAACGGTGCATTTGTTTCTTATTTCTTTTTAGATCTTTGCATAAACTTTGTGTTATCTTAGATCTGGATTTGAAACTTTCCTTTTACTGTAAATTCTGCATTTCAAGATCTATTTGTTTCGTCTATGTGCATGTGACCAACTTTGTTAACTATTGGTTAGATTGCACATCTTTTTTTTCTTGCTCGCATTCAATTATTTCCCTCTTCTGCATATATTTCTTACAACTGCTTACATGCTGCAAAATTGCCTAGATATGGTCCATGAGCTACGCTATTAAAGTAAAACCAACAAATAGATATTAGAAAATATAATCAATAAGATCTTACAAGGGAGCCTCATCGGTAAATGAGGGAGATTTATCTCCAATAGGTTCAAAGGTGAAATTCAGCCCCTCTCCTAGGGGAGCGACCCACCTTGGGGAAGATATTGGTGGTTTCTAGGGCATGGCATCGCTCAACTCAGCCATCATTGCATTCTCCATATTTCTGACAACCAGAATCTACTTTTTACTTCATTTTTATGGCTTGGAATCATTCATTTTTAGCCATTTTGTAAGGGCATACTCTGTTGTCATTTATTTAATTTCCAGTTGTGTTTAGAGGCTGATTTCTTGGTTGATAATTTTCTAAAATATTCCTAAAGTGCCTCTACATACTTTAAATGTTGTGAATGGTATTATTTTAATGAATTATTGTTTTTTCCTTGTTCTAAAAATCAGACTGATGTTCACTATTCTATTTTTCAGTTGGCTGATATAAAAATCAAAATATTTTCAGTTTGGGTTTGTGTTATTTCATTGCTTTTCAATTCACCCCTAGAAAGGGACATTGCAAAGAAAAATAGATATTGAAAAAATAATATACATACATGTGTATATATCTTAAAAAACTGTTCGTCTTTAAAACATAAAAGAGGAACGGAATAGATTTTTCCAAAATGGAAGTTAGTATTCCCATACTATAAGAGGGTAGGATTCAATTGCACATAGAAAATGGATAAATCAGAATACATCAGATGAAGTAGAAACACTTGCAGCTGGCTAAACTGCTGAATGTTTTTTAATAAACTAAACCGGTGATACATCACCAGGGACTTGCACCCTGCATCTTGAATACCTGACTAAGTTGAAAGGAAAAAGGTTTCCATGAGACCACACAGGAGACTTGGACAGGAAAAAAAAAAGAGATACTTATTGAATGAGTCCGAGAGCTTTTCTCCCGGTAATAACATGCTTACAGTCCGAAATTCATGCCATTGATTCGCTAGGAATTTCAGAACAGGGGCTAAATTTTCAAATTGTGATATTGTCTAAATACCGGAATCTGAAAATGAAAGAAAATGAAACTGATTGAAAACTAAAAAAAAAATCATTTGAGACTGAAATTTCTTATGATCCAAACTGAAATCTGAAACTGGATACAAGTCAACTGAAAACTAAAAATCACTTAAGTTGCTTGTGTGCTAAGTGGGACACTTTGCATTGTGATTATTACCAACATACACGAGGAAAATTTTCCATTAAGGTCATGACTACTCATGGAGATCATCTTGAGATGACTTATATACACACAGGTCAAATCCCCAAAAAATTAAAAATCCAACTAAAATCTGCATTGATTATTTTAAGATTGAAATTTGAATTTTCTAAAAGAGATCTATAATCACCAACAAAGAAAACAGCACAAATCTGACAAACTAAACATAACTTTATTGGATGTTTGAAAAGAATGTCGATCCTGAGTGTATGATTGCCAGCTCAGCCCTAAAATCTCAAAGGCAGTATAGGCACTGGATTTGACCGAGAAAGTTACTCGCAGCAGACTACCTAGTAAGGCAAACTTCTCCAAAAGATTTTCAAACCTTATCCTTGGTATATCCTCCTAAAGCAATCTTTAGCCTTTGTTTTTTTTGCTTTATTTTTCTAAGAAAATATTTACTCTTTACTTGCCTTTATTTGCTTTATTTTATTATTTATTCTGCTAAAAGACTCTTCATCCTTTGTTCAGCTTAATTTGCTATAATCTAGATTCTATATTATAAAATAAGCTTATTCTATAATATACTTATGTGAGTTCTACAAGCCTGGCATTCTATATTGAAAATAAAACATATTTCTCAAATGTGGTAACAATGCCACAACCTTGAATTCTTTCCCACAAAACAATTGTAGTGAGTTCTATGCCTCTATCAGGTGGCAAAACATAAGGAAGGCGCTGAAACATAATATTAGTGAGTTGTTTGACTACTTTGTCTATTGAAATTAGTTTCTTTTTGCTATATTGGATCGCTTAAACAAAGATCAATTGTGTCCCTTTAACCAAGTTCGTACACATCCCATCAATGTCTAGGTCTAACAAATCCACAAGCTTTTTTATCAAATTTTTCATATGCACCATATTTGGCATATCTTAACTTCTGAATTCAATCATGAAAAAATCAGCTTGAATCGTTAGAATACCACTCGTTTCTGACAGTTTATTGGCTTCTCAATACTGCTCACTCTTTCCAACTCCTCCATATAGTGCATGTAGTATCTACAGCAGAGAAGATGGCCATTGTCCTTACATCTGCAGTGTAAAGCTTTGAGATCCCACTAAATCTGCACAAATTATTTTGGTGGAGAAACATCACAGATAAATTGGGTTCATGTGTGTATTGGAGAACTGCATGCTCCATCATCCATGTGAATTTATTGCCTGTATTTGGAGACCCCATGGACTCCTCATTCAGATTTTCTTTTACAATCTTTCTTGCCAATTCAAAGTTTTTCATCTTTATATCTCTACAACCTGCATAAACCATTTGATTTATTGCATTCCTCTTCTAGATCCAGCCAAATCTTGAACTCCATGTCATACTCCCTACCTGTATAATGTGCAGTAATCCTTAATTTCATTCATGTTTTCGTTGAAGAAATTTTTGATAGAATCTATGAATTGCCTCCTGCAATCCCCTGTCAACTGCCCTTTCCTTTATGTCGGTACCCATCCATGAGGCTAGAAAGTGCTCTGATACCATTGATTGGTTCCAAATGAAAATCTCAAAATGCAACTGGACAATAATCTGAACTGAACTAAAAATCTGTTTTAACTCTTTTAAGACTCAAATCTATTATGATCCAGACTGAAACTGAAAGAAATCTGTGCTAAAGCTAAAAAAAATGTTTATATTCTTTGAAAATTGAAATCTGAATTTTCTAGAATATGTCTACAGTAATGGCCAACAAAGAAAACACCAGAATTTTTTTGTATTTTTGAAATGCAATTTCAGACAGCACATGTAATTAAGAGAATGGATCAGGCCCAACGCAGTAAGGGTGCTGCACTTGACCAAGAAAATTAAGTGTCCAGCAGACTACGTAGTAAAACAAAATTCTCCAAAAGATTTTCAAACCTTTGTACAATTGTGTTTAAATAAATTTGTATCCCTGTTTTGATCTCCTAAAGCAATCTCGAGCCTTTTCTTATTCTTCTAATATTATTTTATAGAATGTACCATAAAGTGTCATAAATTTCAATTTATAGTACATGGAAGTTGAAGTGATAGGTACTGAAACATTTAATATTTCTTTGGTGACTATTCAAGAAGAGATTGACAGGTTTAAGGCCGAAATCACAAGACTAAGGGGCTGACAAGGTGTAGAGGGAAATGTTCAACTGCATATTTCAGTTTCAGATTCGATCGTTCTGCCTCATCTCCAACATACTGAACAGATCATTAAGACTGCTGGCTCCACTTATTCACAAACTTCAGTAGGTTATTATGATGGACTATCTACCAAGGAGAAGACCGGAAATGCGCAAATGTTATCAGAACAGCAGCAGCTCTTCTCTTGACTAAGCTTCAATTATTTGAACAGCCAGAGCAGCATATGGATAAATTGCAAGAATTATTTGGTTGGGTTGTGGAACTAATAAAGGTTGTTTCTCCCTTAAACCAGAAGCAGGACTTCTAATTTCCCCGGCAGATACATCAAGCCCGTAAGAAGCCTGGCATTTGTTTTAAGGGTGTAGTATAGAAGGTAGAGTTATGCTTTGCACATTTTACATGCTGAATAGTAAATGACCAGAAAGACTTTTAGTATAATTAATATAAAGTTATAGGTAGACTTTGATTAGTTTTAAATAGTTGAGTTGAGAAGGCATTACGGAGAGTTGTGATTGGTAGCTCCTGTGTTGTATAAAACTGAACTCTTGATATCAACAGAATCGTCACTTGCATCCACTGTTTTATGCTTATACGTGTGGTGCATTGCTGTCATATTTCTGTTGTTTATGTGCCTCTGCTAAATATTTCTCTCCTCTCAAGAGGAACACATTGGACTTGATTCAAGTCAACCTTCATCAACTCTGTTTTCATCTCCAACTCTTTACAAGAAACTGATTTTTTTAAATTTAGACTCACCACACAGATGAGTTACATTTACATTAGAATGTCACAGAATACCGGACAAAAGGGATCTAACAAGGATATAAAACGAGTTCAAAAACTTTTGAGGAACTACCCCATCCAAGGGACAAGACATAAAAGAATTTTCCACCTTTAACACAAAAATATTTGTTCTGTATGTAGTGTACTTGCATACCATACAAAAACATCAAAAAAATGGGGCACCTGAACATGAAGATTTGGACTGCACTCACATCCACAAGCCCTAGGTGAGAGAAAAAAACTTCCTCCAAGAGACGAGATAAAACATATAGAATTATTATGGTATTAGGAAGTGAATGACTACATAGAGAGGGGGTAAACCCTTAATTATAACAAAAGGTTGCTTACTCCACATACCATTAACCTATAACTAATACATTCAAACGAATACCCACCAAACAGGTGTCCTCACCACATATAATGACTGGATACCTACAATACTAGCAATTGCACATGAGTTGCAAAAATATGCCAGAAGGGATGTCAATGTCAAGCTAGTTAAGAAATTCATTTGGATGTGATTGATAGTGTGTGATGTATTTAATATTTGTTTGAAATAAATGAATTGATGTTTTCATTTTTTTATCAAAATTGTAATAATAGTACTACTATGGACATTTTGAAGGGTAACCTTGAAAAAGTATTAGTCACTGAAAATTTGTTTGATAGTCATAGGTGGTCTTCAAAATCAAAATGCAATTACAAATGTCTATAAAATGCCAACAAGTATAATTTTCCTATAAAATATCATACTGCCAAGCACCCTCGTCTTTAACAGAGATGAGTTATCATTGAAGTAACATTTCAACAATCTTAAGAGAACAGGTTCCTCAGTTTTCCTAAAGTAAAATAAGTGCTCTAGAGCTTTCTATAAACGATATAATTGGGGGGGTAAAAACATACATAGTATCTTTTCCCAAAAACAAAATTAAATATAAATTTCTAGTAAGAAAAATTAAATCAGCTGGGCATAATATAATTGTGCCAAGTACTAGACATTTCACCAAATGCAACAAACATGTGCTTGATTTTATGAGTTAATTTTTGGAAACATACTCTCCACCTGGTTTTAAAAAAATTAAAAACAAATTTACAAAAGAAAAACATGCTTTGAAATGATCGAATGGAGATTATGTGAATTTACAAAATAGATATAATGCAATTGCAACTACCAAAATTCACAGTAATCTTGGTAACATTTATGTTTATGTTTTCTTGAGAAACAAAATCGGAAGTGAAAATTGTGATGATTCCTACGAACCCTAACCCTAACCCTAACCCTATCTTGGACCTGGACCCATCCAAGGGCAGCAGTGGCTATGGTTCATTGCAGACTTTTGGCATCCCTGGCGAGGTTGGTTTGGTCAAGGCTACGGGTCTATGTACCTTGAGATTCCTCTGCCTCTGTTCCCGTATCCCCTACATCCAGTGGCGCCCTCAATAGAGCTTCGGTCCAATGCGATGGGAGGAAGCTCTTGGTGTGGGCGTTAATATTGCCCCCAAATCCTTTGTGGCAGTAGTGTCAAAGAATCCTTCTAGGCATCCCCTGAAGACTGTGGAACCCCACTCTGTTGTCTTTACTGGTCAGGCGCTTGAGGAGGTGATCGCCAAGGAGGATCTCTTCCTAGAACGGGGGCTCATATGCCATTTTCATCACTTTTGGACGAGGCTCCAGGATCTTAACGTGCAGATGACTTAGCATTGACGACCCTTTACTAGAGGAAAAATGGAGATCCTCCCTTGTGTCAAAAGGATATTTTATTGTTGTTTTTGTAGATTCCAAGCGTAGAGATGAGATATATCAAAAGTATATGTGGATTTGGGGGAAGCATTTGCTCATGATGAAACCATGGTACACAAAGTTTAAATCCCTCACCGAATCTTTCAACATCAAACTGGTTTGGGTACGGTTGCGTCACCTACCATTTCAGCTTTGGAATGTGTCAAATTTTGCAGCTATTAGAAAATACTTTGGGGGGATTCCTCCTGACGGATCCTACCATGATGATTTCCTCTCACAGGTCCACTTACGCATGAATATTGTAGCCAAATTAGACCTGAAAGTGAAGTGGTGGTCATGGATTCAAAATCTCGAATATGAGGGGGTTCCCTTTTGATGCCACAAATGTTTTGAGGTCAAGCACTTGTCTTCCAAGTGTTGCATCACCAAACACAAAAGGGTTGAGTCTTGGTGTAAGGATTCATTGCCTGATCTTTCGATAATAGGAGAGTCTCAAGATACGATTGATTCCCCTATAGATGTTGGCCCAGAAATGAATCTTGGTGGCCCGGAAATGAATCTTGGTGACCCAGAAATGAGAGAAATGCCTCCCGTACCCAAGGAGGTGATGCCTCATGATATGGAGAGTCTGATTGATATGGTCTCGGGTTCGTGAGGATCGCCTTCTGTAGCGGGGGGATTTCGAGGCCACGGGAAGGGTAGGGGATAGGGCAAGGCCCTTAGTCCAGGCAAATGACTCTTTTGGGAGGGATATGGAAATTGTGCTTCCTATTTCCCCGGCGGAAGAGGCATGGACAATTGTGGACAAAATGAGGAAAGGAAAGCAAAACAAGATAACTGAACATGCTAAAATGTCGTTTTCTCAAAAAAGAAGATGAGTCATTCTACTGATTTTTGGCAGATTGTTCACTACTCCTATGGATAATAAAGTGCTTTTTGAGTTTATGTCGGGGTTGGTGGATGCGTAGGGTTTCTTGGACCCCTTTTAAAGTCCAGAGATGGTGGATCAAGCCTGTTTGATTCTATTTCATGGTATTGTTTCAAGTGGGTGTTAATGATTTTTCTTTAGATGGTCTGTAAAAGGTTTGAGGGCCCTTTCAAAAGCTCCTTATTACCTAATCGAAAAAAATATCACCTGTAAGCTGCAATGACAGTAAAAGAAAGAAAGAAAAAATTAACATCATTTTCACCAATTCATAACAAGCTTCCAAATTGATGGCCCTGGAATCACAAGATCATTGTAGATGTCAGTGAGATAATAATTATAACATTGGGTTAGTTTGTATTTTATATTCATTAACAAAGAAGTGAGGTACCTCGGCTATATTTTATATCATTTTTGTTCCATTAATAATCCAACCATGCACAATCACAACATACAATTTATAATGAGTATCTTAAACCCAAGCCCCCATCCCTCTTCACCGTTGTTTAAAGTAATGGTTATCAAGTATAAAATTTTGGTAACTTCAAAGCAAATAGTGGGAAAGGTTTTTGTTGAACACTCAGCTAACACTGATCTTTCCTTCTTCTCAGAATGGATGTCAGCGACATGTTCTTTTACACTTATTTGAATAACCCTTCTCATTTCATCAATGTAGTGGACACCACAGAACATTCGAATATGTAAACCCCACCTAACCTAGTTTAACCTAACCTTTCGTAGAATCTTTCTTAATTTGTTTTTAAGAAGGAAGTTGGTGTTGATACTAAAAGCCACATATGAATATTATTGCCCATTACCTTGGAAACAAAGGCCCTGTAGTTCCAGGGTATGGAATGGAATAGCTTTCACTGTTCTGTCTCCTTACATTCCTCTTTTGGATTTCTCTCTAACGTATGCTACCTATCAAGTGTAGATCATCTTGGAGTGAAAGGGAAATGTAACTGGAAATGGAAATTCCAGCTGGAAATGGGTAATATCCATTCAATGCACACTTGTTTGGCTTTAAAGCAAAACATGAACGATCAGTGGGTTGTACTAATCATTGGAGCAAATATGTGACTGGCATAATGGCATTAGCAATCACTGTACATACGCACAGATCTTGATCCCGAGACAAACCTCGCAACAGCTGTGCGGAGGCTGGAGGCTGGAGACTGGAGCCTGAGCCTGGGTGGGCAACGGCATAATCAGGACAACGGATGTGTTGGCAGCAACTTGCCCTGTCACTAAATACCAAACAAGGATGTTTTTGTGCATTAACCCATCATCTGACGTGGTCGCAGGGGATCTCATACATCAGAATGGTGGTCCAGAGTCCAAACCCAAAATAAATAAATATCAGATTTCTACGGGCTGCTCTTTGTGCCCTGTGCGCCTGCCCCTACGCCTGCACACACGGCAGGAAAAGCACATGGCCAAGCCATCCGGATGTATGATGCATAAGCTATATTCTGAAATAAATAGCTGGCCACATGTCGGGTAGGAAGTGAAATGTCACCCGATTTCCAATCCCATCGTTTGACTGCAGCTTGACGAAATATGATGAGTTCATACCCAGACAGATAATACTCATACCGTAAAAATAAGATGCACTCGTACATGCTTTTAACAGTTTAAAAAACTTCAGTAAAAACGGTAGTAGTTGCCTAATTTCCAAAAATGCACGTGTCATGTTTTGCTGTGGATAATGGACATTGAGGGAGGTGTAATTCCTCATAGTAGATGCCTCCGGCGAATAAAGGTGTGCCCATATCACAAAATATGAGCTTAAGTCGAAATAGCTCATTATAAATGGTCAAGTTTGTCACTTTTCATTACTTTTTTTATTTTTAATAGGCTTATGAATAAAATAGGCAACAAAATGTTTGCTGAGGCACACAATATTTTATTCCTTAAAAGATGTAATTCAGAAGATTACAAATTTATCATTGTAAAATTACTAAACTTTGCAATATTTGAAAAATTTTATTAGTTATTCTAAAACTCAATCTATTTCAAACTAACTAAATGATCTTTGTTGTACAGTCTGTCGTAAATATTTTTCTGTTAATATATGAAGCATTTATTGAACATAAAAAAAACTAAATAAGTTTAAGCACGTTTAAACACAAAAAAACTGAAACATACATGACAAACATATATATAGCAATCGCTACATATTCAGCCTTACCATAAAGATTTCCCACTTCCAGTAGCCATAACAATCAGAGCATCTCTTCCTTTTAGTATTTCTTGTATAGCCTCTTTTTGATAAGGTCGAAAAAACAAATGTCCAAAAAAATTCTGCTTCCATAACAATATATTATTGTGCATGTTAATTGTCTCGCAAACTGAACAAAGCATTTATTTAAAAGAATTGGAAATGTTAAATAACTCAAAAAAAAATCACTTATGCAACAAGTTCACCATTTTAAACTCCAAATCACTCCACATATAACGCAAATACCAGCAAGATTTCTTTCTTTCAGGCCAATCATATATCCAATCGTCATTGGACTTCAATTTAAGCATAAAGTTTCCAACTCACAAGGAAATTATATGCAAAATTGACCCATATTCGCATGGCCTGTGATGGAGAAAATCCTAGGTTCAAACTTTGCTATAATAAAACAAATACATGGAAGTGTGTGACAATCTCCAGCTTGTGTAAGAGAACGCATAGTGAGAAAACATTCTAAAACGAAAGACATCGTAATGAGGAAACCTAAACAATGCAAAAGTAAGCATATAAGAAATAATCAAGGCCCTTGTGGGCTCAGGAGTTTGGAAGACCTTGCAAATCTACTTTCACAAACATACAAGGTATGCCACATTGTTGGGATACAGAAAGTAATTACATTTGGTGTTTACAATTGTCAAATGGCAAGTTGGATTGATCCCTAAGATTGAAGGTAATGTCAGAAAAAAGGTTTTACCATCTGATGTACTTTGTCGGATTTCTACAAACAAAGGATTGGATTTCTTGGAAATATTACTTATAGGAAGTTATTCCTCCACAAGACGTACAAATATAATTGTCATTATATACATTGTTAGTTGCATGAATCTAGGTGACAAACTTAAAATGAAAGTTTCTACTAAAGATCCCATCTAAAGGGACCAAATTTAGCCAGTTATTAATAATGTAGCAGTGTATGCTCTTACTCTGTACATGTGGCTCATAAGTTATAACCCATTAAAATATTGCTAAAAAGCTCAACATAGATGGGAGACGAGATATTCAGAAGCCATATGGGTTTTCCAAATTGGTCCATTCTGTGATGTTTTTTAATCGATATGGGATGCATTCTTGAACCTCTCCGACGATGTAGTAGTGGGGGAAGAACACATATATTTATAGGGTCTTCCAAATTTTTACAGGCCTTCCACAGTTTTTTTATCAGTTATAAATTTGGATTTGCATGTTTTTGTTTAGATTTTGTGTGGCTTCTATAAAGCTGCAAAATGCGTCATTTTTCCTTTGTATTGCTTATATCATTTGCACACAAATGTGACCTTTCAATTCCATTTCTAATTCGTTTGTTTTCCATGATTGTGGGGTCAAGAAATTTTGCTAGCTTTAATATTATTAGTATATATCACTTTTCTGAATAACTGGGCACAACTGACAAACATAAAGATACTATGAAAAGGTTAGTAATGTTCAAGAGTAAGAAAAACAAAGAGTTTTAGTATAATGGATGACCATCAGCAAAAAAGTCCATAGACAACACCCATTGAAGTTCTATAATGTCCCCCTTTTCAATAAAAATTAAAATAAGAGAAAATCAATTTGCACATGTAAATTTAAAAATAAAAATATATTTTGTTGTGCAAATCAAAAATAAAAGAGAGAAATTCGATTTTACCTTGGGATAATAATAATTTATTTTAATGGTAAATTAAGTGACTAAGCAAGTCATATTTTTTTGAGAATTATTTAATGATTGTTATTTAGAATAAATTGATTTATTCTAAGCATGGCTCGATTCATATGGGCATTTTTTAATTTAATTTCTCTATGCATTTAATATTTGTTTTGAGTGTGATTTCCAAGCACTTTTTAAAATGAAGATTCCCTCCTAGATTTTGGCGTCAAAAATGGAGGGAGAACTTGGAGGATGTGCAAGAAAAAAAGATATAAAAGAAGATGTGGGTACTCATTTTCGCCATGTTGACGGTTTATCAAACTTATCTTAATGCTTGAAAAGGGATGTATGTCCACTAATGATCTAAAACAAAAGGTGTTCTTCAACACCACCTTTGAGTGAAGTGTGTATGCCCTTTGAACTTGAATTGATAAGTTATTTGCATCTTTCTTCCATATATGTGAGTCGCCATTTTTGGAGAGTGCATGAGCTTGTTTGATGAGGGTTTTTGAGCGATTTTTGTGAGGATTTCAATCTGATTTTTGCAGCTGATTATTGGGCATCAAGTCGACTTGTGTGGGTGGTGTTTGTGGTGCAAATTGGTGGTATTTGAAGCAAGTTCAAATCTGATAATTTCCAGCTTGTTTATTTAATTGATATGGCCATGATTTGACCATTTTTATGCTTATTTATGTGGCTGGTAATTACCTTTGCTAAATCGACTTGTGTAGAGGGTTTTGGCAATCATTGAAAGAGGTTTTCTAATAATTTATGAGCTACTATCATAAACTAATTAATTGCAGATCTGAAAACTACATTTATTGGGTTGAAAAGTGAAGAGAAAGTGTTGGATTAAATTTACCCTAACTCTAGTGACTTGTTCTGCAGATTCGGGGTTGTTTTGAGTGGGTTACAGTTGATTAAAAATTTAGATTGTGGTTTCATTTGAAAGATCTATAATTTTATCTTTCATCTGCAATTTATTTCATGCAAAAAGAGTTAATATTGTGGGAGAGATTAATTTTTGAAGTTTGCAGTCTATTTTCTATTTCCAGCATATTAAATTTATTTTTACTACTTCTGCAAGTTTATTGGTTAAAGAAGTGCAAAATTCCAACTAGATAGCCCATCTAAATCCTTATCTTGGCTCACTCCAACCCCATTTGGGTTCTATTGAAGCTGACACTGGGTTAGTTGAGGTGAACCTAGAAGGGTTTCTCTTCTAAGTGTGCTTCCATTGCAAGTGGTTTAATAAAAATTTAATTAATATCCCAAAAGGGAATATTACAAGTTCAAAACTGTTGAGGTTATTGTAGGTTGTTTTGTTTTTCATACTCTCACTAACTATGTGGTTAATTCCTCATTCATAGTTGGGGTAGAATGGAATACTATTTTTTAATTTTTATTATATATTTTGTACAGCCGTATCTAATGCCGTAATTTAGGGCCAAATTATGTTTATGTCAATATCGTAGCAGTATGCAAGATACTCTGTACCCATACCCGTATCCATATGAAGGGAGTATTGGGCTATCTTAGCCAAGAAGTGATAGATCAACCTTGAATAAATTAGGAGACATGTAATATCCCCTTTTCCAACTTGCCTAAAGCAATGATTTTGGACTTCTTACCATTCCCTTTTCCATAGCAACAAAGTGAGAGTGAGTTGGAAAAGGAATGCAGAACTTCCTTTGCATTTCTTTTCTAATTTTTAATGTTTCTTTTTAATGTTTTTCCTCTTTTAGCACAGATAGTCTTCTTGGAAATAGTTAAAATTCCAATGAAAGATTAAATTAAAAAGTCTTCTCCAAGGTCGGTCATGCATGAATTAGACCTTGCCACACCAAAGATTTTGGGGCTTATAAAAGAAGATGAAGCAACTTCATTTGGCGCTAGATCTACTTTTGGCACATTTTCTCTAAATTGGACTTTTGGGTTGTTGATCATTATTCTCTCCACTCTTGCGGTAAAAATCCAAGTGTGTGGCTCTTCCAAGAAGGACGAAAACCCTTCTTGTGGCTGGTTGGGGGATTAAAACCCTCCAACCTTGATTGGTTTGAAGGCATATTACAAATTTGGGACAAAGAGAAATACAGTTTCAGATATTTACATGTTTGTTGAGTCTCTCCTAGGTGGAGCGACTTACCCTAGTGTGGAATTTGGTGCCTTCTAGGACATGGAAATCATATTTATTTTTATATTACAGATTTCTCATGACATTCATAAAGTTGGAATCTACTATTCTTTGTGAAGTTTGGGGTTTGTAAACCCTCATTTCATACTTTTTATTGGAGTTGTATTTGCATTGATTTTTAATTAATTTGGCAGAAATGTTTTCCATCAAATTTCATATTGAAAACTTTAGTTTGGTTGATGCCTAAAATATATATGGTATATTTTGGCTAAGTTATTTGAAGGGTTTCTAGGTGTAATTTTCATCCATTTTTGTACTTTTGTTCCGAAAATTTGATCACTGTTTTAGTCTGGGTTTAGGGTTTTCAATTTGCTGTTTAAAAATCTGAGTTCTTGACATAATTGGGATTTGTGTTAATTCCTTATTCTTTCCAGTTTTGGCCCTAGAAAGGGACATTACAGTGGTATCAAAGCTAAAATCTTCCCATCCTAGGGCTTTCATGGAGAGGGCAACAAGGGTTTTCTATACTACCAAAGAAGAAGGAAGCGGATCAGCTAAGTGGTGAAGAAAATATGGCCAACCAAGATCCTCAAGAGGCCAAGTTCAACAAGCTTATTACAGGTCAAGAGAGATTAGCGGATACAATGGACTTCCTTGCCCTATCTCTTCAAAGCACGATTGAACCTAGGGTTCATAACGGTGATGGTAGCTCATCTGGAGCTAATAATGCATGGCGACCTATGGGATTAGCCAAAAGACCCTCTTTTCTTCCAAGGGAAAAAGTTATTCTAGATGTTGGAACAAGGCCCTCTACAAAACAAAACATTGCCACAAGACTTTCAAGGGTTTTAAGCAAACACACAAAATGCAGATCTGATTTTTAAATTGCAGCAGACTGTAAATACAAAATCAACGACTTTATCTATCACCAAATATGCCAAAAAACACCACAAAACACCATAAATCAACTCGCCACAATTATGTATATATTTTATGGAATATTGAGAGCCAAAAACACAAAGAAATGCTGAAGATCTCACTGTTGGAAATTAATTATGAACTGAAAATTGCAGCCACAAGAAAATTATAGAACTAGGGCATAGAAACCCTCAAAATTCACCAAACTTCAGATTCCGGCCTTATAAAATATTACAAATCAGATTATCAAACCAGATTTCTCAAATAGTCCACCAATTGCTCCAAACCCTACCCAAGGTAGGTCGCTCCACCCTTAATAAATCAAATACAAGTTGGAAATGACAAGTATCTCTCCAAATCAGCCTCTTGAATCGATCCCAAGCCAAGGAGAAGGGTTTTTCGTCCTTCCCTTAACCTCTAGAAGGGTTTTCGTCCTTCTAGGCAAGTCGCATAAGGAGGTTTTCGTCCCCAAATGCAAGAACAAGCAGCTCCAAGCTTACTTTGCTCCAATAAGATAAATTGCGCCAATTCTAGATAGCAAATGGTGCCTCTAATCTTCTTTTATATCCTCCTTTTGGCGCCAAAGCACCAAAAGGAAAGGCCGACCTGTATAAACAAGGAAAACACTAAAGAAAATATAAAATATTAGATAAAAACATATCATAAAGGTGCTCAAGGTTCTTCTCCTTCATTTTTGCTTCTTTGCCATGGAGAAGGAATGGCAAGAAGACCAAATATCAGCTCTTAGGTGGGAAAAAGGGACATTACAGTCCTCCCTCCCCAAAATTGCTTGTCCCCAAGCAATTGCAATTGTGGATGCTCTAAAATTGCTGCACTCTCCCATGTAGCATCTTTAAGGGGAAGATCCTTCCAACGAGCCAAATATTCTTTGATACTTCTATTCCTTAACTTCCTTTCACGAACTTCAAGGATTTCTTCCGGAATTAGGACCAATTTGTCTTTTTCATCCAATGGGGGCAACTCATGTGAAGGAGTAAGATGCTGTCCAAGTGCCTTTTAAGTCATGAGACATGAAAAACATTATGTATTTTTCTATTTTCATGATGGAAGCATTTCTAAGCTCATATGCAACCTTACCCACCTTGCTTATTACCTTGTATGGGCCATAAAAACGTGGCTTCAATTTTTCCACACCTTTTTGCTTGATGGAAGATTGCCTATAGGGCTGCAATCTCAAGAACACCATGTCTCCCACTTCGAATGTCCTTTCCTTCCTATGCTGATCCGCATATAATTTCTGCTGATTTTGTGCACGAAGAAGGTTCTCCTTAAGCTCCTTAAGAATATCTTGGCTACGCTGAATTAAATCTTGAGCTTTGGGCACTCTACTATCAGTCATAACCAAATCAACAAAGGAAGAAGCATCATACCCATACAAAGCCTTGAATGGAGACATACCAATGGACATTTGGAAGGTAGTATTGTAACAAAACTCAGCCATGTACAACCACTTTATCCACGTTGATTGTTGCCCATCAATGTAGTTCCGTAGGTACCCTTCCACCCATTTATTCACTATTTCAGTTTGCCCATCCGTTTGGGGATGGTAACTAGTGCTATGAGCAAGTTGTGTACCCACCAAATGAAACAACTTTTCCAAAACATGCTCAAGAAAGCTGTCCCTATCACTTATTATTTCCTTGGGCAGCCCATGAAGTCTAAATATTTCTTTGAAAAACACATCAGCCACTATAGGAGCATTGTACTTAGCCGGAAGAGGACAAAAATGAGCATATTTAGTGAGTCTATCAACTACAACATACAAGCAATTCTTACCTTGGACCATGGGCAGCCCCGTAATGAAATCCATAGAGACACTTTCCCATTTTTGAGTGGGAATGGGAAGTGGTTGAAGAAGACCAGCTGGAAATGAGTGCTCCGCCTTGTTTTGTTGACATGTAAGGCACTCTCGGATGTATTGGAGCACTTTCCCTTTAAGACCCTTCCAATAGAACCTTTCTCTTATGTATTTGTAGGTCTTAAAATAACCCGGATGACCAGCTGAAGGGTCATCATGAGCAGCCCTCAAAATCTTGCTTTTAACCTTAGATTCCGGCACCAAATAGACTCGGTTTTTGTAGAGAATCAGCCCATCTACCACCTTATACCTCCCATCACTTATTACTCCTTCAAAGACATCACTAGCAAACTTATTCTTTGCATACTCAGCTGAAATCAATGCTTTCCAATCCGCTGTAATTTTTTATAAGGAACAAAAATATGATTCACATGAAATCTTTCCCTCTTCTACTAAATAATTAATTTGGGAAGTGCTAGGAAGTATACCTTGCAAGGAGACTCTTTTCCCTTGGTCCATGAAGCTCATCTCCATGTTTTGATAGTTGAGAGTTAGCTCTCCCAACAAGCACAACCATTGGACTCCAAGTATGATGTCAAACTCAGCCATGTTAATCACAAAAAAATCAGCACATACCTCATATAACCCCATGGTAATGTGGAGTTGAGAACACCTTTTTGTACATTGCATAGAGTAACCATCCGCTATCCTAACAATGAAGCCTTTGAAGTCCTCAACCTTCAATTTCAGATTTGAAACCAAACATGCATTTATGAAATTATGAGTAGCTCCTCCATCAATCAAAATTGTGACCTTGTGCCCTTGTAGATCACCCTCAATATGAAAAGAATTGTAACTTGGTGCTCCCAATAAGGTAGCAAGAGTGCTAGTTACCTCTCCCGGATCCTTTTCCAATATACCATCATGCCTAGTCTCATCCTCATTGCTATCATCATCATCACAATCTGAAATTACTTCAATATAATGAACCTTACCTTTTCCCAAGCAACGATGTCCCGGAGTCCATGGATCCTTGCATGAAAAACACAAATTCTTCCTTCTTAATTCATTTTTTGCTTCCTTCTCATGGCTGGTTTTCTGCAGATCCGTGTGAACATGAGGCACTTTTTGAAGAGGTCTCTTTGGCTGGTCCAAAGGGATGCTTCTAGGCTGCTTGGGGGCTTGTTCCCCTCTCCAATTGACCTTAGGAACACTGCTGATTGCTGCTGATTTTGGGGCAGCACCTTCAAGATCAAGAGCCTTCTTTATTGCCTCTTGTAGAGACAAAGGATCAAATGCACGAACTAACCCCCTTAGGGGCTCAATCAAACCCTCTACAAAAAGCACAATAAGTCTTCTTTCGGACACATCCGTAATCATGACGGAAAGCCTCTGAAAATCAGCCACATACTCCTCTACGGTACCTTGTTGTTTCAATTGTGCAAGCTCACGGAAATGTACCTCCGGATCCACTCTATCAAATCTATCAATGAGCCTTTGACAAAACTCATCATAGGCATGTATCTCACTATGCCCTTGTGTCACAAGTCCATGAAACCACCACTCATGGGCAATGCCCTCAAGATGTAAAGTGGCAAATTTAATTGCATCTTCTTCTACCATAGGCTTCAAAGACAAATAAGTATTCAACTTTTGAATCCAAGCCCTAGCGGTACCTTTTGTAGATCCATCAAATGTAGAAAAAGATAACTTACCCAAAGCATTTTGTACCTCTCTTTGTGGCATGGCATGCCTAGGCTCGGGCCTAGATCTTCCTCTATCCAACCCCATGAACTCGGCAAGAGAAATGGCATCACGGATCTCTCTAGACAAGGCCATATATTCCTCATAGCTCGCTGCAATATTTCTTCTTCCCATCGGTCTTGGCTCTTCTTCCGGAATGGCCTCCTCTCTAGGGATGAAAGTGGGCTTCCAACTCGATCCTCGGGCTGATCCATTGGGTCGCTTGGCATTATTTGCTCCACTCGAACTCCCTTCACCATTTTGAACCCTTGGTTCAATGATTCTTTGGAGGGAAAGTGCTAGGAAGTCCATGGTATCTGCAAGCCTCTCTTGGCTGGCAATTAGCTTGTCCACCTTAGCTTCCTGAGAATCGTGATCAGCCATATGTCCCTCTTCTCTTGGCTGGTCCTCTTTGTCTTCCTTCTTCCTCCTTTGATAGTAGATGTAACCCTTGTTGCCTTCTTCCATAAACCCTAGGCCTTTTGAAGATCTGAGCTCTGATACCACTGTAATGACCCTTTCAAGGGTTTTAACCAAACACACAAAATGCAGATCTGATTTTTAAATTGCAGCAGACTGTAAATATAAAATCAGCGACTTTATCTATCACCAAATATGCCAAAAAACACCACAAAACACCATAAATCAACTCGCCACAATTATATATATATTTTATGGAATATTAAGAGCCAAAAACACAAAGAAATGTTGAAGAGATCTCACTGCTGGAAATTAATTATGAATTGGAAATTGCAGCCACAAGAAAATTATAAAACTAGGGCATAGAAACCCTCAAAATTCACCAAACTTCAGATTCCGGCCTTATAAAATATTACAAATCAGATTATCAAACCAGATTTCTCAAATACTTCACCAATTGCTCCAAACCCTACCCAAGGTAGGTCGCTCCACCCTTAATAAATCAAATACAAGCTGGAAATGACAAGTATCTCTCCAAATCAGCCTCTAATATTGATCCCAAGCCAAGGAGAAGGGTTTTCGTCCTTCCCTTAACCTCTAGAAGGGTTTTCGTCCTTCTAGGCAAGTCGCATAAGGAGGTTTTCGTCCCCAAATGCAAGAACAAGCAACTCCAAGCTTACTTTGCTCCAATAAGATAAATGCGCCAAAGTCTAGATAGCAAATGGTGCCTCTAATCTTCTTTTATATCCTCCTTTTGGTGCCAAAGTACAAAAAGAAAGGCCGACCTGTATAAGCAAGGAAAACACTAAAGAAAATATAAAATATTAGATAAAAACATATCATAAAGGTGCTCAAGGTTCTTCCTCCTTCATTTTTGCTTCTTTGCCATGGAGAAGGAATGGCAAGAAGACCAAATATCAGCTCTTAGGTGGGAAAAAGGGACATTACAGTCAGCTTGCTGGTCTATTTAGGACAGCAGCTCCTAGGAATTTAGTTGAAGGTATTTGTGGCTGTGATAAGAACCACAAAGAGGCTCTATGCATGTGCCAACAAAGTATGGTCGAAGTTAAGGTGGAAGAAGAAGATGGACAAGCGGAGGACAGCCTAAGGTATGATATTGGAAAGCACATTTCAGTTTTTTGGTCTCCTCCTATGTCGCTGCCCTATTTGTGTCATCATGGACAGCATGGTGGAAATAATGATAAAGTGAAGAACACCCCAAATGGCAAAGAGTTCATAGATCTTTTGAGTTACAAAGAAGGGGAAGTCTTCATTGGGTTCCATGTTACTATGGCTAGTGAGTGCTTCATTCCGTGCATCCGGTTAGAAAGAAATTCTATGAGAAATCATATGGAGTTTGTTGTACATTCGGACTTCCTTGTGAAGGATGTAATGCTACAAGAGGGCCTCATCATTCCTACGCACTAAGAGATTCCCACCTCTCGAGCTCATCTTGGAGAAGCACATGGTAAGTGATGATTTCCATTTTGTTAGTAATGAAGATAGAGATTTGTTATTTGAGATCCAATGGTTGCATCCTTTGGAGTTGAGATTAGGACTTGGTGGCATGACAAGTGGAGATCCTCAAGTTGCTACAGCGAAGAGGATGGAAAGAATTAACGGAAGAAGGCTAGATCTATGGGCTACTCATGGTAAGATAACCACCACATTTTCAGTTTTAGAACAGCAGTTGTATAGAGATTTTCAACTCTCAATTCATGCTCATACTCTTAGAAGAAGCCTCCCAAGGAAAGTGGATGTTGAATTCATGAATTTTACATTTGGAAGTGAACATGATAGATGATATCTCGCTGCCCCAAGCTTGACAACTCAGCGGGAAATTGGTGGTACAGAGGTAAGTAACAAAAATCACGTTTTATGGGTTTCAAGCCACGCTATCATAAAAAGTCCATGCTGCTGTTATCAACATTTTCAGTTCACTCAACATTGCATTTGTAGCTATTCAAGCAGCCTCAACCATACACAGGAGTAATTTTCAGTTCTTGGATGTTGTTAAAGCATTTTCAGTCCCCATATGGCTGATTTTTATGGAGAGTTTGAGGTATGACAGTTGTTTTTCGTATTCTTTTTGCCGCTGTCCACATCAAAACCAGCTAGTTAACCCCTTTTAAGACAGTCACCAATGTCAATAACATTTTAATGTTGCCAAATTTCATGGGAAGATACAAGGTATGTAATGATTTTCTTGAAATTAAGCCAGCTGAAGTTAATGTTGTTTTTGGGATGCAATGAGTTTCAATTTTTGGGAAATTTTCATTATGGTTCTCTTCTACATATATCAGCTCCTTGGAAGAACTTATTTATGGTTGGGCATATGCAAATTCAGCCACCCAATAAGTTTATAGGAGAATTTAAGTTGTTGGTTTGGGTACAATCAGATTATGAGTTGTTTCCAGTTTCGAACAGCTATAAGAATGAATTTCCCCTTTTGAAGTTATTAAATCATGGGAAAATGATCTTGAAGTTGTTGGTTTGGATGAAAGTAGTAAGACTACCACATTTTGGGATTTCAAGAATGCTGCCATAAGCTTTTATATAAGCATTTCCAGCCCTTTCTCCAAGTTTTTATCAGCTGTAACCTTGTGGCCAGCCCCCATAACATTGATAGAATGGGGAACTTTGAAGGTATGTCATGATTACATCTGTTGTACTCTCCTTTCTACAGTTGTTCACAACTTTTCCGACTACTTGTTTACTTATAAGATACGAGAAAGGAGCTTCTAATCACATGGTTGAAGAAATTCCAAACACTTCATGGCTGTTGTAGTCACTATACAGCCCCCATTTAGTTACCTTGGTGTTGTTTCTCTCAAGGAATCGATTGCCTAAACATAGGAGAAAGGTGGGATGGCAAACACCTTGACCCAAGGATCAATGTGAGGATGGTTCCACCAAAGGCCTGCTGTTTTGTTCATTTTCAGTTTGTTCTTCTCAAGGTCTTGGTACATAGAGAGACATTTTTATAGCCGGAGAATTGTATTCTCTACACAATGACATACTTGTACTATTTAGTGCAAGTAAAGGTGGGATTCTAGTTCCCCTCATTCTGATTTTTGAAAGAGAAGAGCAAGATTACATTAATATTTGGGACAACATGAGAGAAATGGTGGGCCACAAATGCTTGAATGGTAATTGCACAAAGAAGGAGCAACTGTGACTTATTTGGGATCCGGGCACTTGCAATTGCTTGAGGACAAGCAATTTTGGGAAGGGAGGATTGTAATGTCCCCTTTTCCAACTTGAAAGCATGGTTTTGGACTTCTTTGCCATTCCCTTTTCCATGGCAACGAAGTGGAATGAGTTGAGAAAAGGAATTGAACTTCCTTTGCATTTCTTTTCTAATTTTTAATGTTCTTTTTAGTGTTTTTCCTCTTTTATGTAGGTCGGCGGGCTTGGAGATAAATAGATGTCAATGAAAGATTAAATTAAAGTCTTATGAGGTTGTTCATGCATGTATTAGACCTTGGCGCCAAGATGGGGCTATAAAAGAAGATGAAGGACTTCATTTGCACGTTATCTACTTTTGGCGCATTTTCTCTAAATTGGACTTTTGGGTTGTTGCTCATTGTTCTCTCCACTCTTGGGCGAAAATCCAAGTGTGTGGCTCTTCCAAGAAGGACGAAAACCCTTCTTGTGGCTGGTTGGGGGACGAAAACCCTCCATCCTTGTTTGGTTTGAAGGCATATTGCAGATTTGGAGAAGAGAAGACAATTTCAGATATTTACATGCATTGTTGAGACTCTCCTAGGTGGAGCGACTTACCCTAGTGTGGAATTTGGTGCCTTCTAGGGCACGGAAATCAGATTTGTTTTCATATTTGGATTTCTCATAATTTATAAAGCCGAAATCTACTATTCTTTGTGAAGTTTGGGGTTTGTAAACCCTCATTTCATAATTTTTATTGGAGCTGTACTTCGCTGATTTTTAATTAATTTCCAGCAATTTTTCCATCAAATTTCATATTGAAAATTGGTTTGGTTGGTGCCTAAAATACATATTTATGTTTTGGCAAGGTTATTTGAAGGATTTCTAGTGTTTTTCATCCTATTTTTGTAATGTTGTTCGGAAAATTTGATCGTTATTTTAATCTAGGTTTAATTTTCAGTTTGCTGGTTTAAAAATCAGATTTGCTATAATTGGAATTTGTGCTAATTCCTTATTCTTTAGTTTTTCTCCTAAAAAGGAACATTACAAGGGATTTACAAAGCATCGTATTTGTCGTAGTTAGTTGCAAAATGTAAATAAGTTACAATGAATCTTACATGTCATAAGGGAGTTATAAAATATAAACTAGGGATCTTACAAAGCATCTTATGGTGGAGTAGAGAGTTTTACATAATCTGATTACTTAATGGGAAATTACAAACTTCTATCTATCCCACATGAAATATTTAAGCAAATTATGAAAAGGATTCAAGCCTTAAGAGTTTGGATTGTCTTTAATGTCTTGGAGTTCATGGAGGGATTGTAATATGGTTGTTACCTGCTATGTTTTGGATACGGATACAGATTCAGCTATGAAGTACATCTGATGCGTGGTTATGGAAATACAACTAAAAACTCAAACTTAAATTTTAAAAAAGTTAAAACATTGAAAAAAAAGAATGAAAAAAAATCTTACGTGTGACTAAGACCTTGATCGCAAGAGGTTGCAGGTAACATGGATAACTGAATATGGAGGTATTACCACGTATGAGAATCCTGTCTTGTATTTGTCTCAAAAGGCTCAAAGGCTATGACTGCGGAGGCTATGAAATGGCTTCTAAAATCGATTATAACCATGTTTTCCACCTTAGGATGGCGGAAGAGCACTAGAGAACCGCCAACATGTACATCTCACTGACTTCGGCATCGTTACATCGATTGCCACCCTCCCTGGAAAAGACTTGGATACATCCGTTTTGTAGAATCTAGGATTCAATGCAAAGGCAAGGAGATGCAACAGGGTGGTCATTTTGTTCCACTACTCGATGAGGTATAATTTTACTTCATTTGAAAAATGCAGGTCAGTCTTAATGTTATGCACAGTTTTACATTTAGGAAGCGAATTACTATCTTCTCAATTTATTGGAATGATCATGCAACTATGAACTCTCCCATTAATTCTAGGTTGATCTGTTGTCAATAAAGCAAATCATACTCATAATGGACTTGAGTGAAACTCAACAAGTATTGGTTACACGATCCCACCAAACAGTCATCTAAATTCGACGCCTTCACTTTTTAGGCTCACTCAACATTTGACATTTCTCCATATAAGCGGATAGGGTTGGAATATGACCATCTATGTTAAGTGCCTCTCGCACCTTCAAAAGACATCTCAAAACGATCATGTGTGATGCAAGATCGGACTTTCTCAACAAATTTAAAAACAATTGAACTATTATATTGTTGAAAACATGACGTCATAAATAAAATAAAGATAGCTTCAGGTTACCTTCAACAGCTCCAAATGCAAGTAGGATCTAAAGATGCCTTAACAGCACTGGCGATGGTTAGTCACAAAACATCTGTATCTCATCAGGCCCTCAGCATAAACTTGCTGCAATCCACTCAATTTTATTGCATGTAACAATTTTGTAATATCCCCTTCTTAAAGCTAGTTCAATATGAAGGATCACTGTAATGTCTCTTTCTAAAGGGCTGCAACTGAAAAATAGGGAAATAGCAGCAAACCCAAATGAGAGTAATCTTGATTTTCATAACAGATATGAAAATATAAAGAAACCCTAGGAATGAACTCTATCTACATTACTTATTTAGGGCATCAAAGGACCCTCCAAGGGTTAAGCAATGGAAAATAAGTATATAATTTTCCTAGATATTAAAATTCAACCAATGGAATAAACATCAAGCCAAAGTACTCCAAAACATGTGCAAATTATGGAGTTATACCCAGCTGTAATTAAATAAATGATAGCAGAAATACAGTCACAATAATGGCTGGAAATGGAGATTCCAATCCCCAAAAATATCATAACAGTTTGACATCGGCCTCTAAATTATGAGGAAGATGAACATCAACTCCAATTGCCAAGATGTGCCTTGGAGAATGCGCTCAACTCCTCGAAGCTTTATTTGATTCGCTACCCTTGAAGAGGGTTCCAAATTGATGTAGAAACCTTAGTAGCTCTTTTCTATCAAAGCCTAGTTGAAAACCAGTAACATCACTTTCCTTGAAGCACTTAGGAACCCACCAATTGAAGAAGCATTTCAATTATTTGACTTGAACAAGGAAGGGTTTCGTCCTCCTTGTATGTCACAACCAAAGGATTTTCACCCCCTAGTGGAGGGAATTGAGCATTCAGCTTCACAAACCATTTGCAAGTATAATTTTTATGACAAGATAGATGCCCAAAATGAGAGGAGATTTCTAATATTCGGGTTCAGTTGTTAAATATTCTTGCTTGTCAAAGAACAATTGTACATAAGATATTCCACAGCTAATTATTCAGCAGAAACATAACTCTATTACTACAGGTATCAGTTTTTACTTTCTTAGATTTTGCTGATTTTTCCAAAGAAAACGGTATTGTTTTACAACATATTATCCAGCCAGTTTGCAAATTATGGTTCTTTTCAACTCCTCACCCTTATGTAACTCAAATAAATAATTAAATGAGCCCAATGGATGACCCAAAGACCCTATCTTGAATAGTATATATATCGTTGATGCCTTGAAGGCTGACCCAAATGAAGTAAAAATAATAAAGTTAGAATTAGAAAAGTGTCCAAAGGCCCTTCTCAAAGGGCATTCCAAATTAAAGTGGTTGTTTATTTTACAACAGATTTCCAGCCTGTTTGAAGATTTTGCATTCATAACAACTAGTCATCCCCGCCTATCTTCAATGAAATTGTTAAGTGGCTTAATTTTTTCCATGACCCCAAAACCCTTCTCAAATGGTTGATATACCTCAAAATAACTTAAGGTTTTCCAGCCATTTTGCAGATTTTGATTTGTAACAACTCTTCACCCTCATCTATCCTCAAAGAAATAGTTAAATGACTTAAAGGATGAACAATTGAAGACCCTTCTCAAATGGTGGATATATCAAATGCCTGAAGGCTTTCCAGCCATTTTGCAGATATTTAATTTGTAACAACTCTTTGCCCTCATCTAGATCCTCAAACAAATAATCAAGTGGCATCAAAAAATGACCCAAATACCCTTCTCAAATGGTAGATATATCAAATCCCTAAAGGGGTGGCCCAAAGGCCCTACCTTAAGGGTACAAATCAGCATAAATGTCCAATGGCCTTTCTTCAAAGGTATTGTTGGCAGAATATTTTGTACCTGACAAAATATGAGAAATTGAAACACTTAAGGGGATACTGTCCCTCCTACCTTATTTGGGGAGGTTCCCTTGCTGAAAACAAAAGGAAAAACTGCAGGAATATAGCTTACAATATTTACACTATTCTACAATGACTTTTTGGGGATGTTCAATTCCACCTAGAGTTGGGTTTTCTAGATAAATAAAAAATTGGATGGGCTAGAGAATAGAAGCAAAAGGGGAAGAATTTAGGAGTGGGAAAGAGACTGCATTTTTCTTGAGAGCAAAAACCAAATCTTTAACTACTTCTCCATGTCGAATTGAAAGGGAAAAACTGCAGCATCTCATAATTTGAGATAAGATAAGATAATAATATTAATGTCCAACGCATGACCACAAAAGTAGGTCAATGGGACTGCAGGATACAAAGCAAACAAACCCAGCAAGAGGACCCAAACGGGTCGCCCGAGATACAAAGAGAGAAGAAGAAGAAGAGAAGGAAGCAGCAGAGGCCGAGAGACCAAAAAAGAAGAGGAATAGGATGAAGGTGTGGGGGGGAGCAGAAGGAGCAACCCCCCCAACAGCATCACCTAGCACTCAAGGCCGGATGGAAGTGACTCGTAATGCGCCGATAACCAGTAGCTGAGACTGTAGAATGCCTGGGAAGCCGGTGTCCGGGAGGAAGGCGGTGCCTCTCTGTAAGCCTGGTGGATCGTTGTCTATGAGAAGGGGCCCTGAGATGTGCCTGGGGTAGGGGGCCTCGGGTGGAAGAAATGGAGTCCCGAGATTTGACAGATCTGAACTGAGGGTCCAGAATCGTGTCCAAGTGTCGCTTGGTACCCCTCATCGGGGAGAGTACCGGGAAGAAAGAAGTGATCAGTCTAGTATTCATCCGTCTGGGAGGAGGGTGGAGGAGCCTGTCCCGAAGCCTGAGGGCCTCCTGAAGGTAGAGAGCAAGACATCTCTGATCATAATATTTGAAGAAAGTTGTGAAGGAAGGAAGCTCACGGAACAGGCAATGGAATCTCCCACGAATCTCATAGTAAACAGGACACCGGAAAATGAAGTGCTCTTCAGTTTCAACCTCCTGGAGAGAGCAAAGTAGGCAAGTCCGCTCCGAGCGGTCTAAGTGATGATCAGTCTCCACACGAAGTCGATGTGAACCCACTCTAAACTGACCCAGAGAGATACGAAGGACCTGTAACCAATGTCGGGAAATGTACATGGGTCTGATAATGGCCCCATCACGGATCTCAAGAAAGTGTGCCGCATAGAATGACATCTTCAGACGCAATCCCCCCCGGGGGGTTGGTCCAGGTGTGCTGAATGAACTGTCTGTAGATATCATCTCTGATTATTCTATGAAGGTCCTGTTGGTTCGGTAGGAGATGGGTAGGGGCATCCAGAGAATAGCTGAAGGGTGGGAGACGGTCCATCTGGATGCCAATGGACTCAAAAAGGCGTGAAACGCAGGCATACCAGCAACGAGATCGACCACTGTGATCTGAGGATGCAATAGCTTCAGAGGAGCAGTAGGCAAGATAAATGTACCTGTCCCTGTCAATAGAAGAACCAGAAAACCCTCGGATATGGTGCAACAACAACACAAGGCTGAAGATGGTCTCCAATCGAAAAGGGCGAGCCCCAAACTCAGCAAGAATGATGTTGTGAGGAACAGATTCTTTGCACCTGATGATACGTCTGAGCATGAGGATTTGAACACGCTCAATAGTAGCCCAATCTGAGTCCAAAAGAGAGGGACCCCAAATTTCTGAACCATATAAAACCGTGGGCCTAACCAAGGAATCGGAGAGGGACAACTTGGAAAGAATGTCCTGAAAGTGGTGGCGGAAACACTATCTCTCAAGAATCGCCAAAGAGCCATACCCCTTATTAACCGGGGTTGGAGAGCAGGACAGAGGCTAAAACGAGGTCCAGAGAAAAGAATCCCCAGGTATGTATAAGAGCAAGTGATCTCAATCTCCACACCCCTAAAGAAGAAGTGGAGGTCCGAAGTCTTCAGACAATTGAAAACCATAACTTTGGTTTTCCCAAGGTTCACTGTCAGCTGCCTGTGATCACAAAATAGGGCTAAGGCATCCAGCTGCCTCTGGAGACCCTCTGCAGAAGAAGCAAGGAGAACCACGTCATCTGCAAAAAGGAGGATGTAGATCAGAACATGGTGCAGAAGACACCCATCCCCTTCCTGGATGTGGTCCCTGAGAAAATCTTCAAGCTCATCAATGTAGATCCCAAATAAGGTAGGAGAGAGGGGGCAGCCCTGTTTGACTCCAATGGTACTCCTGATGAAGTCGGACAAGCCAACAGAGGTGCGAAGGCGGCCAAGGACTTCCTCATAAAGGCGCATAATGGCTGTAAGAAGAGTCTCGGAAATGCCTATATCTCTGAGCCTGCGGAAAAGGGCTTCCCGTGGGACCGAATCAAAAGCTTTCTGAAAATCCACAAAACAGCAGAAAACTCTAGAGGAGCGGTGGCGAGCCTCCTCGATGATGGCCCGAAGAGTGAGGATGTGATCAATAGTCTGGTAAGTCAGCTGGAAGCCCGCCTGTCCCCTAGCTCTGCAATGGTACTGATCAAGGAACTCAGAAAGCTGCAAATGAAGCACCGTAGCATAGAGTTTGGAGAATGTGTGACCCACCATGATCGTCCTGTAATTGTTGGGATCGGAAGTAGGCCCCGACTTGTGTATGGGGTGGATAATGTGGTGGGACCAAGACGCTGGAAAACCTATACAAACTACCTGATTAAAGAGGTCCACAAAATAACTGAGGAGCGTCTTCCGCCCAAATTTGAAAAATTTTGCCTGGAACCCTTCCTCATCCCATGCTTTACTGCAGCTCATAGCTAGAATGGCATTCCTCACGTTGGTGTGGGTGAAAATATGGCTATGGGAGGGAAGGTAGAAAGGAACATAAGTGTTACAAAATGTACATCTCCAATGGAGAAATAGAACATTCACTTAAGTGATGGAAGGTAGAAAGGAACAAGTAGCACTAAGGGGAAGAACAACCAGCCAAAGAGGTCTCTTGACAGATCTGCGGGTGAAAATCGTAGATCCTCCAACTGTCAAAGAGCTAAGCCTCTAAAGACAAGCTAGGCCATACACTAATTGATGCGATAGAGTAGACAAGATATAAAGTCACATAAAATTCCTTGGAGACCTCAAGATTGATCAGAGTATCATGGAGATTGTCACTTGTGATTTGACATCAGTCAATGCATTGAGAGTCCTCCTAGATAACAATCAAGTGTTGAGCCATACAAGGTTTGAACTCTTTGGAGGTAGGATCGCCCATTATTTTGTTGATAAGGACAATTATGTCCGAGAGCTCCTCGTGAAACTCAGCCTGCGCTGGATTTTTAGGTATTTTTGAGGGACCTTTCCTCTACAGCTTCATCCACGAGGAAGCCAACATGTTTTGAAGTTAAGAATCCTTGTTATCCAATTTGGCCATGACATCTACTTTTGAGAGGACCATTGAATGCTTACGCCTCCGCACTCGAAAGGTTAGACTAATTAAGTTAGAATCCAGTTGGGCATAATCATTGTTCCATTAAGTGTTTTGACTTCGTGGGTGATTGGGTCGTGGATTTTTGCGCAGCCAAGACAAGATTAGTGCATTGCATAAAAAATGGAAACCCAGATCCTCTGAATAACCCACTACAGTGAATTTGATCTACCAAGGGAGTAGAGTTGCTCTCGACCATTCTTACTCAGAAGTCTACTAAGTCCATAAAATTGACATTACTATCTCCAATATTAGGTAGCCCAGTGATCAAAACGAAGATAGGCTCATAACCAGAATATTTGAACTTCATGGCTTCGGAGAGGTGAATACAAGCAGTGGTTGAGTGATCTAGAAGGTTTGTGAAGCAATGGAAATGTCACAAGATGGGCTCAAAGTCTTCAAAGAGGACTAGCGTTGAGAAGGACATTACAGTCCTCCCCTCCCAAAATTCCTTGGCAATTCAGCAATTGTAAAGCTCACGTGCTAAAAGAAACCTTATGAGGTTTCAAAGAGTCTAGATGGTAAACAATGTGTCTAGTGCATGTAAGAAGCCTGAGATCCTAGAAAGCCTGTCATGTGAGTCATGAAATACTTGCTAAAGGATGCTGAAAATACCCCATAATGTGTTCATTTTGGGCATCAATGACAGCAGTACAAGTATGGGCTTATCAGTATAGTTATGTTATACTCAGAAGAAGTTACATTAAAGAGAGGTAACCTCAGACATGAAGGGAGTAATAATCCCCTAGACAAGGGAGAGAGCATATTCTAGGGATGAGCATCCTCGCTCTTCGTTGGAAGGCTTTGGCAAGAATGGTGAGGAAGGACATCCCGTATCGCCAAATATGAATGCAACTGAAATAATGTAGTGGCTGCCAATGATTTTCGTGGGTTGTTCCTTTTAATATGTAATAAAATTCAGATTGAAGATGGATTGGAAGTGAGTTACAGCGGCCATAACACGCTTGGGTTTCCAGCCAACTAAGTAACTTGATGATTGTCATAAAAATTGTCTTCAACTGAACCTTCTTTCCAACCTTTTTCATCAAGGATTTTTCTTTGATTTGTGCAAACTTACAGCTGTCCTTATCTGGGAGCATCAGTCCTATACCTGTTATTTTCATGCCCAACAACATGAAAAAGGTATAGAAACCAAAGTGGAATTTTCTTGCAAGAATTAGCTTAGGCAATGTAGGGGCTGGGAACAACCATGCAAGCACTAAAAATCATGCATATTAACCATCATCAATGGAAAAGAACTCCTCCCCGTGTTTGAAGGAACTTGTAAACTCCTTTGTATGAGAGCAAAAAGAATAATCAAGTGGCCGGTGAAGGTGATGACAGCTATACCAAAAAGCACTCTCATTACTGCCCCCAATCTGTCAAGCAACTCTTTTACCTTGGTTGTCCTATCCATAGTTGGAATACTCGCATATAACTCGCCGAGTTATTAAAAATTCACCAAAAACTTTGCAAAACGAGTAACTCGCCATAAAACTCGCCAAACATGTCAAAAAAAAACTCGCCGAGTTGTGGCGAGTACTCGCTGAGTTGTGGCGAGTACTCGCCGAGTTAACTCAACGAGTACTCGCCACAACTCGGCAAGTTCGTGGGTAAAACTCGCCATACACAGTCATACCCAGAAACACGGATTTCAAAGGCAAAAAATACTATTTTTAAGCGGTTTTGGCTCTTTTTAAGGCCCTCTACTTCTTCATTTTCACTCACACAACCATTTGAGCTTGCATTGCTTGTGTTGAGTGGATTTTGGAGTGAATTCAAAGAGAGAATTTGGAGAATTGCATTAGGAGGTAGGTTTTTTTTTAATTATTCTTTGAAGTTTTTTCAAATTTTGTGTATATTATTAAGGTTTTATAGATTCATATTGTGATTTTAAATACATGTAATGTAAAATCAAATGCTTGTAATTTTTTTATACTCATTTGCAGTCAGAGGTATGTTTTTTTTAATGCAAATTCATTGTAAATTAGTTAAATTTTATGTATGTGTATTATAATCGATTCGTTTTGTAATTCTAAATACATGTAATGTAAAATTGAATGCTTGTAATTTTTTATACTCATTTGTAACCAGAGATATGTATTTTTTTTTTACACAATTTCTTTGTAAATTAGTTAAATTTTATGTATGTGTATTGTAATTGATTCGTTTTGTAATTCTAAATACATGTAATGTAAAATCAAATGCTTGTAATTTTTTTATAGTCATTTGCAGCCAGAGGTATGTATTTTATTTTATTTTACGCAAATTCATTGTAAAATGGTTAAATTTTATGTATGTGTATTGTAATCGATTCGTTTTGTAATTCTAAATACATGTAATGTAAAATTGAATGCTTGTAATGTATTTTTTTTATTTACGCAAATTTGTTATTCAGGCACGTTTTTTTTTAAATTAAATTAAGTTTACGTTTTCTAATTTTTTAAATGTGCATTGTGTTGCAGATTAGAGCTTAACAATGGCATTAGGCTCAGCATCAGGTTCGGCATCTGGGTCAGCATCACTAGCAAGGACCGTTCCTCCAAATGGCCGTTCCAAAGCATGGAAGTATGGTGTACGTGGAGCTAATGAAAACGAAGTTTTTTGCAATTTTTGGCAGAAAAATGAATGGAGGCATCAATCGTTTGAAATATCACCTTTCATGTATTGTTTGTCAAGATGTTACGATTTGCCCCAATGTCGGAAGAGGCAAAGCGAGAGATGAGTGCAGAGTTGGCAGAGCTAGAGGAGAAGAAGCTAGAGAAGGCAAGGGCTGAAGGCAGCCATAGCACAAGCTATTAGACCTGGGGCTGCAATGACAGAGGATTTAGAGGATGATGCGGCAACAATTGTGGGCTCTACTTGTGGTCCACGCATACGAAGCGGAAGAGCCGGAAGAGGCGCATCTTCATCGAGTTCGAGCAAAGGCATACCAAGCTTTTTGTGGCAAGGAACACACCTGAAGCACAACCTTCATTGGAAGTACAGCCTGGAACAAAGATATGCATGAGGAAGTGGATAAAGCTTGTGCAAATTTTTGGTACTACAACAACCGGCCATTCAATGTGGCAAAGAGCCCATACTTGGAGTACTTGGTGACAGCGTTGACAGTTGCAGGGAAAGGGTACAAGGCACCCTCTTCAAAAGATTTGAGTGGTAAATTGCTTGAGGGTGCAGTTGCAGATGCCACTACCATTCTAGAAGAGCAAAAGAAACAATGGCAAAAATTCAGATGCACCATTCTTTCAAATGGGTGGACGGATGGAAAGAACCGCACCCTCGTTAATTTTTTAGAAACGTCAAACGGTGAGATGGTGTTTTTTAAGTCTATTGATGCCTCTAACATAATAAAAATGCAGAGAATTTGAGTGTTATGTTAAAGACGGTTGTATTAGAGGTTGGTGTACAGAATGTTGTGCAAGTTGTCACAGACAATGCAACAGCATATGTGGTGGCTGGGAGACTACTGCAGGAGAGACATCCATCACTCTTTTGGACTCCTTGTGCAACTCATTGCCTTGACCTTCTTTTGGAAAACATAGGCAAAATTGATTGGGTGAGGCCGGTTGTAGAAGATGCAAGAAACATAATGAAGTACATATACAATCACCCTTGGGTTCTGAGCTTGATGAGAGAACACACAAAGGGGAAAGAACTTGTTCGAGCCGGTGTCACAAGGTTTGCAACTAACTTCTTAACGTTGCAAAGTATTTCTAGTTTGTTGACACCTTTGAAACAAATGTTTGTGAGTCAAGCATGGCTAGACTCACAATATTCAAAGAAAGTTGACGGAGAGAGGGTTGCAAAGATAGTTTTTGATGATATCTTTGCAAAGAGAGCTATAGAGATCATCAAGGTAATTTCAAACTTTGATTTATATTTCATTCCTTTATTTTAATTTGTTAAATTATAAATATATTGTTTTCACTTTTTTACTTTATTTGTATCATAAGTTTGTAACCTTACATTTTAATTTGTGTGTAGGTGTCAGAGCCATTGGTGAGGGTTTTGCGTTTGGTTGATGGGGAGCAAAATCCCATGGGGTTTATTTATGAGGCCATGGATAGGGCCAAAGAGTCTATCCAAAACTATTACATGGGGGATATCGTCAGATATGGTCCCTTTTGGGACATTATTGATAGGAGGTGGAACAATCAACTCCACCAACCTATTCATGCAGCGGGGTACTACCTCAACCCCAAGTATTTCTACTCCGACAGCTTCACAAATACGAACGGAGAGGTTATGGAGGGCCTTTCAACATGTATTGAGAGGATGATACCAGATGTTGAGATGAGGGACCTTGTCATTTTAGAGTTGCAGAGTTACAAACATGCTAGGGGGAGGCTCTTTTCTTCGGTGCTAGCTATTCGAGGGAGAACCACGCAGTCACCAAGTAATAAAAATTAGAATGTTTACCAAGTTACTTATTAGTTACAAATTTGATTTTATTAATTACTTATAAAATTTTATTATCTTGTTTGTAGGTTCTTGGTGGGAGGATTGGGGAGGGAATACCCCGCATCTTCAAAAGCTAGCCCTCAGAATTCTATCTCAACCTTGTAGCGCTTCTGGATGTGAACACAACTGGAGTTTGTTTGAGGCCATTCACACGAAGAAGCGCAACAGGTTGAGTCAAAAACGGCTCAACGACTTGGTTTTTGTGCAATACAATCTCTGGCTTCGCACAAGAAAAGTGGAGGCCACATCAGAGGAGCTTATTGATTTGGATGAGATAGATCCATACAGCGAGTGGACTAGGCAAGAAGAGGAAATCCCTGCGTTCACAATGGACGAGATTGCTTCTTTTGAGAGGGAAGCTATGGAGGGAGAAGCACTAGCAGGAGTCCGAGGAGATATTGGATTGGATGACATCTTTGGAAGTGATCTCCAACATGCAGCAGAGGAGCCACCGGCACCACCATCTAGTTACAGGATCGAGCCAGAGTCGCAGCCTTCTAGGAGGGGCGAGGAGATACAGCCGAGTGTGGGGACTAGTAGAGGCACTAGACCCTCTCCCCAATATTTCTCTAGATTGGGGAAGAGGAAAATGTAACTTATTGTATATTGTAACTTGCGTAGATATGAAATTTATGATGATATTTTTCAATGTCAATCATCATAAATTCATATTACTTATCAGTCGACTGTTGTATTTGCATGATGATGCGATTTTGTATTGTATTTATATTCAAATCTAATAGAAAACACTTCTCTAACATTTTATGGGCTCATTTGATACATTTTTTCGCTGTGTTGCTTAAAAATTTTGTTTTTTAAAGAAATTTGAGTGTTTTTTAAGTTGCTGAGTATTTTCCAAATACAAGTATGCGAACTATGGTCATATCAACTTCTTTCCAGTGTGCTTCTTGTGCTTGTGGAGACATTTCTTCATCTTTCGCCGCAATCTCATATTTATTATTACTTGTTTGGGCTAATAACAAACTCAGCTGCTCTTCTTTGTTTCCTTCTTTCTTCTCCATGATCCATAGGGATCCAAAATGACTCTACTTCATCTGATCAGCTAGCAACAAAGAAGGAAAATGAAGAAATGAAGGTTTTGTCTATATGATAACAGAACTGTCGCTCTGTGCAGAGCGGCGGTTACAAAACCGCCGCCCAACCAAGGCGGCGATCCTGTCACTTTCAGACAAAAAATAAAATTCAAAAAGAACAGTCCCAGAATTGGAAAGGTTGTTTGTGTCTCTTCTCCCCCATGACCTTTCCCATCCTCCAATGCACAGGAGGACATGAGAAAGGCTATAAATACATGTAGGAAGGAGAGTTTGGATTATAGGAAGTAAGAGACTTCATGGGAGTAAGTGTAAGAGTTCTAAAGTGCTGAAATTGAGTTTGTGGAAGAAAGAGTTTGAGAACAAAGCAGTCAAGTAGTTGGGAGGAAGTGTGAGACATTGTCAATTTCCTTTCTCACTTATTGTAAAGTTTGTATCTCTTATATTTTTAATTGGCCAATAAAGCAAAAAGAGAAGAAAGTGTTACTTTCCCTTCCCGATTGGTTTTCCTAGCTCACCATGAGACCCTTTTTGCCCTAGTTGACTTCCCGGGGGCTTAAAGGGAAATGCAAGGGAAGTACTTTATCATTATATTTTTAAGTTGCTTTATTAAGCCTTGTAATATTTGTAAAAAAACAACTTTAAGTTATAACGATTAATTAGAAAGGGGAAAAGTGTAATGATAAAATAAGACATAAAGGTGGTCACTTTAATTTAATAAAGTGCACCTACCACATGGAGCGACCCACATGGAGTAGTGTGCCCAGAAAAAGTATAAAAGAAGATCAGGGGTTCATTTGTAATCATCTTGATTTACTATTTTCTTATATGAGAGAGCATTCTTGCTTCTTTTCAACTGTTAAGGACGAAACCCCTTGAGAGCAAGCTATTGAGGACGAAACCCCTCATTAGTATTCAGATTTGAGGACGGAAACCCTCATTTCTTTCACATTTGAGCAGAGAAAGGAAAATTCCAGCAAGGGCATCGAGTTGGAAGAGTATTGCAGTGATTGTCAGTGGTTTGGAGGGTTTTTGGATCAGTTTTTGGCCATTTCCAGCCTGGGTGCCCCATTTTGGGAATTTGGGATGGAATTTCTTTGTGTTCCCGTTGCTGGAAAATTCTGTAATAAATATCTATGATTGTTGTCATCCCATAGATCATTTTCAGCTATTCTGTGTGTTGTAATTCTGCATATTTCTCTAGATATGAATTTTCAAAGTTTGCAGTTGTTTAGCCTGGAAAAATAATTAAATTAAATCGGAGCTGTGTTTTTTCATCTAATTTTAAGTGGAATTTCTGATTCTAAAATATTTTGCAAGTATTCCCGAAGTTATTTAATTTTCTAGAAGGGTTTGATAGGGGAAATCCCTTTTCTATAATTTTATGCATAAGGGTTTCAGGCAAATTCATATCTGTTGTGTTTTTTATAAAAAGGGATATTACAGTGGTATCAGAGCTTGATTCTCCCAACCTGTGGAGGAAAATCAATTCTGAATGCACACAGGTGAAGAGGGTTTCAAATACCAGTATCAAAGAAGAACTCCAGTGAAGGGTACCATGGGTGATCGAGATCAAAGACCACCTCCAACGGATGAGCTGAGTTTTTTGCAGGAAGTCATCACTCGGGGTCAAAGAGAGATGCAACATTCCTTGAGGGAATCTCAAAGAGAAATGCGGGAGGCTTTCACGAGATCCATGGCTGAATTGACTAGAGCTTTGCAGGGTTTCAACACAAATAGGCCAAACAATCATGGAGTGGGAAATAATGGTGAAGGGAGCTCCGTTGGTAATGACAGTGAAAGAGTTTCAATCAAGCCTTCTTCTGGAATTTTTAGAGCGAAATTTCTGCAAAAAGAAGAGCCACAAATAGAGATGGAGCAGCCACATGTAGTAGAAGACATGGACACTTATGGTGAAGAATATGCAGCCCTAAATTTTGCAACACGTGAGATGTTGTCATTCAGGGACTTCTGTCAACTAAGGATGAATAATGGCCCCAGGAAGAACAAGGGATCTCACCAAGATCAGCCACGGAAGGATCTACAACATAGATTGGGAAAAATAACTCTTCCCTCCTATGATGGATCGAACAAGTGTTCAGCTAGAGCATGGTTGCAGAAGATGGATACATACTTATCCTTGAACCCCATGTATGAGGAGGAAGCACTCAAGTTTGCCACCTTGCATTTGGAAGGAGTTGCACATGAGTGGTGGTACCACGGATTGATCACCCAAGGGCATGGATCTATCACTACTCTTGATGAGTTCAGCCAAAGACTCATGGAGAGATTCGATAGAAAAGATCCAGAGGTCCATTTCAGGGAGTTGGCACAACTCAAACAAGAAGGATCGGTGGACAACTATATTACTGATTTTCAGAAACTTTCAGTGATGGTTCCAGATGTGAGCGAAAGAAGGTTAGTTGTCTTGTTTGTTGAAGGGTTATTTGAACCTCTCAAGGGCTTGGTCAAGGCTTTTGAACCCTCATCCCTTCAAGATGCAATCAAGAGAGCACTAAATTTGGAGTCTTCAGCTCCTAGAGGTAAATTTCTGCCTTTTGGACAGCAAAAGGGAAACTCTTTGGGGCAGCTTAAACCCCCATTTCTGGGTCAACAAAGGACAGCTCCTTATGACCAGCAAAGGAGACCATTTCAGCAAGGAAATGCACCACAAAGAGAGCTGCCAAAGTCCAACAAAGAAGGGGAGACACGGAATGAATTAAGGAGGAGGAACCTTTGCTTCACTTGCAAGGATCCATGGACACTGGGACATCGTTGCCTTGGGAGAGGGAAAGTTCACTACATTGAAGTAGTGTCGGATGGAGAATAAAAGTGGAGGAAGGAGAAGAGATACAGGAAATTGAGGAACAAGGGAAAGAAGAAGAAGTTGATCACACGGATAACACCCTTGCCATGTTATCTGGAGCTCCTAGATATCACCCTTTTAGAGTAAGGGGTGAGCTACAAGGTAAAAGAGTTACTGTTTTGATTGATAGTGGGGCAACCCACAATTTTATTGATGCTGATTTGGTCACTAGATTGGGGCTGCAAGCGGAAGATTTCAAAGGATTCAAGGTGACAGTGGTTGATGGCTTCACCATCCCATGCACAAAGAAGGTACAACAACTGAAGATCACTCTAGGGAAGCATAAAATAGAAGATGACTTCTATGTAGTGGGCATTGGAGAGACGGATGTGGTCTTGGGAGTGCAATGGTTGCACTCACTTGGTGAGTTTACACAAAACTACCAAACAATGGAGCTGAAATTCAGATCAGCAGGCAAGGAAATAGTGTTGTGTGGTATGGCTAATGGAGCACCAATGGTGGTGACAACAAAGAGAATGGAAAGAGCGTTCCATAGAGGGCAGATTGCATGGGCAGCAGAGTGTCTTGTGACTCCCATGGATCAGATTTTAGAGCAGTAGCAATACCGCAAGGATATTCAGCCCATCCTTGACAAGCATGCAAGAGTTTTCAGCAGTCTTTCGCATGGTCTTCCACTAGATAGGGGTTTTGGGCATACCATTGAGTTGGATCCGGGAACTAAGGCAGTGATTACTACTCCATACCACCACCCTAGAGCATACAAAGAAGAGATCGAGAAAGCCATCAAAGAACTCTTGGAGATGGGGCGCATAAGGCCTAGCTCGAGTCCTTTCGCTTCATCAGTGGTGCTAGTGAAAAAGAAGGATGGGACAATGCGGATGTGCATTGACTATAGACTCTTGAACAAGAGAACCATCAAAAATAGGTATCCCATACCTAGAATTGATGAGTTGATTGATGAGCTACATGGAGCCCTCTATTTTTCCAAGATTGACTTGAGATCCGGGTACCATCAAATCTGGGTAAGAGAAGAGGATGTGTACAAGACAACTTTTAGATGCCATTTTGGTCACTTTGAGTTTTTGGTGATGCCATTTGGATTGACTAATGCACCCACTACATTTCAGTCTTGCATGAATCATGTGTTTAGTCAACAATTGAGAAAATTTGTTCTTGTATTCTTTGATGACATCCTTGTGTATAGCAAGACTTGGGAGGAGCACCTCCAACATTTGGACATAGTGCTGGAACTTTTGGAGCAGCAATCACTCTTTGCAAAGGAGTCCAAATGTGAATTTGGTGTGACTGAAATATTGTATTTGGGCCATGTGATTAATGCTAGGGTGTTCATGTTGATCAACAAAAGATCCAAGCCATCTTGGATTGGCCTCCACCCTCTACTATGACACATTTGAGAGGATTTTTGGGATTGTGCAGCTATTATAGGAGATTTGTCAAAGGATTTTCTCAACTAGCTGCCCCCTTGACTGATTTAACAAAGAAAGGAGCTTTCAGCTGGTCGGAACAACCCATTCCACATTTGACAACTTGAAAAAGGTAATGAGCTCATGTCCAGTGCTTGTTGTTCCTGATTTTTCTATCCCTTTTGTATTGGAATGTGATGCTTCCGGAGAGGGAATAGGGGCTGTCTTGATGCAAAAAGGGCACCCAATTGCATTTGAGAGCCGGAAACTCAAGGAAATTGAGCGTGGATTTTCAGTTTATGACAAAGAAATGCTAGCTATCATGCATGCTTTGGCAAAGTTCAGACAATACTTGGTGTGTGGCAAATTTGTGGTCAAAACCGACCACAATAGTTTGAAGTTCTTTTTGGGGCAAAAGGATTTGAATGATAGGCAGCAGAAATGGGTAAGCAAACTCCAAGCCTATGATTTTGATATTGAATATGTTAAGGGGAAGAACAACATAGTTGTTGATGCCTTGTCTAGGAAGCCTATCTTATGTGCTATGACAGAAATTACAGCGGAATGGAAGGCCTACATAACCGCTGAATATGCAAAAGATGAGTTTACAACAGCCATACTTGAAGGAAAAATTGAGGATGAAAGGTACAAGGTTATGGATGGACTGATTTTGTATAAGAATAGGGTCTTTTTGACACAAGATTCTAAGATTAAGCACAAGGTTCTAAGGGTTGTTCATGATTCACCATTGGTGGGACATCCGGGCTACTTCAAAACATACAAGCAAGTAAGAGAGAGGTACTTTTGGAAGGGTCTCAAAGATGAAGTACTTCAGTACATTAGGGAATGTATCACATGCCAACAAAATAAGGTAGAACATGTTTTTCCAGCTGGTCTATTGCAGCCATTACCCATTCCTACTCAAAAATGGGAGAGCATATCCATGGACTTTATCACGGGGCTGCCTATGGTCCAAGGTAAGAATTGCTTGTTTGTGGTGGTTGATAGGCTCACAAAATATGCCCATTTCTTTGCACTTCCAACCAAGTATAATGCTCCCTTAGTGGCTGATGTTTTCTTCAAAGAGGTATTTAGACTTCATGGGTTGCCAAAAAATATTGTGAGTGATAGGGACATCAGATTTATAAGCCAATTTTGGCAAGAGCTTTTCTGATTGACTGGCATGGAATTGACTCCAAGCACTAGCTACCACCCACAAACTGATGGTCAAACTGAAGCAGTGAACAAATGGATAGAGGGATACTTGAGGAGCTTTGTTAAAGGGAAGCAATCAACATGGATTAAATGGTTGTACATGTGTGAGTATTGTTACAACACTTCCCATCATATGTCCATTGGAATGACTCCCTTTAAAGCTCTTTATGGGTATGATGCATTTTCCTTCATAGATGTGGTCTTAACAGATAGTAGAGTGCCCCGGTGTATAGGATTTGATACATCAGTGTCATGAAATCTTGGAAGTGCTCAAAGAAAATCTCCAACGATGCCCAAAGCCAGCAGAAGCTATATGCAGACCAACACCATTCAGTGAGGACATTTGAGGTGGGTGACATGGTCTTTTTGAGATTGCAGCCCTACCGGCAATCTTCACTCAAACAAAGTGGGGCGGAGAAGCTCAAGCCTCGCTTTTATGGGCCATACAGAGTGCAGAGAAGGGTTGGGGAGGTTGCATATGAGTTGGAGCTGCCGGAGCATAGCAAGATACATAATGTGTTTCATGTTTCATGCCTCAAGAAGGCACTTGGACAGCATATTATCCTTCTGCAGAGCTGCCACCTATGGATGAGGAAGACAAGCTAATTCTAGTTCTGGAAGCCATCATAAATGTTCGTGAGAAGAAGTTAAGGGGTCGGATCATAAGTGAGTATTTGATTCGTTGGAAGGACCTGCCTTTGGAGGATGCTACATGGGAGGGAGCTACCATTCTTGAGCACCCAAATTTGCAATTGCTTGAGGGCAAGCAATTTTGGGAAGGGAGGACTGTAATGTCCCCTCTTTAACACGAGCTCACCATGAGACCCTTTTTGCCCTAGTTGACTTCTCGGGGGCTTAAAGGGAAATGCAAGGGAAGTACTTTATCATTATATTTTTAAGTTGCTTTATTAAGCCTTGTAATATTTGTAAAAAAACAACTTTAAGTTATAACAATTAATTAGAAAGGGGAAAAGTGTAATGATAAACTAAGACATAAAGGTGGTCACTTTAATTTAATAAAGTGCACCTACCACATGGAGCGACCCACATGGAGTAGTGTGCCCAGAAAAAGTATAAAAGAAGATCAAGGGTTCATTTGTAATCATCTTGATTTACTATTTTCTTATATGAGAGAGCATTCTTGCTTCTTTTCAACTGTTAAGGATGAAACCCCTTGAGAGCAAGCTATTGAGGACGAAACCCCTCATTAGTATTCAGATATGAGGACAAGGAACCCTCATTTCTTTCACATTTGAGCAGAGAAAGGATGAATATCCAGCAAGGACATGTCAAGTTGGAAGAGTGTTGCAACGATTATCAGTGGTTTGGAGGGTTTTTGGATCAATTTTTGGCCATTTCCAGCCTGGCGCCGCATTTTGGGAATTCGGGATGGAATTTTTATGTGTTCCCATTGCAGGAAAATTATGTAATAAATATTTATGATTGTTGTCATCCCATAGATCATTTTCAACTATTCTATGTGTTGTAATTCCACATATTTCTCTAAATATGTATTTTCAAAGTTTGCAACTGTTTAGACTGGAAAAATGATTAAATTAAAACAGATTTGAGTTTTAAACTGATTTTAAGTGGAATTTCTGATTGCGAAAATATTTTGCAAGTATTCCCCGAAGTTATTTAATTTTCTATAAGGTTCATTCAATGGCTGGGTTTCAAAAAATTCAATCATGCTCCCCAAACACAACTGCAGCCATGCATTTCCTTCCTCAAAATCGAGATGATAGTGACTGGAATCCAACTTATGATGGAATTCTTCAAAACCCATAAATCAATGCTCCTACTACAAACAATCATAACATCAATGTCATGTTGAGTTATAGTGCTTTGGATAACAAGATAACATCCATCTTACTCACTTCCAAATGCTAATTTCATGAACTCAATCAACATTTGCTTTTATTGGAAGGCTTCTTCCAAGAGCATGTGCATTGATTAGCAACTGAATATTCCCATGAAGTGACAGCTGTTTTAAAATTAAAAGTAGGGATTTTTTCTTACCATGTGTTGCCCATATGTCTTTCCTTTTTGCGGGAACTCTTTCCATCCTTTTTATTGTAGCAGCTTGAGGAGCTTTATTTTTCATGACTTGAAGCATAACCTCTTGGCCATCAAGCTTGAATCTTAACTTCATAGATCGGTAGTTTTGGCTAAATTCACTCAAGGAATACAACCGTTGTATCTCAAGTACCAAATCCGTATCTCCAATACCAACAACATAGAAATCATTACTTACCATGTTCCTTCCTACGGTGACTTTGAGTTGTTGGATCCTCTTGGTGCAAGGGATGATGAAACCATTTTGTAGCATATCATCCTTCACAATAAGGTTTGAGTGTACAATAAACTTTAGACGCATTCTCATAATTTTCCTTCCATTCCAAGTGCAAGAGATGACATTTACCTTGATCCTCTGAAGACCACCCATGCCAAAGCAAGTCTTGAGCCTTGAATAGAAGAAGCAGTATGCCCATAGTTGCAAAATGTCTCTGTAGACCTAACATACTTCTTAAAATATTTTCCATGATGACAAAAATATGGCAGCGACTTAAGAGGAAACAACAAATCGGAAATATGGTCATCACTGTCATACCTTGGGCTGCCCACAAGGAGCTCACCCTCCTTTGCCTTCGCTTCTTTAGCAAGTGAAGATCTTTCCGCCTAAATGACTCCATTCCATATTTTGTTGAACACATGTATGGAAACATCTTTGGTTCTCATCCCGAAGTCAAGAACACCATCAATTTGTTCTTATTGACAATATTGTTCTCAAAATTCCAGCAAGCTTCAAACATCATCATTATCAACCGGATCAATTTGTCTTCAACCACCAAATTCTCTCCACAATCTTACCAAATCAAAAAAAAATTTGGGCCCTTCAACCATGCTCTATGGATTCTTGCATCTTGAGGTGTTGATGTATCTGCTACCTTTGTTTATCCGTTCTTTAACAATCAAGCCGTTTTGGATTGGCAATACTTGGCAATTCTTGATGGTACTCTTCTACACCCTATATTTGTCCATGCACTTTCTTTGTTCAAAGATATCTTCACCAATGTTTTACACCACACTTGCAAATATGAAAAGTAACACAACAGTACAAGGACTAAAACCTTGGTTTTGATACCAGATGATGCAATTCACAGTTAGGGGTCTCAATTCAGAAGAGATGCCTTAGCCGCATATTGTGCCATCAAAATACAAAGCAAATACATAATGAAATGTAACGACATTGATTTTTATTGATTCAACAAAAGGAAATGGGCAATAGCAAAGACATATACACCAAAATTGCATATATGAGAGGTGCCTTACAACAATAGATGAACCCCTTAGAGCTGTGCTTTCTAACTTATGGTCTTCACAATTATAGCACTCTTTGAACTCTCTAGGGCTAACTAGTCTAGAATGCACTTTGAGATCCTTGATCATCCAACTTACTAACTTCTTAACACAAGTATATGGTAACGATTCTATAGGCGCAAGACCACCTACTTGACAATATTAGGCTCTTCAAACAGCTGATCAATTTTTTCTTCTACTCTCATATGACATTGAATGTGTCCTTTGTCACCCTATGCAAGGTAAGAACCAAACATGATGACAGACTCGCTTTGCAATTGAGGTTACCACTATAATGCCCCATTTCTAGGCTTGAAACTGAAAATCAAAAGGGAAATTGCACAAACCCCAATAGATAGTAAACTGAAAATTATGACAAAACTGAAATTTATGACAGCAAGGCTACAATAGTCTGATTTTTTTATAACATCAACAAGGAAAATGCAATATCTCTCCAAAAATGAATCTTTTACACAATCCAAAGCATGTAGGGAACTTTAGAAATATTGCAACTGGAAAGAAATATAAACTGGAAAATATAGCAATTTCAAATTCCCCCAGCTGAAATTAATTTTATTAAATATAATAAAAACAATGAACACCCTTACAAATATGGCTGGAAATGAAGGATTCCAAGCCCCAAATTGAAGTATAAATGTAGATTCCATCTGCTAAAAATAGGAGAAACACAATGATGGCTGAATTTGAAGTTGTCGTGCCCTAGAAGACCCCAAACACCACCTTAGGGCAAGTCACCACCCTAGGAGAGGGCTGGAAATGCCTTCAAAATTGAATACAACTCCTTATGAGATCACCTTGTTGCAAGCTTGAGGGGTTTTGTCCTCAAACCAGCCCACTATTGAGAGGTTTCGTTCTCAATAGGTTTTCCAAGAGGGTTTTCATCCTCAATGGAAGAGAGAGAAAGCAAACATGCTCCAACTCCAAGAGAAATAATTTCCAAAAGTATGCATAAACTCTTCCAAGCCAAGCGACCCCTTTAAATAGCTAGAGGTGGCACCAAAAACCAAATAGAATCTTCTAAAGAAGACCGACCTCCTTGGGGACATAATAGTTCCTTTTTCTTCTATTTTTCATTTGGCTTTTCTCCTTTACCCAGCCGACCTGACTATACTTAGAAAATTACTAAAAAAGAATGCAAAGCTCACAAAAACAACTGAAAAACATGACATTAACTTCCCTTCCCCATTCCCTTTTTTCCCACAGGAAGTGGAATGGGCTCTCTTCTTCACTTCATAAGACAAAAGAACCACAAATTGCTGCAGCAATTTTCAGTGAGATGAATGGAGAGAACAATTTTCATGAAGAACATTTTCCGGGGAAGCCAGAAGATGTAAATTTAGAGTTGGGCATAACCGAGACAGTTTGCAAGGAATTGAAGATCAACAAGCAAAGCAACTTGAGAATGTCACAGTTGGTAGTACTATTTCTAAATTCCAGTTGATTCATGATTCAACTATCATGGATTCACTCACTGAAACTGTTGGAGAAGCATTACCTAGTGCAGGGCCTCCAATTCCTCACTATATCGGAAAAGTGCAACATAAGCTAACTACATTACAAAGAGAATCAAGGATTGGAAATTGCAAATTTCCAAGATTGATTTGGGATCCTGGCATTTGCCAAAGGGTTCGGTTTGGAGGAGTTTACAAGTTGAACCAGCGTTGCTTGAGGACAAGCAATATTTGGAAAGGGCAGACTGTCATGTCCCTTTTTTTGGACTAAGGAAATAATTTAATGATTTGATTTAAGTTGCCCCAAAAATAACTTTAATATTATAAAAAGGCAACTTATATTTTATTATTACATTAAAAACTTCCTCAAAGTGATTTTAAAAGGAGACTTAAGATGTTTTCTAAAGTGACACTAGGCATAGGGTACAAATTGATATTATTTATAAAAAAAAGGTTCCTAAGTCACTTTGAATTAAATTTTGGGGAAAAGGAGAAAATAGAAAATAATATTTTATTTTCCCAAAAGTGTCTATAAAAGAAGGGTTTGGGCAAGAGGAAGGGGCATTCTAGTTATTATCAAACCCCAACTGTTTGAGCTTGAACACTTGTTCATCTTTCTACCCTAGGACAAAAACCCTTTGGCAAAATAAATTTGAGGATGAAAACCCTCCTATTTGTTTGAGTAATTCCATTAAGGGATTACCGATGAGCTGAAAAGTTGTGAAGGAGTTCCAATTTCAGGAATATTATTGAAGATTTTCCGATTGTATGAAGTTGCTACAGTATTTCCGCTACAGTAATTTCTATGCTTTTGTGAAGATCTAGGCTGCCGTCCAATCTAAACCTGCCATACCCCTTTCAGGACTGCTGTGGGATTGATTAGTATTAATTTGGGACTGACATACCATCATAAATCAGAAATGTCCCATTTGGAGGATTGTGGTGCATCAGAGACAGGGTTTACTTGCTGCTGTGACTGCCGTACAGTGCTATTTCACTTATTCACTGATGTTCATTCATTACTGCCAACCATTCCATCATTACTGCCTGTTGTACCCTGTACACAGACCAATCACATCCCTTGGAACATCAACGCTGCCTATTAGAGGTATCAAACACAGCCTTAGTAAGGTTTCTACTGCTGTACGTTGACAATCAGATTTGATCTTTATTGCTACATAAATAAATACTTGGATTTTATAATATTTGTAAGGATTGACCCTGCAGTATTTATTAGTTGTCCAGTTTGCTTCATTTCCAGTATTTTGTATGCATGCAAATTCAATACAACACAGATTCAATAAAGATTTCAATTGGGGTTTCAACATAAGTATTGTATGTTGGTTGTAGTTTTTGTTTGATATACAGTTTGAAAAGAGAATCACAGTAAATTCCAGAATTCATAAAATTACCTAGAAAGGGACATTTCATTCTCTGAAGACAATATGAAATTGTATTGTTATAAATCAAAGAAAGGATCTTTCGAACCTTGCGCTTTGCTTCCCGGGTGAATCTTCTTACGGACATCTTTGAAAGTGCTTACTGTTGCGGGGCAGCGGGAGCAGGAGGAATAGGAAGAATATGTATAATAGGAACAAAATGAATAACAGGGACAGCGGGAGCAACTGGAACAGCTGGAACATTGTCGTGTGCTTCTCTTCTTTGTTGTCTTCAATTTCTCGTGATAGCTTGAACCCTTCTTATCGCGTGTGTGCAATCATCCTCTTAATTCAAAACCTCATTGATTATATGGTACTGAGCATCATCAATGCAGTTATCAAACACAACTGTCCAGAAATCTTCAGATATACTTTCTTGATTATCTTCAACTAAAATAAGATTAGGTTGTGCTAGAGGGGCCTAGCCACTAATGCTCATTTGACTCTGACATGCAGCTGTGAATATCCTTTTTCACCAACTTATAACAAAATTATTGTCTAGGAGCAGGAGGTGGTTGGACAGCTCTTTGAACCACTCTTATCTGAATATGACTAGGTCTTCTCTGTGCAATAAGGGATACAACCTTGTGTGCAATATCAACACGTTCTTCTTCGTTATCTAATACACCAACAACTCTTTGAAACTGAACAACACCTGTCTGATTATCCCGCTCAATGGTTCGGAAGTTGGAAGAAATAACTTCTTGTGTGGCTTATAGCCAATCAAGACCTAGCTGAAGAACAGGAGCATGAAATCTAGGAATGGTCATATGAGTAGCAAACCTGGGTCTGTGGGCAACACTGAAAGATCAGAACGTGCCCCATGGTGAGCACCAACAAACTGTTGGCAGGATATTTTTTACTTGACAAAATATGAGAAATTACAAGTTAAGGGGACAAAGTCCCTCCTACTTTAATTGGGGAGGTTCCCCTATTGAAAAAAAAAAGGAAAAACTGCAGGAATATTAAAAATATTTACACTATTCTATCCTGAGTTTTTGGGGTTTTCAATTCCATTTGTTGGGTTTTCCAAAAAAGGAAGAAGAGGAAGAGAATAGAAGCAGAAGGAGAAGAATTTGGGAGTGGGGAAGAGACTGCATTTTCATGAGAGCAAAAAAAAATCTCTAACTACTTCTGCATGCCCAATTGAAACGGAAAAACTGCCAGCATCTCATAATATGAAAGCGATTACCAAAAACCATATCAGAAAAATTAATATGATTTGGACATATACTGACACAACGTTCAAAATATTTCCAAAGATAAAATGAAATCACAGTTTCACTATTACTTCTTTAGGAAATGTACACTTCGTCAAGAACAAGAGAATAGAGAAAGAGAGAAGGAAGAGTTCTCTTCTATATCTTGTTTCTAGAAAATGACCAACCCCTTACGATGAGAAGGGCTCCTCTATTTATACTTTCAGCCAGTAACTACCAAATAACTACCTTCCTCGTAATAAATCACTTTTACAATTTACTTTTCACTCAAATCACAACTTGAAGTGACTTCATAATAAAAGGTATTTTCTCAATGAGAAAATAGAAAATCGTAAGTCACTTAAGTGATTACAAAAAGTACATCTCCAATGGAGAAATAGAACATTCACTTAAGTGATGGAAGGAACAAGGAGCACTAAGGGGGAAAACAGCCAGCCAAAGAGGTCCCCTAAGTGATTTGTGAGTGAAAATCGTAGATCCTTCAACTTTCAGAGAATCGAACCTCTGAAGACAAGCCATGCCATACTCTAATTGCTACGATAAAGTAGACAAGATATGAGGTCATATCCAATTCCTTGGAGACCTCAAGATTGATCAGAGAAGATTGTCACTTATGATCTGACACCAGTCAATGCATTGAGAGCCCTCACAGATCATGTTCATGTATTATTGAGCCATCCAAGGTTTGAACTCTTTGGTGCTGGGCTCACTCATTATTCTGCTGAGAAGGACAATTATGTTTGAGAGATCCTCATGAAACTCAGCCCGCACTAGATTTTTAGGTATTTTGAGGGATCCTTCCTTTGCACCTTCAGCCACGAGGAAGCCAACGTGTTTTAAAGTTTAGAATCCATGTTATCCCATTCGTCCGAGGCCTGTACTTTTGAGAGGATCACTGAATGCTTACACCTCCGCACTCTGAAGGTTAGACTAATCGAATTAGAATACGATTGAGCAATCATTGTGCCATTCGGTCCCTTGATTTTGCGAGTGAGTGACTCATACCTTTTAGCACATGCCAAGACAAGATCAGTGCATTGCATAGACAATGGGAACCCAGTGTGTAATGTCCCTTTTTGAGGGACCTCGGGAAATGGCAAAAAGCTCCCTTGTCAGATTTATGGGCACTGTTGTTATAAACCTGCAAAAACTGAACTTCAAACCCTTCCTAGAGCAAGGACTTCCCTAGGTGAAAACAGCCCCTCAAAATATGGTTAAGCCTTGCAAAAATCCTTCCAAACTTATGCCAAAATTAATAGAAAACCCTTATCAATCAATTGCGGTTGTTAGAAATCAGATTTGCATGTGAAATTAATTAATTATAGAACCCGAACCAGCAAACATTCCCAAGCTTGCTAAAAATAGAAGAACAACACCAAACTTCATCAAACTCGGAATCCCGACTTTAGAAAATATAGAGAATAAGAGAGTATTTCCAGATTTGCCATAATGTAATCACACATACCAAATTTCCATATCAATGTAGGTCGCTCCACTATAAATAAATACAATATTACACCAAGAAAACCACAAATGCAATAGAAAGATCCTTTATTGCTTTTCCAACCAGCTTCCACAATCAAAACCTCATGAAGGGTTTTCGTCCTTCACAAGTTTCCCAACCAAAGATTTTTGTCCTTGGAAGAGATCCTCAACCCAAGGAGTTTCGTCCTTGAGAGAGAAAAAGAGTAAAAGGGCTACACTAGCCAACTTTCGCCAAAATAAGAATAATCTCCAAAACATGAATCATTAATGCCCAAGCAAGCTCCTTAAATAGCCATGAGGAGTGCTTAAACAATCATAAACATCATGGCCGACCCCTTAAGTAAGTGCTTTTAATATTATAAAAGGTATTTGGAGCCTACGTGCTCATAATACCTTAATTACTAAACTACTTAAATTCCTCTATTGGCACAAAAGGCTTCTAATAGAATAAATGAAAACGACTATGTAATCAATAATACAAATATAATCCATATTTCCCCTTGCTCTTCTCCTTAGACCCACGGGGAAGGAATGGGTTAAGGTCTTCAGAATTTAGCCTCCAAAAAGGGACATGACACAGCAGCTATGAATAACCCATTAAGGTAGATTTGATCTGCCAATAGAGTACGGTTGCTTTTAGCCATTCTTACTCGGAGGTTTGCGAAGTCCATAAAGTCGAAATTATTGATTCTCAACCAACTATAAGATATTAAAGCTAAAATAGACAGTATAGATAAAATAATATAATGTATTTTTTACAAAACTTTAGCACCTAAAATTTGGTCCTAAGGCACTTGGCAATAATGATTTGGAATTTATCTTAACATCAGTCCATTTACACCTTTATTTACTTTATCTAAAAGTATCCTCTCAATTCTCACACTTCGAGTCCACTAGTTTATCACTTTATCTTTAGCTTAGCACCTTTAGAAGCAATGCACCTTATAAAAAACAAATCTTCACACTCTAGGCTATTTTCCTCATGCCTTTAATTAGGTTTCATATTAAAATTCGATGGGATCATTGTCAAGGATAGAATCAAATGAAAATATATCTAGGGTTGATGATCCTATAATTTGTTTACTTGTAGCGATCACATTTTCAAATGCACAAGTTGCCTTAGTTGCATTAGGGTTGGTCGAGTGGGAAATCATTTGCACCCTAACCTATTAGTTGCATCCAAAATCCTTGTCCAGTATCTTAAGTTTGAAGTATCATTTGATGATTACTTGGAATTACTCAAAATGAGGAATCCAAATAAAAGAGGGTTGTGTGAATACATAAGAAGGTTGAAGAAAAAAGAAGAGCAATCAAAGATGCAAGAAATTGTGAACAATGAAGCACCATTGGCTGATTGCAAAAAGAGTTCAGCAGAAAAGGAGTACATAAATCACATATATGAGGCAAAATTGAATGATCTACCATCAACAATAAAAGTGGATCTAAGTATTGAAAAGAAACCAGCTACTTTGCAGTCAAGTGCAGAGGATGTAATGAGGACCCCAAAAAAAGTGTATGAATGGTTAAGAAGAGCTAAGGAAGCTAAGTTAATAGTTACCCAATCCAAACAACACGTACAAAAATTTAATGAAGACGGTAAGCTCTTGAAACATCTCTATGACAGTTCTGAAAATTTAAAAAAAAAAAATCAATTCAAGAGATGTATAAGGCAGATTTTTCAATTCAAATTCAAGATTATTTGTGCATTTCGGGCAATAGAACATGTCAGAAACAAGGAGCAGCAGTATATGTAGACGGCATAACAGGAAAAACAGTAGCAATTTTCCCTCCTCAAGTTGGGTTTGATTGAGTTGTTAGCATTACAAATTTTCCACACATCATTGACTTGGTATCCTTGATAAGTGATGAGTTGTATTTGTGTGGAAATGTTGTCTTAAGAATTTGATTTTATATTGCGCTTTTAAGGCTATTCAAATACCGTGCAAAAGACAATAGTTACAGATTTTGTGATGTAGAGTGAAATATCCTTATAGGAAAGATCTCTAAAATTTTGGTTATTCGCAACCCTTATACCCTTATATAGACATCTAACAACAATCTGATTTTTTAATTTAAAAACTCTTACAAAAAAACAAACTGAAATCTTCATTATTCCTCAAATATCATCAGATGGGAAATATCCACAAGGGCCAAAGCATCTAGAAATACTCTAGGAACATGAATATGCAAACAGATAAATTTTCCCACCAAAGTCTGAATTTAAGTTGTTTATTTTTGCAACCGGAAATACAAAAATAAAACAGCCGACCGTATGTTGCTAGAACTGAAGGAAGAAAGACTCAAAAGGCTGTCCTAGGACAGATTAAGATCTTAGTCAAGCTCTTTCATTGCTTGGCCTGAATTACCTGCAACAGTCCCCACAAGGGGTCGCCACACTCCTCTAGGGGGTCGCTTAGCCCAAAAGTGGCCCAAAACGCTGTTGTTACACTTCCCAATGCTGCTGACACTAATAGATGGATACCCTAGCTGGAATAGGACTTAAAATCTGCTCTTTGGTGTGTGCCCTAGCTGTTAAACCCCTGAAAACAGCCTTGAATCTGTGCCCTAGCTCCGTAAAACTGATTGTTAGCTCAAGTATGACCTTTGGATGAGATCACCAATGAGAACTTGAGGGTTTTCGTCCCCAAATTCTGAATACCAATGAGGGTTTTCGTCCTCACTAGCTGCAATGTTGAAGCACAAGCTTAACACCCAAAAATCTGAAATGATATGATCAAAAAGTGTCCACAATGATCCCCATCGACCCCCTTTTATGCATTTGCAAGGCACAAATCTCAAGAAAGAACTCCCAAAGGGGTCGACCCATGTCTAATTGGCTGTTATCTTTCACTTTATGGCTAATCATGTCTATTTTGATGTTGACTTTGGCCTTTTAAAAAACCACTTTCTATTTTAATGATATAATCATAAGTTGCTTTTATTAAAATAATATAAAGTTGCTTTGGCAACTTAAGTCATACCACTAAATTACTCTCCTTGCAACACCCGTTAAGCCCGCAGAAAGTCAAACTTGGGCTAGGCCTTTTGACGAACTAGCTTTGAGAAGGGGACATTACCAACGTGCAAGCAAGCTAAGTGGAACAAATTCATGAAGGTTTCAGCCTACGGTACAATGTTTTGCATGGTGTCAAAGGGTGCACTCCCAAGAATGATACGGGATCCACACTTAGCAGTTTCCGGTTGGATCAGAGTGGTGCAGCAGAAGCATGGCGAAGAGTTCCTGAGATTGGGTTGGAATCCTAGTATTTGAGGACAGTTCAAGCATTGCTTGGGGACAAGCAATCTTTGGGAGGGGCGAATTGTAATGTCCCTTTTTCTCAAAATATGTCACCAGAACAACTTAAGTGCATAGGTGAAAAAGTGACTTTATAATAAAGTGATTTCACAATGACAAGTTAGAAAGTGACTTTTAAGAAGGCGCTTATGTTATTTTATAAAAAAAAAGTGACTTTTCTGTAAAGTAAATCAACATTAAAATAGAAAAGGGGATATGGACTAAAGTACATTAACTAAGGAAAAAAAGAAAATACGCTGTGAAGGAAAACAGCGACCACAGCTAGGGTTTCAGGCAGGGCCGCGCAAGCCTCATTTCTGTTGCCCACGGCTGCCTCTCCCACCTTCTCCTCTGTCGCTGCTCATGGCAGCCACGCAAATCCAGGCTCTTTCTCAAGGAAAATCATTTCTCGCTGCCACTGTAGGGCAAGGTTCTCCAGGGGCTCAGCATGTTTTAGGTATGCCCTACATTGTGGATAAATCCGAGGACACTCCAGTGGTTAAGCTCTCCATGCCTGAGGTAGCTTCCTTTATTTTTGTCCTCAAAGCTTCTGCTCTTATATGTAGATTTAATGGATTTTGGCCTCAGACAGAGGCTCTCCATAAATGGATTCACTCCACTTGGGCGAGTGCTTGTGAGATTCAACTTTGTGCAAAAGGGTTTTTTATTGTCTAGTTCTCTTCTCCTGTTGATTATCAATGAGTGCTTACCGATGGCCCGTGGTTTTGGGGTAGGGCTGGCCTTTTTCTCACTCTGTGGTTTGAGGATTTTGATCCTTCTACTATGGCAGTCTCCAAAATGTCGGTTTGGGTCCGTCTCCCTAATCTTCCTCTCCCCTTTTGGCATCATGTTGTTTGTGAAGCTATTGGTAACTCTATTGGTCATTTCATTAAGGCAGATGATGAACGGTCCAAACAAGGGTTATTCACATACGCTCATATTTGCATTGAGGTGGACCTCAACAAGGGGCTTCCTGATAAGTTGGAGTTACTTCATGATGGTTTCAGATGGATTCAGCTTCTTGATTATGAGAACACAGCCTTCCGGTGTAGATTATGTCACCAAACTGGTCACCTGCAAGAGGCTTGCGTGCTCAATAAGTCTCAAAAAAAGAAAAAAAAATGAATGCTCGTGGCCTAAAGGTTGGCAGCCATTTTCAACACCGGAAGTCAACACATGCTCTCCTCCCGAAAATTCTGAAAATATGAGTGTTGAGATTCCCCCGGCTGGCGGTGGTACCAAGTGGTCGCATGTCTCTGAGTCTTCTAGTTCTGACCCGAGTCCGGATAGCCCTCGCCCAGTCCCTTCGCTTGCATTGGCTCCCCCACAGGCATCGTGGATTGTTGTCACGAAATATAAGGAGAAGAAGGGGTGTTTTATTGTTCCTGCTTCTCAGGGGTCCTTTGGTTCTCCTGGTCCTTATGTTCCTTCGTCGTTGAATGGTTTTGTTTTTAACACTTTGTAATTTTTTGTTGCTTTCCTAGGCATGGCCTAGTGTGTTTGTGGCTTTGGGGTGTGCTCTCATACCACCCGCTTTTTTTGTTGAGAGAATCTTGTATCATGTTGCATTTAATATAATATAAGATCTTTTTCATCAAAAAAATTCAGCTATTGGGGACAAAAAACCTTCATTGGCATTCAGATTTTGGGGACAAAAACCCTCAATTTCTCCTTACTGATCTCACACAGAGATCACATTTGAGCTAAAGATCAGATATTCAGAGTTAAGGGCCAGATTTTTAGAACTAGAGCGCAACTTTAGGGTGATTTCAGAGATTGGCAGCTAAGGCATCATATGTAAATCACATTTTCAATGTTTTTATAGCAGAGTGGCCACCTATCAGCTGAAATCAAATTTGGGAAGGTCTTTGAAGACATTAACACCCATTTCTAGCCTCTAGGGTTGTCTACAACCTATGGAGTTTCATACCTGCATTTAGGGCATCATCAGTGGGCAGATTTCTTTAATCTCGGGTTACATACGCATCATTTGGCCGCTTCATGCCATCCGGGGTGTCATTTATCAGAATAAAATGTTGTAATCATACACGGGTATTTTTTCTGTTTTGTGGTCTGAAATATAATAGAAATAAATTCAGTTCTTGGTTGTAAAAAAAAATTCCATCATATTCATGTGCCAAGAGGTTTTCTAAATGCTTTGGGCCTTGTGGGTATTCTTATTTTTATTGATTTTACATTTAAAATTTGAAGAAATCAGAACACTCTACTTTTTATTGATAAGGGTTTGAATAAAAATCAGTTTGTTACAAATTTCGTATAAGGGTTTGTTGGAAAACCCAAACTGTCTTTATTTGTCCAGGAAAGGGACATTACAGGATGGTATCAGTTTTGGCAGCTAATTCCTTATTCGCTCTTGCTACTCTGTGTATTTCATTTGTGTTCTCTGGTGTATCGATATATCAGGAGCTGTCGTCATTCCAGTGAAACAAAGAGAATTTACGTGATAAAATTTTCTATTTTTTATTTCTTTGGGTTTATGTTTATTTTCAGTCACTACTTAATGGTTTTCTCGTTTTCGGAATATGTAATTCGGTATAGTTAAATAGGTAAATTAAACGTAGGATTTTTCTAATCAATGCAACCACATTTTGGTTGAGTGAACTCTGAAGGAGATTTCAATACAAAGGTTAAATGCAGCAACATACTCGTTTGTTACAGCACGTTCATTGGGTTTGCGGCCAATCAATATTTTAAGCCAAACGGCGCCGCTCTTACATTTAAAGTCATTTATTTGCAGTTCTCCTCTGCATTTTTGTAATTCCCTCGACTCTTCCAAAATCATTTATTTGCGGTTCTCCTCTGCATTTTGGTAATTACCTCGACCCTTCCTGAATTCTTCGAACCTACTTAGCAGGCTCTACTCTGATTTATACCCGAAAACCCTGATTACTCTAGTTCGTGCTTGCCTCTATAGTTTATCTAAAGTTAGCAGGTTTTCCTATTATTACATGTCTTTCTAATTCATTCGGCACGTTGCCACCAGAATCATTAAATCATAGCTGCATTGTCAGCAATGATGAAACGGTAAAAGGATTCAGGATTCCCCTGTTTAACCATCTCTTGCATTCATCATTCAGTTCTTAGAAAATATACGGCATGTTAGGACCAGTATGGCAAGTTGATAAGAAACTAACAAGATATAAAAGAAGGGAATAAAACGTTCCATTACACCTTGAGAGCCTGTTTGAGAGCGAACTCCATTGCTGAAAGCCAGAAGGGTGACAGCCAGTCTTCAACACTGGAGGTTTCCAGTTCAAGTACAGCCAGTCTTACAATGGATGTCTCCAGCTCAAATACCTCCTCGGACAATCTTAGGTTACCGTTTGCACTCCGAGGTTCTCCAAATCAAATACAGACATGACCGGAAGGGGAATAAAACGCCTGCGTTTGTAGCAGAATGTTTTGATGCGAGTATGTTTGTCCTTTGGTTATAAAACTAGCAATCCCACGTGAGGTGTCTGATGTTAACGCCGAAAGTGAAATATTAATGAGTGAAAAAGGAAACCAAAACAACCAACAAAATATTATGATATTTCAGTGAGGAAAATAAAAAACTACGAAGTGGTGGAAACTAGAGTAAAATAAAATATCTAGATTGCAAAAGAAGTGGAGCAGTTTGAAAGGGAAGGTCCATTGGGGATTAAGCGGGGAGTGTTAAGGGTAGGCAATGAAGTCGAGATTTCTCTTGTAAGCGTGATTTAAGAAGAGGTGTTGAGGATATTTTTTCACAGCAGTTGAATGAAAAAAGGGGTTTAAATTGGAAGGGCGGATAAGGAGGGAACTCTTGATAGAGCTGGGAAGGTAAACCCACCCCCAATGTCAGCAGTGGCTCTCCGCAAAGTAAGCCCTTGAGATTTGTGGATTGAAAATGCCCAAGCTATTTTAAGTGGTTATTGCCCCCGTGCACCTCTAGAAATTGGTGGAATTGGAACATGGGAAGGGTTGTCTGTATCCCATTGGGCCCCTGTGTATCGATCAAATTTGACGACGACGAATAAAGGCAAACCAGGAGGACAGAACAAATTGTCCTAAACAATCTCGAGGATAGAACCAGTGGCACCATTTACAAGACATGTTTCACCCCACAAATTTGCGGAGAGCATGACATTTTGGTTGACTCAAAGAATAAGTTTGTGTTGCAATTGATCCATAATCAACCTATCCTGAGTCAGTATGCCCGGTGTTCAGAGAAATGAACACGCAAAGGTCATAAACTTAATTTGATTGTTGATTCAATTGTTCCTTTTACAAATAATTTTGTTTTGAGTTATGACTCTTATAAAACAATAACAATATTGACGACTCTATATTTAACATTTAAACTTTATAAGACACGCATTGACTTCGACTAAATGACAAACGTGAGAAACTTATCTAATATAGCTACAAGCTATTATTAAATAATATTTTTTGACACACACACATGTATATATTTACACTAAGAAGATGATAAAATATCAATAAACTGAAGATCACCTATTTGAGTTTATCAAGCTATAAAAATTAAACTAAAACTAACTCTACTTAGATCGCCAATTTACATGAAACTAAAACCTATTAAAAATTACAAATAATGTTTCAACCAAGATTTAGAATGAAAACGAGTCACAGTGAATGGACTTGTATATTACAGCTGTGAAGTCTTACATGGGTTGATTAATTGATGTCGAGATGAACACATACAATGCAAGTTTGTTAAAATAGAAGATTCAAGAAGGGTAACAAAAAAATATGGTTGCAACTGTTAGAGCTTCTATGGAGGTAGAAACCTGAGATGGAAAATAATAGATTTGAATCGAATTCAAGTGAACATGTTGGCGAGTTCAGGAATTGATTTTACACAGGATTCGAGGTGGTAGGTAAGGAAACCAATGCTAGCTTGGATACGTCCATAAAATCAAAACATAGACACTAATGCTGGTCTAATGCATATATTTATCACAAAACCATATGTAGACTTCAATGATTACATGTTTGGTGATGACGCGGAGCAATATAAGCTACTCAAACATAGATAAACCCAAAATCATATCAAGACACAACTATTCTAAGCCAAGTGTGATTCATGCAAGATTACAAATACATGGCCTCCCAAGCTACTCAATTGCTATCAATATGTGTAGCTGCCGGGAAAATACATGATTTCTTTAATTTCTGGTTTGTTTTTCTTCTTTGCATCACTTTGACGGTTTTTCTCCTCCTTTTTCTTGCCCTCTTTTTAGCTTCCTCGCCTCTCCACCTCAAGCATCCTCTTCTTCATTTTTTTCCCACAATATGTGCATGCTCGGGTTTGCAGTGGATTTGGGATGTTCAGAAATCAGAGGCCTAGAGTTCACCATTAAAAAGGCCTTTGATGTGACATTGCTCAGGTAATTTTCTTGGTTGCTCACTCTTCAATCTCTTTCCCTAGATTAATCCTTTTTTGTAGGTTCATCGCTCCTTCTGCCATCTAGAAAAGATGAAGAACTCTGGGCATGGGGTCCCGAGAAGAAACTCAAAGCGTCCATGCAAAACATCAATGCATTTACAACATGAATCAGGTGATGTAATCATTGCCCCAGAGGATATCCATGAAGATTCAATTTTTTTCAGACAAAACCCTGATTGAGGAAGAAAATGCACTGTCGAAAAGCTTTGCAAAAAATTAAATAAAACTAAACTCTACTTCTACCACCAATTTACATGAAACTAAAACCTATTAAAAATCACAAATAATGTTACGACCAAGATTTAGAATGAAATCGAGTCACAGTGAATGGACTTGTATATTACAGATGACCTCTTACATGGGTTGATTAATTGATGTCGAGATGAACACATACAATGCAAGTCTATAAAAATATAAGATTCAAGAACATGGGTAACAACCTAATTGTTAGAGCTTCTATGGAGGTACCAACCCAAGATGGAAAATAATAGATTTAACTCCAGATTCAAGTGAACGTGTTGGCGAGTTAAGGAATTGATTTTACACATGATTCGAGGTGATAGGTAAGGAAACCAATGCTAGCTTGGATATGTCCATATAATCAAAACGTAGACATTGATGCTGGTCTAATGCATATTTTTCACAAAACCATATGAAGACTTCAATGATTGCATGTTTGGTGATGACGTAGAGCAGTATAAGCTACTCAAACATAGATAAACCCAAAATCATATCAACACACAACTATTCTAAGCCAAGTGTGATTCATGTAAGATTTCAAATACATGGCCCCTCAAGCTACTCAATTGCTATCAATATGCGTAGCTTCAGGAAACTACAAGATTTCTTTATTTTCTTGTTTTTTTATTCTTTGCATCACCTTGAAGCTTTTTCTCCTCCTTTTTCTTGCCCTCTTTTTATCTTCCACGCCGCTCCACCTCGAACATATTCTTCTTCATTTCTCTTTCCACAATATGTGAATGCTCAGGCTTCGGGTGGATTTGGGATGTTCAAAATTCAAACGCCTGGAGATCGCCATTAAACAAGCCTTGAATGTGACAGTGCTTAGGTAATTTGCTTTGTTGCTCACTCTTCATTCTCTTTCCCTAAATTTTTTTTTTTGCATGTTCATCGCTCCTTTTTCCATCTAGAAAAGCATGAGAATTTTGGGCATGGGGTCCAAGGAGAAACTGAAAGTGTGCATGCAAACCATCAATGCATTTACAATGCAATCAGGTTATGTAATCGTTTCCCTTGAGGAAATCCATGGAGATTTTTTTTCAAACAAAACCCTAAATGAGAAAGACGATGCACTGTTGAAAAGCTTCGAATATTTAAATCCTAACCCAGGAAAGACATCACCGTCGTCAGTTGTTCTTGAAAAGAACTTAGCATTCAACAAGTTTAATGTGAAAACTCCTGAGTTCGTTCCTCAAGTGCAATCACCAAAACGTTCATCAGGCTCAATGTGCAAGCTCATGAGTTCATTCCCAGAGTGCAATTGCCAAGACCCGTTCAAATGCATAAACCAACTCATAGGCCAGTATTTGTGGATTCACGCCTTTGCCACCATTATTGACATCTTTCACCACAGTCAGTTGAGCAGCAACAAGATGCAGAGCCCACGATGGCCTCCACTTCTGCTCGAAAACCCCAGACCGATGAATCCAGCCAAAAAATTCTCGAGCGGGTAAATGCAAAAAAAATGGGGTGGAGCATTTTGCATGTGCTAGCGTATTAAAATTTTAAGATAGTTTAGATTTATCCTCATCATCTACACCATTATCAATATTTTAAGTTTAATGTAGTTTAAGGTCATTCGATATAAATATTCCTTAGATTGATAAGGTATGAATCATATAGCTTTAAAATTTTAGGATATTTTAGATTTATCCTCATCCTCTACGCCATTATCAATAGTATAAGTTTAATGTAGGAAATTTAGGGTTAGCAGAGTAAGGACACATTTTAGATTTGTTTTTAACGGAATTTGATATAGATATTCCTTAATAACATATGAATTGTATAGCTTCAAAAGTATCTACTGTTTGTTTCTCCATGTATTTAACAGCAAAATAAAACTTGAATGGAAAAAAGACCCGTGTCAAACAAACCCACCAACCGGGTTAGGCGCTCTTCAAAACCCAAAGCAGAACATGGAGAGCGACGCATCCTAAATGACCTTCTAGACCTGTCATTTTCCTTGCATAACAATACAAACACTTTATTTCAGATCCAAAGGCGTTAACTGACACTCATCAATGTAAAATAATTTTAATGCATGAGTGACATTTGTTTCAAACCTGAACCAATGCAGACTCTTGTTAAAACTAAAGTGTTCATAGCCTAGTTTAACCCTTTTTTATTTATTTTTTAAATTACAAAACATTTTATAGCCTAACATTTGAACTGTAGAAGTGTCATCATCCATATTTACCATATCTACATTAAAGATATATATATGATATATATATATATATATTACTGCTTAGAAAAACGTTGAGAAAATTCTAAATATTTTGGAAACATGTTAAACCAAGGGTGTGCAATATTTAATAAATCAAATAGGAGTCCATTTTATTCATAAGAATCCACCACATTACATGATAAAATGAAGTATGTACATATACTCTCGCGAACTTAAACATAGACACAATACAAACAATATGCGACCAAATATACACCCACCATACACAAACATCTAAGGCAAACAAAGTTTTTCCTTTCTTGAGTCACGAGTTTGAACCCGAGGAAAATCAAAGGAACCATTTTTAACGTTGGTTGAAGCTCAATAATCCTCAATCGCTAATGGCTGGTGGTGAGCGGGTTCAGATCAAATCATGAAAAACTCATAAAGTTACCAGCAAGGTGGGCTCCATTGCAAAGGGCGTACTTGGTAAATCCAATGGTGCCTCCATGCCCAACTAACTAGAGCAGGGCCAAATGCTCTGGTAGGGTTTCATTAAAGCTCATGAAAATGGTCACTCCAGCTAAAATGTTTGCACTAATTCAATAATCCCAATGGAAATCCAATTGTGCCAAATGTTCACAATCTCGAACACAACAACAATCCATTCTTATGCCATACGATAACCTGAACCCCCCTGTATGTTGCATATATACATAAAATCATGAATTAGATATATACTCAATGTATATCCCAACTTAAATATGTGTACACAGGGTGGAAGTCTATAGAAATTTTCATTAACAACATGCGTGAAGAGTATACAAATGAGCACATTCATTTGTGAGTTCAAGTGTTAAAATCACAAGTCAATATATACTCATTGTATAATACTTCGAATAAGTACATAAATTCACATTAATACATGAGAGCATCTACTTATACTTTGGTCGATTTCCCAATGTAAAGCTGGTGCCGAAAGGTGTGATAGGGTGCAACAACAGTGGCAACAACATGAGCACATTAGGCGTTGGTTTCTCGTGACGAGTTGTCGCCTCCTTCGACAGTGGTGATCCCGAGCTCGAGCAACTCCTTCCTTGAAATCCAATCGACCAGTACCACTAGTAACCGTAGGCATAGCCGCAGCCCCAACCGCAAGATGATCAACACAAGCAGATGGAGGGAAAAAAAGTGGACACAGATGGGTTCCTCTCAGTGGCACCGTCTCATGGTGATGGGCACGGATCCGAAGGAATTTGACGTCTGTCTCGTGCACATGCTCATGGCCTATGTGGAAGTAGTTTAGGAACAACTGCCTTCAATGGAAACAGATGAAACAACAAATTCCCTTCCATATATTTATTTTTATGGGGTCAATGGAAACTTGATGGAGGATCTTACAATGGAGAAGATCTTGAAGACGTTGTGAGAGACTGCACTGCATGTGATGTATCTAGTGTGATATCTGAAAATTTCACTGAAAATTTCAAGTGACATTCCCTTCTCTGCAGACAAGATTACATGCCCTATGTGTTTTATAAATTTGAAGATTCAGGGATCTCACAAATTTATGATCGCAAATGCCAAAAGGAACCGGCTGGTGATGAGAATATCCCCACTAGTGAAATGATAAATAGAGGGATAGGGTTTGTAGATTTGAAATCTTTGACAAAAGATCAACAACAGTACATCAACTATTCTACCCTTGTTCGACTGCCACTAAAATAGAATAATTGCCACAGTTTAACCAAGCTACCCTCTGGCGTAAAAAGAAGGTATAAGGGCACCGAAATTACTTGATCCAAGTAAAAAACCTTAACCTGCATGCCATTTGGTAGTGACACATGTATGGCGGATGATTGGATGTACATCGTCGACCAATGGATCATGATCGTTGATACCTCTGTCACTTGTCAGAAGGAGCTGGGCTTTCTACTAGAGAACACGCCTTTCGGCGTAAAAACTAGCAATTGTTCTAAAAGCACAAAAACACCCTTCACTACATTATAGGTTGTAGAAAATCATTAAAAAATAATTAGCAGGGGTAGCAAGTGTACGCTACGAAAGTGAAAGAATTTTTTTTTAACAAATGTAGTGACATATATGTGAGAGTTGTTTGAAGTAAGATCTAATTTTTTATTTTATTTTTAGAATGACAATTATAATATGTTTAAATTGATTTCACCAACAACATAATGTTTGTTATCTTATTATCTAATTTAGATATGTCTCTTACATTTGTATATTGTTTCTACCAACATAATGATTGATTGATTGTGAAATGAAATGAAATATTTTAATGACGTCCACGAGACTAAAGAGTCTATGGGACCACAAAACAGAGATTATTAATCAACTTTCAGAGTCCTTTCAATATCCGCTCTACTCTCTTAATATCCATTCTTAAAATCCCTCATTCGAATAAAGATTATGCTCCTCTAACAATCATAAACAATCTTCTAATATAATAAACTATGCAATTAAATAAAAACAAATGATTCTTATGATTGTGAATTTTTTTAAGAAGATAAATTAACATGCATAATATGAAATTACACTCCAAAATTAGTGAGACAGTGGAAACTATTCTTCCAAACTCGTAACACTTTACCACAATTTCTTAATAAAATTGTCAATGTTTTGGTTGTCGATGTTAGTGGTAGAAGTCCTTTGGCAGATTGAAAAGGTTGATTTCAATCAAACAAATTCTCTTAAATTTCTTAAAATAGAGTAAGGAACATAGCGTTGAATCGTTGATGACCTCTTCACTGCCTTTTGCCCCACCAGGAACACCGTGTACATATGTATTTGGTGTGTCGACAAAGCTGGTAGTGCAGGAACGAACAATTGGCAACAAGAGCAAACACTATTTGTAAAAGACACATTAAGGAGGATGAAAACTAGAAGAAATCCATACTATATTATGCCTACAGCGTAAAAATAAAAAATAATCAAAAAATGATAAATAGAGCTAGAGTTGGTGTTAGTGCTAGAGTTGGTGGTGCGAAGCTACTGTTAATAGAAAAAGGAGATAAGGGAGGTGTCCCTTTGTTGGTGTTGATGTTGGTGTAATTTGGTGCTAAAGTTGGCTGTAAAACAAAAAAAAGTATAGGGGTTGTTTAAGTTGTCAATATCCGAGTCTCTTTGTTAAATTCTAGAACACTTGTATTTTTTTTATATTTGGTAAAAGGAAGGTTTTGGCAGGGACCCTGTTCTATTACAGCAAAGGATCTACAATCCACATACATCCGCAAAAAATTCAAGAAACGTAACAAAGCCAAATATAAAAAAGAGTTGGTGTAAGCAACACAAACCAACCCTAAACCAGCCAAAATACAAAACAAGAGAGACCCACAGTCTACAACAAAAATAGCAGAAATAGAAAGGAGCTACCAACAAGAAAATTTGTCAGTGGTTGAGAACTTGAGAAGATATCTTGATAAACTCCTTGATGTGGTTGTCCCACCCTTCAATATCCTTCTTCATATCGACCTCTTTACCTTTTCTCTTGTTATCAATATTCTTGAGATCTTTAAAAATAGATTTCAACAATCTGGTTTAAATGACAAACCCATCAGCAATGAGGTTACATTTCTATTCCACTTTTTCTAGGTTGTCATTGATCCCATTCCAGAATTTCTTATCAGTTTTGACATTTTGGAGATTGTTGATACTTCCCTTTAATTTGGTGATATCCTTTTTTATCCCATTTAGGGCTTTCTCTTGTATACCCAAACTTGAATTACCATGGTCCTTGATGTGTCTCTTTTTATTTTTTTGAAACTTCTTCCATTATTTCCTTGGTCTCTGTTGAGGCTTCTTTTTCTTGATGTATTCCTTCTTGGCTCTGCTCTGGTAATTTTTTTGTTTTTTCCTAGGTCATTTCCTTTGCTGCTTCATCTATCTTCTAGGTTTCATCTTCCTTCTATTTCTCTCTATCAATAGTTGCCTCTTTTGTCATTTCATTCTCAATCTCTCTTCCTTCCAGTTCTATGTATGGGATGATTAATTCCTATAGTTGAATTTTTTCCAAAAACTCCCCTTCCTCCAAAAAAACTTGTTCTTGATTTTCAAATCTTCCTAAAGGAGAGTCCTCCTTTCTTTCAAGTTGGTTTTCTCCTGGTTTGTCTCTACCTTCTTGTTCACTTAATTTTTCCGCCTCTTTTCCTTGTTCCCTTATCTCTATTGGTTTTTCTTGCCACTCCATTTTTCTTTTTGGACTCCTGCGTGTTTCCATTATTATTGTTTTCAGAGCAAGTTTTGAATCCATGCCCAAGTTTATTACACTTCTTGCATCTTGCAATGGTAGTTTCATATTCCAATATATGTCTCCAAATAACCAACTTGGAATGCATATCAATTATACCTGGTAAATATCTTTCTAGATCCACATTGCCACAAATTCTTGCGTAAGTCAATCTTGTTCTTACCTTAGTAGCACCATCAAAAGCCATTAGAGAACCAAAATATCTAGTTATACATGTCAGAACATCCTCGTCCCAGAGTTCTAAAGGCATCCCATGTAGTCTTATCCACAATGACATCACATTTATGTTTTCTTTATCAGGGTTGAATGTTGGAGTCCATCTCTTTACAAAGAAACCCATGTTTCCCAAGAACCATTGTCCATCAACTAGTGCACGATTATAGTCTTCCAATATGTTGAACTAAATAAGAAAAAAACCTTTATACATTAGGGAGATTTCCATGAGGATTCCATTTTCTAAAAGCCCATCTTCTTATAATATCTACATTTGGTCTTAGCCCATGAAACTTTCCTATCAAGGCTAGCTTATTCCTTTTCATTCCTTTCTCAATGACTACATCTGATATAGTAAAGTGATCACCTTTTTTTTCAAGATGTGGCGCTTGATTTCAGTATTTTCTTATTCCTTTTCAAAGCTTGGATTTTGGATGGATACCATGCCCTCCCATGTGGTCTTGGGACCCTCACCGCTCTTTTCATTTCCATATCCATTTCCCGCTTTGTCTATGTCTCTGTTTCTGTCCCCTTTCTTGTGCTTCATTACAGGGTTCAAAATCATTCTCCCGCTCAATTCTCCCACTCAATTCTCCCATCGTGAAGCACAATCTTTATAACTACAATTTCTTTTGTTATTTTTTAATTCACTAATTTAACCCACTAGAGAAGATAGTTTATCTTCTGTTTTGTAAAACATTGGGTTTAAAATGTACTTACAAGAATTCAACATTCATAAATTCACCAACTTTGTCTTTTATTGAAATTTATGGATAAACTCTAAAATAAGTATTTGAAGTTAACGAGATTAAAAAAATTACAACATAGTTATTTACATCAACAACTATTTCCATATTAATCAATGAAACATGTCAATAAATAAATAAATCATCATAACAAAGATGGATTAAATATGGAAGAAAATATGTAGAGGGTAAGACAAATCATTTGGGAGTCGCAATTGTTTGTTGACTCAAGACATATAATGTCTAGAATAAGTGTTAAAATAGCCCATGAAAACATAATACACTTCACCTTAGGAATCACATATTGAAAGCTCGTCATTCAAAAAATGAAGGATTTGAATTTTGAGTAATTTGGAGCTAACATATTCATGAAATCCATTTCAAAAATATTATGGGGATCGAATGGGTTATGGTCCAATGGCATGTATGATAGTGTAAAAGGTGTTTCCTAGCAACTCACCAAGGTTCCAATCCTAGAAGATACCAATAAATAAGGGATGAAGTTGGGATCATGCCCCGGGAGAATTTGGTAGAATGGAAACCCCCCATTCTTGATAGCTAAGCCTGAGAATTTTGTGTAGCTAATCCTTGCGATTTTGGATTCGATCAAAATATATACATAATGGGTTTGAAATTTGAACTATTCAAAGCTAGCATATGGAGGATACCCAATTCAAATTAGGTAGAAATTTTGAGCAATTCAAAGCTCGTATATTCAATATTCTAATTCAAAAGAGGAAAATGATTTGTACAAATCAAAGCTCAATTATTGAATACACTCGTTCCAAAAAAGTTTGGGATAACACATTATGAACCTAAAATCCATTTAATAGCTAAAGAACCTTTGGGTCTAAATAAAAATCCAAATTTTCAAACATACAAATGTATTATAGAAAACAACATACACCACACGTTTATGTGCTTGTAATTTTTCTCCCTGGGTCCTTTTGGTTATAATCACCATACATGCAGTAATCAACATAACAACAAGAAGAAATAGAGATGGGACCCCACTTAAATTTTTTCCTGGTAAGATAAAGTTAGTTTTCATCTACTCACAAGGGTGCAAATGTAAATCATGAAAGGTTAATTGTTTTTTCTTTTAAATTTGGAATATTGTGTAGTAGAAGTTAGGTAAGGTACATGTAAGCACAACAAAAAGCATAAAATGTAAGATTAATAGATCAATAAAATAAAATTATATATGCTCTTGCGAAAACTATAAATTTCAATAAAATCAGAGTGAGCTATGAGATTAAACAAATCTTTGCCATGTATAATAAAATGCAATGATTGTAAATCCATTTCTTTTAGCTCACTCCACTCATGCCAATTTTTGCATAAGTTGTTGACTCCCTTCACTAATATTCTTCAATGACATGATTGGACATCTTTAAAGGTATAAGTGCCCCTTGAAATAACACCAATAACAATAATTATTCAAAATAATTTGTCCCAATTGAATAGCCAATAGATCTCCAATCCCAATGTATATTTTTTATTGAATCATTGTGTGATCGACAGGATGGGATTTCAAAACATTCTTAGATCACCAAGAAATCTATGGAACCTTTTGTCCTTTGGTGTCATTCGCCAACATGTTTGGGATTTTTTTTAGAAATTTGATTAAATTCACATATACATATACATAGAGGTAGATTGTAGAATCACTAAGCATTGACAAAATTTCAAAGGTTTTTTAAATCTTTTCTGATTTACCAATTTGTGAATTTGCAAAGTAGTAAAAAAGGATTCAATGAATCAACATATTGTAATTTTCTTACAAAAAACAAATAAATCAAGGTCTTTCTGGATACTGCATTGCATTTTACATCGTACAAGCACTTAGTGTAGGTAAGTCTATTTAAAACCTATTTTCTTTCATGTCATCATTGCTCGCATTACTTTTATCTACTTTTGTAAGTTATTTATGTCATTTTTTGATTTTACGGTATCATGAGTGTCATGACACTGCAATCACTTAGTCGATTTTCATCCCATTGCTGCCAACTCAAAAATTGTCCTTACAGGATTCAGGAAAATGGAAACTAAAAAGGGAACCTCAGAAAAAAATCAATTCCAACACCTCCTGGTACTGACATACAAAAAATAACATCTTATTTTGAGAAACCATCTAAGGAATCCCATCCTTTTCTAGCATGACCAATATAATCAAGGGATAATGATTGCATTCAAAATGAAACTCAGGATGAGTTCATTGATGATTTGATGACTGATGTTGTCAATGATGATGACAATGAAATGCCTCCCCTTGAAGACATCCCATTGAATGAAGTTGAAACTGCATCACTGGATGATTTACATTTCCACTCTAGTGTTAGGACATCATCACCTACCCAATTGAATGTTGGAGGTGAAACTTCTGGAAATCAATGAAATTTAAATTCCACCATGGAAAATACTCAGGGGACACCTATTTCTGGAAGAAAGAGAAAGAAAGAAAATGGGACTTGGGAAGGAGTTTCATGTTAGAGTGGGTTTCTAAGTATCCATTTATTGAACCTATTGAAAATGAAAATAAAATTGAACCTCCCAAATAATGCAAATGTACAATTTGTAGTTGGAAATTGGGCAGGGACACGACAATGCAACTTAAATTGGATACTATTGAGAAGCATGTAGGAAAGATATATGAAAAGTAAATTGTAGATGAAGTTGTGAAGAATGTTTCCAGATGGAAAATTTTGGATGATTATTTATATATTAGGTATGAAAAATAATTTGAGGAGCACAAGAGAACTGAAAGAATAGTTGCAGAGAATGGAGGGACAATTACCTCTCAATTCAACAAGGTCATTCAAAACAGTCTTTTAGGTAAAACAATTCAGCTAGCTACTATTTTTCACATTCTGAAAAGAGGTCATCCTATAACAAATTTTCCTGAACAAAAGAAGATGTTGTATTTTCTTGGTGTCCCACACTTTCCTCATTCTCATTGGTCTGAAAGTAGTGGTTGGGATTGGGAAAAATGCATAGCTATGGTTGAGAAAGAAGACTTGAAAGAGAAACTTAAGTCTGCACGATACATGTCTTTGTCTATTGATGAGGTTACAACAGTAGATAATATTGCTTGGGTCTATATGCATGTTTATACTATTGAGAATCATGTGAGACAACATCGCTTACTTGTTATTCACAAGATAAGAGAGAACTCCAATGCTGAAAACCTTTGTGAATTGGTGATAAGAAGTTTGAAGGAGATCAGTGGCATGGATGATTCTACAATTGCAACAAAGCTGGTATGTGTTGGGGAAGATGGGGCATCTATAATGCAAGGTCATCATAATGGTCTATGTGTAAGAATCCAAACATCTCATTTCCTGTATATGATTTTCATTCATTGTATGGCTCATAGAATGAATCTAGCATACAAAATAGTCAGCAAATTTAAACATGTAGCAAAAGTTGAAGAACTTGTTTGAGAGGTGCATGATTATTTCTGTCGTAGTCCTAAAAGGTTCATGGAATTCCAAATATTTGTAGAAGGACTGAAAAATGGGCATAAACTATTAAAATATGTCGACACTAGGTGGATCTCATTGTATCAACTGGTTCATAGGGTGTACGACGAGTATCAATCCTTATTGGGAGTAATGTGGCAGAATCACATGGAAGTGGACAAGGCTCAAGATTTGATACATCATTTGACTGATATAGAGACATTGTTGATGTTGTGTGGTCTCCTTCCCATGTTGGATGAAATGCATCATTTAATTAAACAAGCCCAAGAAAGAACTATATATATTGCTGATTTTTCTAGTTTGAGGAAACATGTTTGTCTTGCAATAGAATATTTGTTTATCAATGAGACTGATTTTTCAGGTCCAAAGTTTGATGGTTGGAATAATTTGATAAATATTGGAAATGCAAGTAGCTTTCTGAGGTTCAACTTGTTTGGAGAAGTATGTGCTTCTGTACGTGGATATGAGATACCAATGCACCTTTTTCAAATAGTAGCAGGTAAGGTTGAGAAGGTAAATGTCACACAGACACTCTTTGATAACATTGTATCATCAACAAGGGTAAGGTTAAGAGAAATTACATTTTCCCTACTACAAGAAATAAGGGAACATTTTAGTAGGGATGTTTTACTTGAAGCAATGGATTTAGTAAATCCCACTTATTGGAATAGTGTCCAAAATGAAATATTTTGCAGGAAGACTACCACAAGAGATTGACTACATTGATTCAACATTTTTGTAAGCCTGTTAATATCAATGGAATGAATATTCTAGGTATTTTAAGCAAGGATAGTTTGATTGATCAATCCCATGAATTTTCCTCTACAATGATTGAGCAATTCAAATGTTTGGATAATCCCTTAGAGTGTGGAGCAATAACCTGACTATGGAAAAAATTGGGTTAAGTACTATTTTACAGCAAACCATGTCTAAGTTTTTCTCATTGGCTGAGCTATGTCAAACAATGATTTTGGGTTCAGTTGAAGATGAGAGAATTTTCAGTGCCTTGACCTTTATAAAGTCAAAATTACGAAACAAGCTTGACAAAAATTTGGAAAACTGTTTGAGAATTTGCACATGACTGTACAAAGTGAATAACTTTCCCAATGACAAGGATTTGGCAATATGGAAGTCGATTAATGAAAGGAGAGGGGATGATAACAATGCCAAAAATATGATAGATGACCCTATTAGAGATGGGGATGGATCTATTGCACCAGTTCACTGTCATCCAAGTCAGAGAATTGGTCAAGAAAATGATAGAGATGATCCACCATCAATACATTGGAAGCTTCCATTCGTAGATATGTGATATAGATGTTCATATAATATATTCAAATAATCAGTACATTGTTCTAATAATATATTTTTCCTTATTTATACTTGATCAATGATGATAAACTTCAAAAAACTTGAGAAATTGTAGATATGCAAAGTTCTTAACTTCTTAATCTCTTAAAATAGCAATACTCTATTTTGCTTCATAATTGCTTGAATTTGGAATCCAAAATATTTGTAATAGCTCAAATATCAGGTGCTTGAGTATGAAATTTTTTCAACTGATTTGAATCTTGTATTCCCAACTTGAGGGATTTTTATAACTTTCTTCAATCTTTTCACCTTTAAAATTAAGTTCTGTTAATTCCAGTTGTTTTAGTTGGCGAGATTTGATGAAGCTTCACATGTTGTTTTCAATTGTAAGAACATGTGTAAGAGTGTGAAACTTGAGCCAGTAAGAAGGCTCCATGTATGTATCAGTTTTAATACCATTTTCTATTAAATGATACTCTTTATGTCATGTATGTTTCACTGCAAAGTGGAACCAATAAACAAAACACCATGTATGTATGGATTTCATAGTGTAGTTAGACTCTACATATCCTTATTAGTCACCCTGGAGCACAAACCAATAAGAAAGCTCCATGCTTATACTATTTTCAATTCAAATTCAAATAATTTCAACTTGTTAGTTTTAGCCAGTCATTACAAAGTGCAATCCAATATAAAATATCCAAGTTACTTCATAATTCATAATGTCACTCCCTTGATAACCTTTTCGATTGTTAACCAATAAGAATATTCCATGCTACTTTGTTTTCTACATAACTAATATCTACTAAGATTTTGTCAAAAATAGTCATAAGTGAACCAATAATATATCCCCATGTTCTTTCACATGTTTTTTTAAATTATAAGAACCATGTCAGAGTGCGAAAGGAGAGCCAGTAAGAAGGCTCCACATATGTACTTTTTAACAGAAATTTTCTATTATATGATCTTTTTGTATCATATGTTTCATCTACGAAGTGCAACCAATAACAAAACACCACTATGTAGGTACAAATTTCACAGTTCAGACTCTACATATCCTAGTATTAGTCCCGAAGCTAAACCAATAAGAAAGCTCCATTACTTATACTATTTTCACAATGTAGACTTCAGTTGCTTCCTTGGTGGTCCTTTCATCATTGAAAAGAGCGAGCCATTTGAAAAAAATCCACCAAGTGCCCTTTTCACAATTCTCAATTTCAGTCCTTTGATAACCTTTTCATTTTTTCACCAATAAGAATATTCCATGCTACTTTACTTTTTTCATAACCAAATCCCCTAGTAGAGAGTTTGTCAGAAATAGTTAAGTCCTCCAATAATACATTCCCATCTTTCAATGTTTTTTCATTTCTGTAAGAACCATTCAGAGTGTTAAAAGTGATGATAAGAATGCCAATTGGTTCTATATGTCTATATATTGTAGCACTTCAATTAATCAAAACACCATTATGTAATTTCAAAACATTTTAACAAGAATGTTTTTAGAAGTGGTGAGCAACTAATAAGTTTTAGCATGTTTTCATATTATCTGAAGCTAGGTTCTTTAACTTCTAACCCTATTAAGTATTCATTTTGTCAAAGAAAAAGGGTAGAAAAGGCAAGTTACTTCATTTTCTATGTTAGTCTTAGATTACCTTGTAATGTTGTTGAAAATTTATGAAGTATTTAATAAGCTACTTTAAGTTTTTGAAAGGGATCAAAGCTAAGACTTTTGGACATTCATAAACATTACTTGGTCAAAAGTGAATAAATCCCATACATTCTTTGAAAATAACCTTTGTAAGATTCCATGAAATGGTTTAGAAAACCATGTCAGAAGTGATGCATTTTGCATGAAGTAAGATGGGCCACAAAGTGACATTTTGAATGCAAGTTTTGTAATGATTGGTCCAATAAATGGAAGAGAGGAAAAATGAAAAAAATTGAACCAATATTCATTCACCATAGATCTAGATTTCCATAATTTTAGATCGATCAGTGAAACCTGTACATCCTTATTAAATTTTTTCCTTATAGAAATTTATAAATCAAGATACTGCTGGTTAGAATCCTAAAGGACAATCATACTAGTTGAAGTATAATTCCATGGTGATTTAAATTAATCATTTTAGCTTTCAATGAATTTCATGCAAGTTGAAAGAACTTCAAATCTTGTAGGGCTTATCATGGAATTGATATTTTGTAGGTGCATGTTGAGTTTGATAACATGTTAATTCCTTAGAGCTTCCAATCATAATTATGAGTTCTTCTTACAGAGTATCATAAGATTGGTGAAAAGTTATACCAGTCCTTTAATCCAATGACACCCCTTGACATATCTTCATGTTTGAAGTTTTCAAACATTTGTAATGACCAATTTACATGAGTAAGGGAAAAGGTAAAGGAAAAAAACTTAATATAAAAGGTTCAAGACTCTATTCCAACATGTTTAATTATTCATATGAAAGAAACCAAGCCTAAATCCAATCAATATGTTTCAATCAATTCCTTTGAAATCAATGTCTAGAAAATGCCCCTCTTCACCTATTTTGAATGAAGCTTTTGGTACAGATCATTATTCTCCATGCACTTGGTAGATATCTCTTGACCAATCCTGGACAAAAATTTAAAAGAAGGATCATCCAAGAGAAACTTTTCCAAAGGCCATCATACTCAATTGAAAACCTTGAGTTTTAGTGGATTGTGTAATGCATTTTATATGTCACTTTTTAAAATGAATTAAATATGAGGGCCTTCATTAAGAAAGGTGTCAGACTTCATTTTAATTACCCTCCCTAAGGTTATCTTGCAATGTGATTAAAACCTAATTACATAGGAAGATGAATGTTCTGAAAATACTCCCTTATGGTCTTTACATGTTTTCACAATAGTTAAATTCAGTATTAGAAATTTTTGAAATGATGTTCATAGAGTAGAAAATCCATCATATTATTTTATTTCATTATTCCCTTCCAGTTTATTCTGATTTATCTCAGAAGTGCAAAACCTGAAAACTTATAATAATTTTTGTATAACTACAATCAGTTATTTGAAAAATGCAATTGAGATTGAAGTATGATTGCTAACTTTTAATTTTCCACCTTTCTTTTGAAGCATGTTATCCTTGTGTCACCATTGCCAAATTTCACATTGTGCAAATGATACTCCATATGAATTCTTAAAATTTCGATCATGTGTTTCATTACCAAAAAAAACACCTTGTAATTTTATTTCAGAATATCAAAAAAGAAGTGAAGGCAACTTAAACATCTCTAATATTTTACCATAATGTCAAATTTTATCATTAACTTTGTGCAAACTAAATTTTCAATTATTGGGTGAGCAAAAGCCAATAGATCCATCTCCAACACTTCATATTCAATGCATTTTGATAACCTTTATTTTCCAATAAGACCGTTTCATTAATCTTTTTTTTCGCCATTCAAGGCTTTCCTTTACTTTGATAATGTAAGGCCCTATAGTCTAGAATGGCAAGCCAATAAACATCTGTAAACTTTCACATGTTTTTTCAATTTAAATAACCATGTCAGAGTGTGAAAGGTGAGCCAGTACCCTTCTCCAAATATGTATGGTTTAAACAGAATTTTTTTATTAATTCTGGTCAAATGTTCTTATTTGATGAATTCATGTAGCTACGAAGTTCATGAACCAAGTTAAAAAAACACCACATAGGTATGGATTTCATAGAATAGACTCTAATATCAAGTTTTTCACCCTCATAGGGCAAAACCAGGAGATAAATATCTCCATGACTTATAATATTTTAACAATGTAGAATCATATGTTTCTTTCCAACTTGGTAGGTCCTGTCAATCATTAAAAAGTGTGAGCCAATAGAAAATCTCCAAGTTACTTCACAATTTGTAATGTCAGTCCTTTGATAACCTTATCAGTTGTTAACCAATAAGAATATTCCATGCTACTTTACTTTTTGCATAACCAATCTCTGCTAAGACTTTGTCAGAAATAGTCAGAAGTGAGCCAATAAGACATCTCCACATTCTTTTGCATGTTTTTTCCTTTGTAAGAACCATGTCAGAGTGTGAAAGAATTGAGATTGTAAGAAGGCTCCATGTATGTATGGTTTTAATGGATTATTTTATATTAAATGATCTTTCGGTCATGTATGTTTCATTTGCAAAGTGTGATGAATAACAAAACACCATGTACGTATGGATTTCACAATGTCAGACTCTACATATCCTCTATTAGTCACCCCGAAGCTTTGCAAACCAACAAGAAAGCTTCATGCTTATAATGTTTTCAGTAAGGTTTTTGAAGATGTAATAGCACATGAATGAATAATTCTGTAGTGTCCTTTTTTGGAGAATTCAAGGTTTGTAAGATTCACAAAGTACTTGTCTTATTCAATTTTTTCCAATAGAGAATGAATGGATCAACAAGCTCCACATAGTTTCATAACTGAGTAAACATTGAATCTTTTAGCTAACACTGTGATGACATTCTGTAAATTGTCATAGACCAAAAATTGTTTGTTTCCTTTGCAAACAAATATTAACTTTTGATCAATTACCTTCCAAATTAACCATTCATAATTAGAATTATGTGTTCAAACTTGTAACATTTGATAAACATGAAGTAATTTCTTGAAAATACACAAGAGCAGAGAGAAACATAACTATAGAGGAAAGAGAAGGAATGATCCAAATGTGTGCAACATAGATAAACATGCAGATCAAAGACTACAAATTATTTGGTACCACTACCAATCTTGGAACTGCCTAAGGGGAAAGACTATATAAGTTATAACTACTATATGGTCACAAACTAATTTCTATAGTCTTGAATTCAATCCTTCAAACCTTAACCTTTGACAATATGGATCTGAAACTTCTTGTGTAAAAATTTCACTTGTTATAAAGTGATATTGAATTTTCTTATATAGCCTTCTATAGGTAAAATATTTTGATAAGGCATACCATAGGAAGATAAAATGAAAAGACAAATGCAAAAAATGAAATTAAAGTAGATCAAAACATACTATTCTCAATGGAATGCTTGGGAGATTTTTGAATATGTTTCAAATGATTTTTTGACATGGTGTAGATAATATTGCATCACTAAGTCTTAACAATGTATTATAGTGCTAAGTATATTTTTTGGTCATTATAGTGCTAAGTATTCAAGTTTGTTCACATTATAACCTTGATAGTGCCAGTAGGTCTCTATAAGTAGTAAAACTAATCAAATTTATGACTATGCAAATAGCTTCTGCATATCTACAAATTTCATGACAAATAAAATTATACAGTGATTAATCAATCAAAACATATCTAAGAAACTTTGCAACACAATTGAGAAAGCAATATATAGAAATTGAAAAACACTCACTGAACAATCCTTGGACTATCAAGCTCTTTCTTTATAAACAATCTTCCTCCTTAGAGGGTAAACCACTGGTATAGTTACACAAAATTACCACCACCATGGGGCTTAAAAATAGCTAGTTAAAAATATCTCAAATAATCAAAATGTTTGTGAGTGGCTAATTAAAGGATAAAAACTATAGCTTCCATGCAAGAAAGTTGATACTTCCTATTTTTAAGATTACAAATGTAACAATATTAAATCCTAATAATAGGAAAGCTATTGCTACTACTTATGCCTTGTTCAAGCTCTACTTAGGTTCCACTAGAAGTTTCCTGTGTAGACTGTGTTTGACTACACTGAAGTTCAGTCACACATGTTTTGAACTCATTCTCAATATAACCCAGGTCCAAAATAGGTGGCCTCATCAGATTAGGCACTTCTTGTATGAGTATTGGAACTTTGTTATAGATAGATTTAGCATTTTCACTCAGAAGTGAAGCTTTCTCCACTTTTCCATTTGCATAAGTCACCAATGCCATAATATCTGATGTCTTCCCAGCCATATCTTCCTGGGAAAAGATAGCACTTAGAGTAGCAATGAATGCTTGCAATTGTTTCTCAAAGATGGACTTGTGAATTAACCTGCCTTGTGGCTGATGCATAGAGGTAATATGAGCTTTAACTAATAATTCAGATATCTTCTCTACTATACCTCATAGCTCTTTCAACAATCCTTCCATTGTGGCCATCCAATCACCTAATTCTTTCAAAATGTTAGCCATACAGATCTTTCATGTATTCAAGTCCTTACATTGAGACAAAGACCCTTGTTTATGACAACTAGTAGCTTTTCCATCATGGAATTTATCCTGGTCATATGTTTGTGTTGGCCTTGTACCTGTTGTAACCCTTTCTCTGCTACATCTTGATGACTTTGTATAGAAACTAATAGCTCATACAAAGTTCTCAAGGACATTTGCACATTGGGAAAAGTGTTCTTTGGCACACTGACTTACTTCTGAGCATGCAAAGCATCAAGTTGAGCCTACATTCTCTTAACCAAATCAATTGTCATCTATTAAGTGGCATCAATAACTGACTAGGGGTATGCATCCATGACTTCTTCCCTTGTGTGTGCTTTCTTGGAAATCCTCAAAATGTCCTCCTTTGTTTCCATGTAGATAGGAGTAGCTCCTTGGGAAAACTTCCTCTTTGTGACCCTCTTGAGGGTGCTCATGGGAGTATCATACTTGAGTTTCACCTTTGGGTCTTCAAGTTGTGCCATTGCAGAAGCCATTATTTTTTCCCAACAGGAGGAGTCCATGTTCCTTTTGAAGTAGTAGATGCAATTGTTGTTATGGAAGGAAAGGTAGAAGAAGGCCTTACCACTTGTGGTAAGGTGTGTGGTGTCCAAGGAAAATTTGGTTTAGCTTGAACAGGTCCCAAAGGGGCCAAGAGATGGCTCATGAAACTCTGAGTGACCATAGGATCCTGAAAAAGAAGAAATGGGAATGAAAGAGGGAATTGGAAGGAGTGGCACATGCATGCCTGATAAGAAAGTTTGGGAAACATATGGTGTGATAGGAGGAAGAAAAGGTGGATGAAGAGACTAACCAGATTGGGGAGAAATTGAAGGAAGGTCAAGGAAAGAAGGAGAAGGTTGCATTGGTGCCTTCAACTTAGCCTTAGAAGGTCTTCTGACAAGACTTCCAGATGATGTTGGAGTTGAAGAAGATACAATAGTAAGAGGAGTGGAAGAAGAAATTAAAGAAGTAGAAGAAATGGTTGTAGGAGCTACACTCATTGATTTTGATATTATTGTAGTAACTACAACAGGATGGGAAGAAGTGACTGCAATGACTTGGGGAGACAATGATACAATCATTGGTGATGAAAAAAAGGAGAAGAAACAACTGGAGAAATGGGTGAAGAAGAAGGCATAGGAATAGAAACATGTGCCAAAATAGAAGCAAGGAGAGAAGGAGAAATAATAGAAGTAGTAGAAATAGGGGAAGAGAAAGGAGGAGTTTGAAAACTAGTAGGATCCAATATCCCATGATCTCCTCCTGCTTCATCTTCAGAAGAAGAACTAGTAGAAATGAGAATACTACTAGTGAAAGGTCCTAGGGAAGATGGAATAGAAGAAGAAGAAACCATCCCTATAGAAGTAGGAACTAAATAAGTAGAAAGAAAAGGAACAAACATAGGAGGTACAATTGTAACAATACTCACCAGAGGAATACTAAGAATAGGACTAGTTGCTTGTGGACTGTGTGGACTTGTGGTTGTCCCAATAGACCTTATAGGGCTTGTCATTTGTATGCTTGGAGAAGGAGCAGAATGAGAAGGACCATATTTTCCTTTTGATGGAGGAGGCACACAAACAAGAAGCTTATGAAGTTTTCTTGAATCAGTACCTGTTTCATCTGAATCTTCTTCCTCTTCTTCCCTTTGTAGTTCTACTCCTTCTCCCAACCTAACTTCCAATCCACCAACTCTGGCCTATTTCCCAAATATGTGCATAAGTAACTTTGAAATTTCTCATATTAATGGCCACCACTTGATCATTGACCTCATCCTTATAAACTAGGTCATCCTTGTGGGGCTGATGTTTGTAGCTGTAAGTGGCCATGCCAGGAGTGTGCTTGCAGAATTGTCCCACTCTTCTTTTTAGGTCAAAAAACCTTAGAGTATGATAGTCTAAGTGGAATGATGTCATGTGGGATGTTATTCTCTTGGCCTTTTTCCAATCATTCAAGACCACTGAACCTACTGAGAAAGGAAGAGGAAGATAAGTAGATGTTTTATTCTTTTATTCCTTTGCCACATGTTTGATGTCATGGAAAAAGTGATATACAATCTCTTTCTCATCTAGCTTTTCTGAAACAAATTTGGGTAGTCTAAATGGGATAATGAGAATTCCCTCTACTCTTATCATTGTACAGTTTGGGTAACACCAGAAAGCTCCCCATTCTCTCAATGAAGTGATGATTCTTTGACTTACCCTAGGCATAGGGGTGTCATGTATGGTATTGAAGATCACATGGCAGTAGTTATTATAGATCACCTCCATGTTCTTCCTATAGTTATGAACATGTGCATATTGCTAAAGACCCTGGGACTATATGTTGGTCTTGTGGTGACCAACTGGGGACTCCCTGAAATTGTTGGACTGCACACGATCAAGCAAGACATCATAAGAAATTTCCTTCTTCTCCCTAGCACTCACAAGATTATTGAAGAGGTTAAAAGCTAGAACTCCAGCCAGATTAGGTATCTTTTCATCATTGATGATCATGGCTAGCAAGGGTACCCATGTTTGATTGACATGCACAATATTTGGTGCTCTAACTAGTCTATTCATTAGGGCCATTCCCACTCTCACTCCATGTCTGAAAGATCTTATATTCATCTTCTATGGAGACTTTGGACTTGAAACTATTCGGGTCCTCTACCCAATCTTTAAGCACAGTCTTAAACCTTATTGCTCTTTCCGCATTGTTCCACGTTTTCTTGATTGAACTGAATATTATATAGAGGGAGTATGGTAGTAAGTAACAATAACATCTTTAGTTATATTAGCAATTACATTTCATCCTTTGGATTTTAGAATCCTCCTATACAACTTACATTATCACCAAAAATGTCCCAAAGCAAGTTGATACAAGGACATTACCTCCTGGTCTGCCAAGCTAAACTATGTAATCTGTGTTTGTCTAAATGGACACTAGATCAACCATGCACTATTATTTTCCCCATTTTTCATCATTGTCTACTAATATATCTTCATACACCTCCATTTTAAAAAATGTATAATACTCTACACTAATGACTTGTTTGTAAAAAATGGTGTCTCTAAAGAGCTGGTTCAAGTAGAAAGTGTGGTCATTTTTGCACCCACTAAGAACAAGGGAACCTCATGCGCGCCGGCCTATCACCCAGCGGGTGCTGGGCGCTCACCCGAGGTGCGCGAGAGGGAGCCGAGTCTCTCTTTTATGTGAGTTTAGTGGAAGGCATCATTCATGATCTTGAATTAGTGATTTAAAGGACATGAAAAAGCTATAGAGCTCAGAATGGCTTCTATACCCTTTCAGTCATATCAAAAGTAAAAGCGCTTAACAGAATTAATAGAACTAGGAAGTTGTAAATCCACAAATAGACTTAACATTCAAATAAGGTTCATGATTATACAAGATCAAAAGCATAATAGAAATATGCAGATAATACAGAGAGAAGATCTTAATACAATTATCATGGTAACCTTATCATATTCATTCATAGCATTACTATAAAATATTACAGAAGGGGAGACCGTAGTCATGCACCATATCTGGATCCATACATGATGCTCACAAAACAAAATTTACATTCCCCATTTCCTCATTACATCCTTCCTATAATCATCTACCCATTTTATCCCATAGTTCTCACAGTAATTCTGCAGAGCTCCGATACCACACTTGTGTCTCTTACTTTGCTAAGGGCGCATATAAATAGGCATCTGAGCTCCAAAAAAATCCTCTGTAACCTCATATTTGGCCCCAAGTGACAAGGTGTGGGTCACCCCAGGTGCATGCCTCTCCATGTCATGATTAGCTTTTTGGATCTTCTTATCGCAAGGTATATTCCTTCCAGGACACCCTGTTGCCAGGCTGGAACCTTATCCAAATGGAACACGTTCTTCATGTGTTCTGTCCAAAAGGCTGAAAATGGCTAAGTCCCAAATTGTGCTTTGTGGGCGCGTGTCCTTGGTTCTCCAAGAACCCTTTTTGAATCCTACCTTGTGTGCTTCCTCCGGCCGTGCATGCCTACGCGCCTTTAAGATTTGGAAGCTACATTAGGGTCCCAACATTACCCCACACTTCACCTGTTCTCCACCCTCGGGAACCTTTTCAAAGAATGCAGTACAAAAATGCAAGGCCTTGCCTTGGAAAAGAATGGAGGGAAAGAATAAAGAATGGGGGAGAGAAAGAATAGAAGGAAAACTACCTAAAGAAGAAGAAGGGGAAAATTCTGCCGCAGGTCGGCCTCCAGTGTATTCCAAGCACTGACTTCATCTTGTGCTCTTGTGCAAAGGTCGCCAACCAATGTGCTCACCTCGTCGAAGGTTAACCCTTCCCCTTTTGTGTTTATGGTCTACCACCCATCTCCAGTTCCTTAGCTTGATCTTCCAAGGCATCCATCTTCCTCGTAATGACCTTGTAGAGCTCTTTTAGCTGGGTTTTGATTGAGACCCGAAGGATCTCAATAGCTTCAGACTTTTTTCCACTTCGGCTAGGATCTTTTCTCACTCGGCTCTATTGCCTTTATTCTTTTCCCTGAAGTCCTTCAGCTCGGCCTCATCGCTGGCAAGCAACATGCTTGTCACCTTGTCCTGATCCGCGCAATGGTCGTATGTGACCCCAGTGGTTTGTGCAGCTATTTTTACATCAGCAAGCACCTTGTTGTATTCAGCTATGAGTGTGATGACTTTCAACTTGTCCTCCTTCTCCAAGCGTAGCTACATCCTCTGCCGACTCCAAGGCCAAAGGCTACCTTTCCATGGTGAGGATCTGAGTCAAGTCCTCAAGACACTCCAGGGAGGAACCATATTTTTACGTGGGAGGGTTAAGGTCTGGGTGCTTCATGATAATAGCCTAGGAGATGAGCTCCACCTTCTTGGAAACTTCACGCACTTTAGCTTTCTCCTCTTGTAATTATCGCTGTAGTTGAGCACTGATCAGCTTTTCAAGGCTGAGTTCCTTTGTTAGCTTAACTACTTCTTCCTTCCTCTTCTCCATCAGGTCCTCCAAGACTTTAACCATGTCATTTCTACAGAAGAGCCTAGCCTCAACTTCCATGGAGACTTTGTTGAGTGTGTTACAAACTTGCTCATCAGATAGTTATTGTGTGTTTATAATGGGGTTGTCCCCCTTTCCTTCAGACAGTGCTAGTATCACTCCTTGGTTAACCTCGAACTCGGGCTCATCAAGGTGGGAGTCGAATGCCCATGATAGCATCTTTCTTGTGTGCGGGTATCCACCCTCAGGATCAAAGGACTCCATGGTGGTTAGCTCCTTGGTGGACATGGTACTCTGGAAACACGTGTGTAAAACTTTGTTGGGGTCATCAACATATCCCATCATTATTCTTCCCCCTTCCACACATTTACTTCCCATGTGCATGCCCTTGGGAATAGTTACTGAAAGAGTTGGGCCTTTTGTGCTACCCACACTCTTCTCCCTTTTCTCTTCCTTGAATTCACCGAGCACGAGCTCCGCGCTGTGCTCCAATTCCTCATCGACCAAGGTATTAATCATCTTCTCTGCCTCCCTTGTCACTTTCTCATTCACCTCCTCTTGAGTGAGCTTGGGCATATCTAGTTCCTTAGTACTTGCCCCCTCACTCCTTTCTTCACTCCATGTGCCTTCCTCCCCTTGGGTGCCCTTCCTCCTTACAAAGATGAAGGCATCATTTGCATCTTCTTCTTCCTCCTCCCCTGAATCATGGACATCAATCAGCTCCTGATCTACCTCCAGCTCTTCCTCTTCATCATCATCCTTTTCACCTATATAGGCATTTGGGTCATCTGTATCTTCAGACTCTGGTTCTTCCATCCCCTTTTCTTCTTCCTTTGCTGAAAACTCCAGAGTCGGGGATGTGGTCTTCTCTTCATCTGAGGGTTCCTCAGGGGATGGTGGCTTTGTAGGTTCTGGGGTCTTCTCCTTGACCACCGTTCTCTTCTTCTTCCAGATGTAGGTACTTGTCCCCATGGTACCTACATCCTGCTTCTCCACCACCCTTTGTTCCTCTTTCTCTTCCCTCTCCTTATGCTTTGGCATGGGCTTCTTTCTTCCAATAGGGTCATCTGGGATGGATATCTCATTCTCCACGTATGTGCCCTTTTCAAATTTTGGCCTTATGCGTAGGTAAATCCTTGTGGCATTGCTCCCAGCAATAGGTAAGGTCAAAGGCCTTACAATATGCACATCTTGTGACATGTACCTTTCAATGTACATGCACTCCTCTGGGTAGACCATCTTCTTCCTCATTTCCTTGTGTTCTCTGTCAAGGGTGGACAACTCAAGGTTTAATTTCTTTGACTCCTTGTATCTGTTTACCCCGCTTGGAAAAATTGGGTAGTAAATGAGAATGGGAGTTTGCACCATGGACTCCAACTTCCATCCACCAAAATGAACCTGCCAATGCAGAAGTGCTGGTAGACTGCAAACTCTGCTTCTCCTTTGGTCACCATGGGGAGTTGTTCAGGGATCCACCATTCAGCCCCGAATGCATTCCTAAGGTGCTTATACCATTTGTCTAAGTGTGCCTTGTGTACCCCTGTCATTGATTCACATGTGTATTTCTGAAACCTCTCCGCAGGTGAGGGATCTTCAGCAGGGTACTCCCACATGAACTTGTCAGATGCATCCGGCACCCCGATTTCTGAGAACACAATTGTCAACAGAATGTTTCCAAATAGGATCTTTCCTCCCTTCTCTGCGCTGCTTATGATTTCATCTGCAATGTATTGGGAGATGTTGTATATGGTGCCTTCTGTGACCTTCCTGCAGACATTCAGCCAGGGCTTGCTCACCTGGGTCCACCTTTCTTGTCCATTCAGCTTGGAGACAAGGTGTGTGGCCATCTTCATCACCGGATCACTGATATCTGAGATGTCGTAGTACCTTGATCCCTTCTTCAATTCCTGGGATGCTATGGTTTCTTTGATTGCCTCCTCATCCAGGAGGTCATCTATGAGTGCGTCCCCTTCACAGTTTAGGCCTGTGAAGTGTGAAATTAGTTGGGGAGTTATGCACATTTTGTGCCCTGTGAAGCAGAAGAAGTCTTCATGTACGCGCGTCATCAACCATTGGTACAAGTGCTCGGGCTTCCCAAAATATGGTAACTCAAAAAGTTGGAGAAGCCCTGCCTTCTCCATTTTCACCTTGACCACGTCACTGTAGATTGGCAACCCATCAGGTGTTCATTTATTTGTGGGGCACACCAGCTCCAGTGCCATTTCCTTCATGATTGTACTTGACCGGTGATTGTAGTCGATCACGGTCATCTGTCTTATGTGGGACTCCCACTCTTGCCCTAGCAAAACCCCATCTGGGTATTGCATCTCTGAGTACCATTCCTCATTTGTATCCAAGGGTATTTCTTCTTGTTTCTTCTTTCCTTTTCCTTTACCCTTTCCCTTCTTGGATTGTTCTACAGGTTTACCAACTGGTTTTGTGGCCGTCATTGCACCCTTTGCTTTCATTCCCAGGTTAACTTGTGAGTTGTTTGAATGTTTTCCTCGTGTGCCCCGTGCCCTAAAACACAAACCCTAATCTCAGATTTTTCTCCTTTGATCACGGTGCTTCTTCACAATGTTCCTCACACCCGTGAATCACTTCTGCTCTGGTTTGTAGATCTAATGGACTGATTGCGCTTAAGTTCTTGGGATTTTCCTTCACACGAGTCAGTTCTCGAAACCCTAGCTCTTGAAAGAAAATCACTCTTCTTGTGTTCGCAAAGTAAAATAATGAAATGCCCATTCTTGTATTTATAACTTTTCCCACTTTTACGCATTTAAGGCTAGGCTACCTACCACCGTATGACAATGTTTAATGTGGTGTTTTCAAACAAAAACAAAACTTGACTTCAACGCTTCTCCTTACGCGCCCAATCCTTGCGTGAAAACTTTTCCACCCGCGCCCAATCCTTGCGTGAAAACTTTTCCAACCTTCTGGTGCATGCAAACAATCCATCTTGACAGAAGACTCTTGCACATGTGTGTTACCAGTGCCAAAGGCACTTCTTCCATCCTCATGATTCTTGCTTTCACCTACCTCATGTTTTTGCACTTTTTCTCCTTTGTACGTGGATTTCCAATGTAACCTTATTTCCATCTGCCTTCTTTTCTCCTAATGCATCTTTTCAACAACCAATTCATTTGGTCTACCAACCCAATCCTCCTAGCAGAATAATTCCAAGTTTATCTTCATCATCTCACCCCACACTAAAATGATGTGCGGTCCTCTGTGCATTCATAAGTCAAAAAGTAATAAGGTTACCGGTGCCCAAGGTGTAAAACAAAACAGCAACGTGAAAGGGAAATACAAGAAAGGAAAAGCATAAAAGGAAATTCTAAACTAACTGGAAAAACTACCTTATTTACAAACACCAAGAAGCATTATTTATAGTAGGGCTTCAGCCTACTCCCATTGAAGTGTCCAGGTAATTTTGTTCCATCCAGCGCTTGTAACTGGCACGCGCCCGAATCAAGGATGTATGAAATTACATAAGGACCCAACCAATGCACCTTCAACTTTCCAGGATGGCGTAGAAATTTTGAATCATATAGCAATACCATCTGGCCAACCTCAAACTATTTGTTCTTAATATGGTGGTCATGCCATGCCTTTTGCTTTGCCTTCTCAGTTGTTTGGCTCCATCTTGCTAGTGAGTGCCTTTCATCCAACTTTATCAATTCATCTATTCTTTCTTCGAGTGCTTGCTCATCGTCCAACCCTCCTGTGCGCACTATACGCAGAGATGGTAGCATGAATTCGACTGGAAAAACTACTTCCGTGCCGAACACCAATTGAAATGGTGTGGCCTTGTTCAATCTTTTATACGTTGTTCTGTATGCCCAAAGAACTGCTGACACCTTGTCATCCCAATCCTGCCTACCCACATCACATATATTAGTCAATGTGTGACTAAGGATTTTGTTGAATGCCTCTGCAGTCCCATTTTCCTGAGGGTGATAAGGGGTAGTCTTGTGATGGGCTACCATGAATTCTGCCAATAGAATCCTGATGGTTTCATTTAAGAAGTGAGTTCCCTATCACTTGTTAAACTTAATGGGCACCCATACCTACTGATAATGTTCTCCCACAAAAATCTAGCAGCCGTGGCTGTGGTGCAATCCTTAGTGGGTGCGGCCTCTGCCCACCTTGTCAGATAATCAGTACAGGTAATGATATACCATGAGTTAGTCCTTCGCGCAGCTGGTGAGATTGGTCTGACAAAATCTATTGCCCATTTCTCAAAAGGTTCCGCGCTGGCGATGGGGTGCAAGGGCATCTCATCCCTTCTTCCAGGTTTTCCAAGGCGCTGGCAGTGGTCACAGGCCTTGCAAAACTCAATGCAATCCTGGTGAATCATCTCCCACCATAGTCTGGTGACTAGGATCTTACGTGGTTGCATTCCCCGCATAGTGTCCTCCAGCAATCCCACCATGGGCTTCTTCTATTATGGCACATGCGTTCATGTTCTAATACACATAGGTGCAAAACCTCATCATGGCCCATTTTATACAAATCCCCATTGATCAACATGAAGGGTGTGGTGCGTATGGCTAACCTTTTCCTTTCCAGTGCATTCATCCCTTCGGGTGCCACACCTTCCTTGAGAAAAACAACAATGTCTTCTAACTCTGAGGGTGCGTGCCGCAACCTGAATAGTTGTGCGTCTGGCATGGTTTCCTTGATACTTTGTGTGTCCTCTCCCAAATCAATCCTTGATAAATGATCTGGCCCACAATTGTTCTTTCCAGGTTTTACCACCACTTTGAATTCAAATTCCTGAAATAAAAGTACCCAACGACATATGCGCCCTTGCAACACTGCTTTGTTTACTAGATACTTCAAGGCCATATGGTCAGTGTAGAATATGAAGGGAGTCGCCAACAGATATTGTCTAAATTTGTGGAGCACGTAGATCATTGACAATGCCTCGCGCTCGGTCGTTGTATAATTCTGTTCTGCTGGTGTCAACTTTCTACTTGCAAAACACAAGGGATGATCAACAATCCCCTCTCCTGGTTGAGCAAGAATGGCTCCCATTGTTGTACCAGAGGCATCCACGTGGACATGGAAAGGTTTATCCCATGATGGGAATCATAGAATAGGTGCGGTGATAAGCCTTTCTTTTAGAGTGTCAAATGCCCTCTGCTGCGCCTCTCCCCACTGAAAGGCACTCTTATGTCTGAGCAATATTTCCAAAGGTGCGGTGATCTTGGCGTATCCCTTAATGAACTTTCTGTAGTACCCAGTGTGTCCAAGAAATCCATGCATGGTGCTTTGGCTGGTGGGCTCCCCTAATCCCACAATAACTGCAACTTTTGCGGGATCCACCAGTAAGCCCTCTTTGCATATGATATGCCCCAACAACGTTCCAAAAGGAGTTGCAAAGACACATTTCTTGATGTTGAGGGAAATCCTCAACTGCCGACATCTTTCAAACATCAATCTCAAGTTATCACAATGGTCCTTGACCAATCCATACACTGTCCAATCATCCAAATATACTTGAAGGAACTTGTGGATGAAGTCCTTAAATTCTTGTACCACTATGCGTGAAAATACAGTGGGTGCATTCCTCAATCCAAAGGGCATGACCGTGTATGCAAAGCTTCCCCACTCGGTGGTGAAAGTTGTCTTTTCTTGGTCTTCCTTGGCAATCCTTACTTGGTGATATCCCGAGAATCCATCCGTAAAGGAATAGACCTCGCGCCCAGCAACTCCTTCCAAAATCTCTTCAGTGAAGGGGGTGGGAAAAGGATCTATGATACAAACAAGCGTTCAACTCCCTGTAATCCACACATATCCTAATCCACCCATCCTTCTTTATGCTGATCACCATTGGACTTATCCATTCTGATTCCTCCACAGCCTCAATGATACCGGATGCTATCATTTTGTCTAGCTCTTCTTTAACCCTTACGCGCATGTTGGGATTCATCCTGTAAGGCCTCTTCCTGACCGGGCGTGCACCATCTTTCAACTTTATCCTCATTTCCCCCAATGAATGGTGGATGCCTTTCAACTCATGGTATCCATGTGGGAATAAATCCTCAAATTCATGCAAGAGATCGATGATCTTTGATACTTCCTTGTCTGACCAGTAGTCCCCAATGATAGCTTCCTTGGGCTCCTTCTCCAAGCTGATGTTAACTTTCTTGGTTTTGAGTGGTTCATGATATATGTGCGCACATGTATTCACACTGTCAATTACCTCACATTTCCCAACCAAGTGGTTGACATTCAGGCTCTCCATCTCCTCTCCATCAACAATGTATACCATCTTTCCTTTCTCCTTTTTAGCACACGTGCGTGCTCGAATTGTATGTCTTCTGGTTCCTCCTCTTCGAAACGTGCTTCCAAGCTAGGTCCACCAAGTAAGTCTACTAATCTATCTTCCACCATGGTGCAATCCCCCAGAGTGAGGTGCTTGATAGCCTGCAATGCCTCATCAACCGGTTGCTTGGTACTTCGGTACTCGAATGTGTGAACCAGGTCAGCCGCTAATTCCTGCCAATTTCCCGTCTGGCGGTGAGTTTCAGAATGGATGTACCAAGTGCGTGCACAACCTTGTAGTGTCGAATACAGCTTGTGCACCCAAAGGGAGGGTGGTAAAGCTTCCGTGCCTTCTCCCCAGACCCTCTCACATGCCTGGATGTGGGAAGAGGTGGGTTCATTGCCATTGTAATCCTTGATAGCGGTGGGTATATTGCTCTTCGAGAATCAGACAGTGAGCACAATTCTAACTTCATGCCACTCCAACAAGTTTTCACTATGCGTGGACCACCACCTTGCTATTATGCCTATCAAAACATAACCCAGCATACCTCATCGCTCGTCCTCCCTCCATTGAGCTTCCATTTCTCTCAAAAAGACCTCAGGGTATGCATCCCCAGAATACTTGGTTATTGCCTTTCCTCCCAGGCACCGAACTATATGTGCCATGGTTACCCTGGTCACCGATCCTTTCAGATGTCACCCAATCAATTCATAAGTCCCATGCACCCAATTATCACATGTTATACTGGTAGTATCACTAATAGATTGAGCATCATCAAACTGGATGACTCCTTCTGTAGGGTGGATGGTCTCTGGATCTCTTATGGAGTGCACATATATTCTGTCCAGGACTTCCTCTCCAAGGGGTTCAGTATAGGGTGTGGAATTTCCATCAGCAAGTGGTATAATCACCCTCTCTTCCTTGTTTTCAAAGCTTATGTACCCCTTGTTAAACCAGAGATCTGCATTATTCTTATAGCACCACGGGTGCCCAAGTAACGCTGGGAAATTATCTACCTCGGCAAGTGCCAAGACTTCAAAATCCCCAGTGAACTTAGTCCCCTGAATGGTAATGGTCGCATCCTTCAAGACACCTATGGGCATTGCCTTTGTCTTATTTTCCATATACAACACATTTGAAGATGGTTGTAATGCAGGTCTTCCCATTTGATGCCAGGCATCCAGAGTGAGAACATTAACCTCCGTGCCTGTGTCAATGAGGATGTTGCTAAGCAGCCATCCATCCACTACTGCGTTCAAGGTGATCTCTTTGTCATAATCAAGGCTGTGAGGTGGGAGGTTTGCATGCAGGATCTGCCTTTCGTGTTCTTCCCCGGCGCGTGGTACCTTTTCTCTCAACCATGCTCCTAGAAGGGGAATAACATTCTCTTGCCTCAGCAGTTTACACACCTCCTTAACCTCATCCAAGTCATCCTTTGGTGCTTCTACTGGTCTTCTTTGCTCATCTTTTCTAGTTTTCTCTTTTAAGCATTGGATCTCCCCTTGTAAACTTTGAATTACGTCCATGGTTTCCTGGTAGACTTCTTTCTGGTGAGCTGGGTTTGGATACTTCCCATGTACTACTTCTTCCCTTGAAACCAGAGGTCTCTGCCTAGGTGCTTCCCTTGCGCGCGTGGACTCCACCCTTGTTGTTACCATAACAGGCTCTAGTTCTGATTCACGTATTACTCACGGGAGCCATTGCACGTCAGCCTTCTTAATACTCACCATGGCAGTGCCCTTATCCTTCTGGTGCTGCTGACTCATATGTTCGTATAACTCTGGGCACTCTTCGTACTTATGTTTTTTTCCACACCAGGAGCATTGTAGAAGATCTGGACATTCACGCTTATAATGGTCTGTGGCTCCACAATTAAAGCATGTTCCATGTGGGAACTCACTTCTTCCCCCATGGTTACCATGACCATGAAATCCTCCATGAAATCCTCTTCCACGTGCACCTCCATCTCCACGCTCTTCATACCGATGTTCATCTCCTTTGGAACTGCTGGCAATGCTAGTCTGGTGCACACCAAGATCAATTGCCTCATGAATCTGGTCAATCAATATACAATCCTTAGTGTCATGTGTGGTTGAGGTACATATCTTACACTAACAAGATACATTTTTATGGATCATGTGCTGTAAAGGGGGCACCTACTTGCATCATGGTCCCCGTGACATATTTCATAATTTACCGCTATGGTGCATACCACCTTCTGAGTACATATCCCACCATTATCCTTTGTGTGCCCTTCTCTGTTACAATTTGTGCACCACATCCCACCTGTGAGTCTTTGGAACTGTGTTGTCAGATAATTTCTCCAACTGCTTAGCCATGGTAGTGATCTGAGCCTCCAGAAATGGGCTAACACCAGTGTCAACACTACCAACTACCTCAGTGTGCAAAGTAGCTTCCAACACTTCGCGTGGGTCCGTGAATGTTTTATGAGACAAAGCCCTCCTAAAGGGTGTGATCAACCCTCTGAAAAACCACTGAGCATGTTGTGAAGGGTGGATATCATAAGATAGTTTAGACAATAGAGTTTTAAAGTGTGCATCATATTCCCACATGCTCTCTGCCATTCCCTGCTGGATTTCTTTGAGAGAGCTGATGCTCTTCTGTTCAAACTCAGGTATGTGGAATTCCACCAAGAACACATTTCTCAGTGTGGTATAATCCACAACAGTCTGATGAGGGTCATACTTTCTATACCAACTATGTGCGTGTCCTTGCAAGGTTGTCACAAATTGACTGGCCTTTCGATCCTGGGTCGTGATCCCCTTCACGTGCCATAGCAGCTCGCACTTATGCACATGCTCTGTGGCATCTTCTATCCCACTGTAATCTGGTAAGTGTAGAGACATCTCGAAAAATACTTGAGGAGGTGGCTGAGGCCCTTGTCCTCCTGATCCAGTCCCTTGGTTTCCTCTGGTGTTTCCTCCTCCACCGGACCCACTAGATCCTGAGCCACCAGCTCCACCACTTCCACCTCCAGATCCTCCTGTGTTAGGTACAGGGCCTGTGTTTGTCATGCCAAATGCTCCCATCATCCCACTGAATTACGCACTGACAGTTTGTGAACTAGTGCCACTCCCAGTCGTATTTCCTCCACCACTTCCTAACGTGCTTCCAAAACCAGCTGTATATGTGCCTTGTCCAAACATTCCACCAAATACTGGAATAGTGTGTGAAGCCATAGAAGTCCCAAATGAGAAGTTGTATCTTCTGGGTGCCGATCGGTTGCTTCCACTGATATCAAATGGATCAACTATACTTTTCCCTCATTCAAACAAACCAAGTGCCAAGGTTCCAGTCACTAGGTGGGGTCATATGTGTGCCAATGACTCTTATTTTTCTATGTGATGGACTCTCATAAGAAGCCGTAAGGTTTTCTCTTCCACGCTTACCAAGATGGGGTATCACAGACTGTTCAGGTTCCACATCCTCCATGTGAACCTCAACTCCTTTCCACCATGTCTAGCTCCATAACCCACTTGTAATCCCATGTTGTCTATCAATCTCCCTTTCACGTGCTTCGTTATACTTGAGCGTCTCTCCTCCCTTTCCTTTTCAGTCGTTATATCAGCCATCTTTCCCCAACCTGGCTTCCTCACCAAGCACTCAGAGTGGTTTAGCCGGCCATAGGAAATGCCTCTAAACCCATGGTTACCATCAAGATTTTGATTTCCAGGGGGATAACATGCAGAAATGATCCTCTGGGCTCCCACAAAAACTCAAACTCAGCAACTTCTGGACAAGAATACGTGGAAATTGTGTATTCCAGAGTGTAGCTAGTCAATACTCCCTTCCACCAATGATCTATAGCACAGGTCCATGTTAGATCAACATCTTGCAAGTTCTGATATGTTTCTTGGGTCCAAGGGTGTGACTTATAATACCACCCCGATCTAGATGTATAAGCCGAGAGCCATTCAAATAACTCTACTGGGAAACAACAGAAGAAGGTTTCGTACAACTCATGATAAAGAGTGTCTTCCACCCATCTTTGCGTATCAAACTCAGGTCCAGTATTGAATCTCTGAGTGAATTCATCCTCTGTGCTTTTAAACCAATCTTCAACACCTTCAAGTGTTAAGTGCTTTGCGATCACTTTTTGCACAGATCATGATGTATGCCATGTTCCACTACAACTTCGAAAAGAGGTCCCGGAAATGGAACCAAGATGTAGTCATTTTTGCACCCACCAAGAACAAGGGAACCTCATGCGTGCCGGCCTATCACCCAGTGGGTGCTGGGTGCTCACCCGAGGCATGCGAGAGGGAGCCGAGTCTCTCTTTTATGTGAGTTTAGTGGAAGGCATCATTCATGATCTTGACTTAGTGATTTAAAGGACATGAAAAAGCTATAGAGCTCAGAACGGCTTCTATACCCCTTCAGTCATATCAAAAGTAAAAGCACTTTAACAGAATTAACAGAATTAGGAAGTTGTAAATCCACAAATAGACTTATCATTCAAATAAGGTTCATGATTATACAAGATCAAAAGCATAATAGAAATATGCAGATAATACAGAGAAGGATCTTAATACAATTGTCATGGTAACCTTATCATATTCATTCATAGCATTACTATAAAATATCACAGAAGGGGAGACCATAGTCATGTGCCATATCTGGATCCATACATGAATGCTCACAAAACAAAATTTACATTCCCCATTTCCCTCATTACATCCTTCCTATAATCATCTACCCATTTTATCCCATAGTTCTCACAGTAATTCTGCAGAGCTCCGCTACCTCACTTGTGTCTCTTTTCTTTGCCAAGGGCACACATATAAATAGGCATCTGAGCTCTAACAAACTCCTCTGCAACCTCAGATCTGGCCCCAAGTGTCAAGGTGTGGATCACCCCAGGTGCATGCCTCTCCATGTCATGATTAGCTTTTTGGATCTTCCTATCGCAAGGTATATTCCTTCCAGGACACCCTATTGCCAGGCTGGAACCTTATCCAAATGGAACACGTTCTTCATGTGTTCTGTCCAAAAGGCTGAAAATGGCTAAGTCCTGAATTGTGCTTTGTGGGCACGCGTCCTTGGTTCTCCAAGAACCCTTTTTGAATCCTACCTTGTGCCTTAACTTGTGCACTTCCTCTGGCCGTGCATGCCTATGTGCCTTTAAGATTTGGTAGCTACAATAAACAATCCATTCAAATGCCAAGTGGAAAAATCAAAACCCTTGGGAAAGGCTATAGGTAGTATTTTAAATATGAACTCAGACAGTTTAAAACTAAGAAAAAAAAACATTTGAATGGCTAATTAGCCATGGTTAGTGCAAAATCCAAATGTTAATGCAACAATACCAAATAAATGCCCAAAATATAAGAACATGTCAATCAAGAAAACTGTTGGTTCTAGCTAAAATAAATAATGATCAATTTATGAATTGGGCAATATGTATTGAGAAGTTACATTACAATACACTATGTGGCCTCATACCACCACAGAAGGGGTACTCATCAGTTGCTGGAAGGACATCGAGCCTCAGCTCGTAAAAAAATGATACATGTATGCCAGAAATGAGTATAGTCAAATAATGTAACAGTCATCATCTCTTCCTGAATCATTTCTCCATACTCCCACAAGGATCAACATAGTCAAAATCACATATGATTATTCTTGAACAATCCAATAGGAAAGAGCAGGGGACACTAGGTCATAAGTTGAGCGTAAGGTGGTGCGCACCCATAATATACTGAGACAAGCTCAAAGTATACTAAACAAATAGAAGTGGGTTTTCAGTCTATATAAGACTCCACTTCCTCACTCGTACTCGACTCAAGATTATGAAAACCTGGTCCATGCCTCCTCTCTCCACACATACACTCTTGATCAGTTTGTCCCCTTAGGGTCATCTAGTGTAAGGTTCACAACATAGTCATGACTACATCACTTCACAATGGTGATTCTGCACATTAACTATAACATCTTACGCATGGTATGTGTATATCTAAGGTATAACACAATCACTACTTTCAGAGGTTACAGATACATCACATTACCAGATTTGCACCCAAGGTGCAATTACTGTACACTAGGGATCTTATTTACTCACCATATGCCCCTAAATCATGACATGAACCATCACATATTACATGAATTATATGTATGAGGAAAACAATGTCTAAGCCTTACAACCTATAGTTAATTGCAATACCACATGATGATGCACACAAATAATCACAATACAGTGATGACATCATAAAATGTGATTCACTTTAGAGGAAATTTGTTGCAATACATCCATACACCTTCATATCACATAAGGCCAAAATTCTCTAACACTCTGTAATCCACCAATAACATTATGTTCACAAACAACAAGATGAGTCCTTTCTGCCCGAATTCCTCATTGGATCCACAAATAGAGAGTGAATGGTTCTCTTCAACAGCACATCAGTAATGACAACAAATACGCACTAAGTGACATGCACAACATGTGTGTTCACAATTTCATAATTACGACATAGTTCAAATCACGCATATGTCACATTAGGTCTTCAAATATCCAACACCATCATGAACATAACACATGAACAACTCTGAATCTACCCCAGAGGTTCGAGAGCATGAACCTCCGCTCTGATACCATATGTAGTGCCCACATTTTACACACACAATTACAATGGTAAAATACCAGGATAATTTTTTTTTGACTTACATTGCTCACTACACACCACACATAGCAAGGGCTCCAAGTACAAAAACTCGACTCGCATATGACAATCACATAAGTCATCGACTCACATAGACACATGAAAACAACATAGGCATGTCGATGCCACACTTTTCCCAAATGGAAAGGGTACTAGCAATGACTCAACCACAAGAGAAGGACTTCAGGAATGGCGAACCCACAACACATCATTTCTTTAATTGTATTTTAGTTACGATCAACATTCCAAGAACATTATTGTGCAAGGATAAATTTCTCATTTGTCCACCCACAGATTCTTAAGTTTATTCCACGGTTAAATTACCGTTCGACCCTTTTAAATTGGCTTCTTATTCTTTACAAAATTTTCCACAACTTGAATACTTATTTGGCATAATTCAAATGCATATAAAATACTTAATTATCTTGTTCTTATGTTAAGAATCTTCTTCTCGAACATATATTCAATGTCTACTTTTTTTACTCTTACAACTCAAGTGAATGTGACTTGTCCATATAGTGATATTAGGATTTAACGGAGATTTAAATACAAGATAGCTTTTTACCAAAAAACATTCCTCGATCACGGTATAGTTATTTCCCTACCATAGTTATTCTAATTCAATGACTTATGGAATTCCATTTTGATTTATATATGTATTTTGTTTTCTCGAAGGTTGAACACACCAAGGCAATTCATATTCTTTGAAACAAAAGAATATATTTAATTGAGTTATAAGGTCTCCGAGAGTGGCATTATTCCGAACCTCAAATCTCATTTTTACTCTTATATGCTTTATTTTCTACGTCACATTATGGTCTTATTATTAGCATTATCTTGTAAAAGGAGTTATAAAATGTTTGTCTAACCTCTTGAAGACATATATGATAAGAAGACTTAAAGCTACACAAAAACCCAAGTTAACATCCAAATCAACTGAGTTTTATATTAATTCCAACTTCACCTAAGGGTCTACCCCTCAACTATATATAATTTTTAAGTGAGAGGACAAATTTATGCTAATCCAGTTTAATTCTAAGAAAGGACCAAGGTGTTATGTTGAAAGAAACCAAGGTAAAATATAACACATTTAGACTGAGTGACAACTAAGGGGATTTCATTAACAAGAGTTTAAGACCTAGAACAACTAAGTCACAACCTCCATTTATGTCATCTAGATCCAACAGGGATTTCATTCGATGAAGAAATTTAATTTTAAATCTATCTTTGGAAGACAAGGTAGTCCACTAGGATACGAAGGGGGAGTTAGCTCTACATACTCCAAATGAAGTTTGACTGTGTCACTCCTATCAGATGGGTTTATGAAAATGTCACTAAACATACTGACTAAGATGATAAACCCATTCTTGGGCTCTTGTTTACTCAAACTAGGAGGTTCCATCGAGTGCAGAGTTTAATTTCATTCTACGGTTTTCAATGTCTTCTACGGTAAGGAGTATCACACATGAAAACAAGTTGTGCTCTGATATTGAACAAGGGTAGAGTGTTTTGATTAAATCTCTTTATTACATTTACAAAGTATGAATGCACAAGATGACTCATTAATCATTTATTGAACACTAAATATGCACTACAAGATATTACTTCAAATTCATTTACCTTATATAAATATCAAACCTTTTTACCATGTGTACTATGAATCAAATTGAACCTATGATTAAATGCATATTTCCTAGATGTCCTTGAAACTATCATCTCATACATATCAACAAATTATCAAATATAACCTTCTATAACATGAGACTACATTATACATTTATTCATTTAACAATGAACTATATAAATTATAATGATAATTAATGCATTACACAACGCCTTTACGTCATCATTCTTTCATCCTGCAAAAACCACGTGAGCAAGATATCAGCGATAAATCGCTGGCATGGCATCCACCCTAATCTAACATAATTATCATTTTTTAGTTTCCCATTTACATATGATAATAATTACTGTTTGTAATCGAAATTAAAGGTTTAGAAACATGTATTCCTTACATTTCATTTCACTTCATTTTGTAACCCAGGAGAGAGAAAGAAGAAGGGAAGAGAGAGAAAACACCATTTTTTCAAAAGTTCTATTTCACACAAAAAGTTATACTATAGATTTTTAAATAGTTATTTACATGTGTCAAAAGTATCTACGGTGGTTTGGCAACCCGACGAGGGTCTCACAACTTTCTATTTTTACATTTTCTTACTAGCTACAAAAACGTTCAAAACGGGCTCGGAGGCTAAGAAACCACTTCCAAAAGTTGTCTTCCGATGAGAACACACACCACGATTAAATTTATATGTGTCCACCTATATACCAGGAGTTCATAGCAACTGACAGAATTTGGAAATAGCAAACGGTTTACGTTTGGCGGCTAGTTTTCTGGGGCCACTAGTTGTAGTTGCCCCAGTGCCAAAAGCACAAAATTTAGCTCAAGGGCTTAGAAAACCACGTCCAAAATTGACGTTTGATGGATGAACGTGCAATGAGAAACTTCCTACAAATTTCCCTATATAAGGAGAATTCAACAGAGTCGACGAAACTCAGAACTGGAAAACAGTCTTCAAACGGCGACAAGTTTTCTGAAGCCACCGGTCCTAATTGGTCCAGTTTGACCTTGTCAAAACTTTGACCAGAGGCCTACAAAATGCCATTGTCAAACTATCTAGAAAAGTGTTTTTCCCTAAACTGAAGGTTCCATGCAATTGTCTAGTAAAAACACTAGAGGTTTGCGAAGATGGAAATTAATTTCTCTATCTAGGTTTCAAATGGTGGTTCAAAATGAAAGAAAACTTTCTATAATTAACAACTTTCTATTGCTGTAAAACAGTGTAATAGGGCTCCTATAAGAGCGTCAAAAAGATCACATATGTTCATTTGGGGTCAATCCAAAGGTTAAGGTGACTCCTCACATAACAAGGTACACGAATGAAGCTTAACATCTCTTTTTCAGAGTTACGAAGGGTACTTAATGAGTCTCCGAAAAATGCAAAAATTAACTATTTAAACAGGGAGAGGGTCAACATTATTATTGGGAAGTCAATTTCATCTTGTCGATAAAATAATATTGTAGTGATCTAGTTGGGTAGGATCTTTTCTAAATCACCTTAGAATGAGGGTTGAAATTCATGGTTTAATACAAAAGAGTTGTTTTGATTTTTTTTGTGAGTTAGAATACGACATTTCATTGTTTTGTAACAAGTTAAAATAAAAAATTATAAAGTATTATAATCCTAATATTTTAAAAATTATATCAAGTTACAAACAAAAAAACTAAAGTATGAGAGTTATGAAAGATAAGGGGACATGAACCATGCCTAGGAGGAATGGAGTCGGTCAAACCCGTAGGATTCAGTTCAACATCTCACTTGGGAACTTTTTCAAATAGTTCATGAGCAACAACAACCCAAACTCCATCATAGTGACCATGAGTTTTAATGTTGTTTTCTACACTATAAATCTTCATCTGCAGTGATTCAAGAAGCTACAAATGAGACTTCTTAAAATGTTGATTACAAAATGATCAACTCATTGTCTATTGTCAACAGTGTAATATGTCACCCATCTGCACTCCAATCAGCTACTATAACTTTCTCTTCTATGTGTTGAAAAGAAGATCTAACTTCTCCACAAGTTAGTGTGCTTTCATGGGAAAGTGCTAAATGAGTGTTTTCTTTAGCTATGCACTAAATAAACTCCCTTTTAAACTAATCTTCATAAACCAATGCTGACAGAAATGGCTTGAAGTCGACCTTGTGTACTAAATCAGGAATGTTAAAAAAAAAATTGTTCCCCCAACATAGGCAGCAAGGGTAAAGCCATCACTTGACGGTGTTAGAATGGAAACACCACCAAACGCCACTCCCACCATGCTCGAATCCTAAAATGTCAATGCTTTCTATGGATTATCTTTCAAATCCTCCACCACAAGTAAAAGCTCTGTAGTCATAGCAACATTGAATCCTCAGGTATGAGCGACAAGGGCTAAGCTAAATTGATTGGATATATCAAGAATATATCACCCAAAAAGGAAGGGGGAAGCATCATGTTTTTCTGTATTTTTCAAATTCCCTAGATTGTATCATTTTTAAATTTTTAGATTGCTTTGAAGTCTTATGCTAAATCAAATTTGTGCCCAAGTTGGCCCTGGACTTGTGCCTGGAGTTTGAGTTTTGTCACTATGGTGGATAACTTTTGTAGGAGGTTCATCTAGACTATTCTGACTTGTTGCTTCCACATTCCAATAGATATGTATATCAAGAGGATCCTCAAATTCATTTGAAAACTCTACCAACAACCTGATTTCTACAAGATAAAGGACTCAACACATGTTGTATTATTCCACATTGTGTCTTGTTCTCTCAGATTTTTTCTCCTGCCCCTTTATAATGAAGACCACTACCTTGCAAGATACCAAAATATGTACTTAAGTAGAAACAAAATAGTAACAAGGATGATAAAAAATAAGGAGCTTATGAATTCAGAGAAAAGGCCTGCAATGGAGTAGATTCATATACATCCACCAAAGCATTTGTAACTATAAAATCAGACAAAACCCCTCTATCTTCTATGCTTTTTTAGATGTCCACGCAAGTTCTAGAGCTTGTGTTTGACATAGGCTGGGAGGATGTTGGAAAAAGACATGTAGGCTACTTCACATGGAGAAATGGTGAACTGAGAAAAATCTTGCACTAGTATTTTAGCACAGGTAGGGAAAATGTAAGAAAATGTCACTGATTAGGAAAAATATATGTTCCTTGCATCGATGCACCAGTGTGACTGAATTATGAGGAACCCATGTATTCCATGCACAACCACACATGTTGCAAGTCATGGATCCTCCCCAAATTAAATGCTTCATTCACGAATAGACTTTGACTACCCTTCCTATCTGCAACTAACTAAAGAATACTAATTTTGCAAAATTATTTGGGTTCCAACATGGGTAACTGCATCCGGATCTCAAATAAAGTTTTGTTGTGTATTATTATGCAAGGAAAAAATAGATAGGTTAAAAATTTCTATGGGCGGCACATGCCCTGTCATATCTCTTACACATGCCACCACTTGGCACATGCAACCTCATCTTCCCATCCCTTCATCTCACCCACCAGGCCACGCAAACCATCCCTCTAAAAATATTTTTTTATTGTTTTAAATTTTTATTTTTATTCTTATTTTTTTCGGCCACTACAGGGTGGTGTTCGAAGCTATATAAAACAATAAATATTAGTGATCTAGTAATTGACGGTAGGTATTTATTTTCTTTTTATATTTTCTGGGGAATTTTCTCAATGTCTTGAGGATTCCACGGTTAAAACCTTATTGAAATCAAACTATGAGAACTTGCTGGGAGGAAACACTCTCTATAGAAATAGATTGCTGGAAATAAACACACATTTGCAAAATAGAATAGATTTCTGTAAGTAAACACACATTACAAAAATTAAAACACTTGCTTTGGAAATAAACACACAATTTGAGAATGTTGAAATTCGATTGCAAAGAAAGAAGAATCTAATAAAGAACACCTACAGAAATAAGTATACAACAGATTTCAACTTGAGTAATCAAAAGAATTTACAAAATTAATAGATCTATATTAATTTCTCTGGAAATATAAATACCAATAAAATGAAGATCCTGGTTCTTGGAAGAGTGGGCCCTTGCTTCACCTTGAAATAAGATTTGACAACTTACTAAACTCTCAAAATAGGAATGACTATTTTATTGATAAAATGTTCTGCATTACAAAAAATTACTGTCTCTTCTTATCTCTTTGTCTTTTTATGTATATATCTCTATCTATATATATATCTATGTATCTACATGTCTACATGTATATACTTCTTTCACAGGTGTATTTACAGCCATAGCTTTCCTACCAATTCAGATAGAACTAAATCGTGCCCAAAATAGATGCTGAATTGGATCATGGCTAGACGCATTGTTGTATGCTAGTTATCCCTGGACTTGTGAATATGAAGAATTGAAAATCTTCCAATATACTCCTGATTGAAAGGATCATTGATTGATAAATCACTGGATGTTGTTGGAATAAATAAATTCTCATCAGTTCCAAAACTTTAGAGAAGTTCTGGAACTAAAGGAAACCGTTCCAGATTTAACTGTGAGGATTCCGAAGCTACATACAGGAGTTTCAGAACGAAGTCTGAAAGTTCTAGAACTAAGTGATGGTGTTCTGGAAAAAAGAATGAAAGTTTTAGAACTAAGTGGTAGAGCTTGTAACTACGTAATGGAGTTCCGAAACTAACTTTGGAAGTTCCAGAACCGAGCTGTATTTAAACCAATGCTTTCAAAACATACTGACCACTTCATACTTTTTCTTTTGGCTGATTATGACCTGTTTTATTACAAAAATGAACTTCTAAAGCACTTAGTTAGGAATTACAGATTTTTTTAAATGTTAGAAATAAAATCAACAAAAGATGGACAATTACATCCTAACTTATATTAGATTAAACAAAAGTCACAAAATTTAATCAATCTTGATAAAAATGAGAGTGAAATAAGATCATTTATTATACATTAGCGAGACATATTTTGGCCTCATCAGTAGGTGCATTGGGTAAATTTAAAATCACGTAAACATGTAAATGGGCCAGGGTCAAAGGTAGTGGTAGTTAAACACACACATGTTGGAAACTATGACACGGTACCATGTTGAAAAGCTTTCAAACTCTACATTGTCTAAGGTTGATAGGTCTATCCAAACATGGTTGAAGTGATTTTGGTATCCAAGGTATAGGATATGGTGTAGAAAAACAATAGAGGTTAGGTGTAGGAAAATTTAGGTATGTTTTGGTACACCAAAGGTTAGGTCAGGATAAACAACATGACAATAAGCAAGGTATGGTTGGTAGGCTAAAACAACATAGGTAACAACATCACAAGGTACAATGAGTACATAAGGTCAATGGTCACACCAAGTAGGTTGGGTTCAAGAAAATAGGTCATGACATGGGTAAGGCCAAGATATAGGTAAAATAACAATTCCTAAGACGCAACAAAGGAAATGTAGGGGTAGGTTGGGTTTTGTAGGTATGTTTCAATGGGTGGCTAGAATGGTAAAAGGTGCATTGGCACTAATGGTTGCAAGAAAAAGGAAGCTTAGTAAGGCCAAATAGCTATAAGGATTGACCTATGTCGGTTATATGGTGACTAACGTCGGTTAGCTAGGGAACAATTAAGATTGATGTCGGTTAGATTGGGTTGGGTTTATAAAACAAGAATTTCTTATTTTACGGAATCATTTTTGTGTTGTGACTTTGGAGAAAATGACAGAGCCATTTGAATTTTTGTGCTTTTTCTAAGAGAGAAGGACAAGGCATTGTACCTGACTGAGGTGGAGATTATGAGTTGGTGAGAGGAGCTAGGGAGACAGGTCCATGAGCTTAGGGGGATCAATTTGATTGGGTGGAGGTGAGGAGGGAATTTGGTGATGGCAGAGGCAAGAGAGGGGTTGGGTGGACCACCAGTGTAGTGGCCCAATATTCCCCCATGGAGATGACATCGTGACGAGGTAAGATTTGATCATATTCTACATTGGTTAGGTAGATTGATTTGTAGAAATTGGGTTAGGGTAAAATGGGTAGTTGTGGGGAAAATTAAATTGAAATTTGGAACAAAATGCATGAAATAGGTAGGGTAGGAAGGGTGATGTAGGTTAAGGGAGGGGGGGCAAGAGGGGTGGAGGGGAGATTTGGGTAGGAATGGGTGGGTAGTTAGGGAGAAGAGGTTAATTTTTAGAGAAAATGGGAGGGTTTCACAGATTTTTTCACCGCGACAGTGACTGACGTCGGTCAAGGGTTGGCCGATGTCGGTGGTAGTGAGCTGGTATTGGTCACAAATGAGGTGACTGATGCCGGTTGTGATTGACCATTTCCAGTCAATAAGAATTGATGTCCGGTCAATATTTAGAGGAAAATGTACTAGAAAAGGAGAGGAGCTGGGTGGGGGGAGATAGGTCATGAGTAGGAAAGGTCTTGGGAATAGGTTGGGTGGGTAAGGGTGAAGTCAGGTATGGTTGAGGTTTAATGATGTTATGATTTTTTGGATGCAGGAGAGGGATTAGTTACAGATGTGTGATAGGGTACACCCTTGTTATTAGTGGTATGAGGGAGTGCGACAGCTGAGGAGTGGCACCATGTGGCTAGAGGTTGGCCTGATTAGGGTCACATGCTACCGGCATGTAGTTTGGGAGCTGAGTTTGATGGTTCCCTCATCGACAAATGGGATTCGGTGACCAACACATTTTGTTTTCCTGACAGGTGAGATGACCATCACCTTGGAGGATGTTTATAGGATCTTGTGGTTGCCGATAGTAGGGACGTATGTGTATTCTATTTCCTCAAAGGCATTTGAGGATTTGATGTTGACAGTAGTTTGGTGAGGGGCTGGTGGAGTTGAGGTTCCATAGTGCCAACATGAGTTATGGAGATATGTATCGGGCCCATCCAGAGGAGATGAGGTTAGTGGTGTTGATGATGGAGGTATTTTGTTGCTTTATGCTACCAGATGTGGAGGGTGGGAGATTCTCATGGGCATTGATGGGGGTTCTTCATGACATGATGGAGGATAGGACCCAGTTTGCATGGGAACCAACATTCTTGGTGTAACTATATAGAGAGTTATGGGCCTATGGGTGTTTACGACGTAGGTTCAGCCTATGTGGAAACATTCCTACTACACTGCTGGGCATATGAGCACATCATGTGTGTGCATCCTATGGGCATTCCCTGACCTGATGCATTCAAGGAAGGCATGGTTTGGGTGGGATATAGGCAACAGGTACCTGTTTTTGGAGAGCACTGAGTTGCCAAGGCTACACATGATGTAGCATATTACAGGCATGCATTAGAGTTTTTGTCTAGTGTGGACATCATTTGGAGGTTGTATGTGGGCTTCCCATCATATATATAGATGGCTGAGGAGCTACAAGAGTTATAGTTGCTCTGATGGATAGAGGGGTGTCGTGTAGGAGAGCACGAGATGATACCTATTGACAGGGTCAGATGACAGTTTGGGTTGCCGCAGGATGTACCTCCACCATTTCCATAGTATAGGAGGGACAACATGGAGAGGCCTATGCCTCTACCATAGCTGATGGTGCCTATAGGGTAGGAGGAGTAGGTGGTAGACCAGTAGATTGATGATGTCAGGGTTATAGATAGGTACAAATAGTAGTGAGCAGCACAGCTACAGGGAGTACCGCCAAGGCTAGGGCAGCTCGACTTGTCCACTTTCACAGTTCAGAGAGACACCCTACAGGGGCAGGTGGCTACTCTGGTGACATAGTTGGGGATAGTGCAGGGACAGTTGACAGGGGCAGAGGCACAAGTTACCACGTTGCAGGCACAAGGTAATATCCCTACAGGCCCATGTAGCATAGGGACAAGTATCAACATAGGGTGGAGATGGAGATGGAGTACAGGTGGCCTCCCTACAAGTGCAGGTTATAGGTTTGTAGGGCTAGTTGGCCACTACATAGTGCATATATTGTGGACCTTTAGGCCTAGATACAGGCACAACCACCTATACATGCTCAGCGACAAGGTCCCATTTTACAGGCAGGGGCGGGACAGGGTCCCATGGTATAGGTATAGGGTCAGAGGCTGATGGCACCACCACAGATAGTACCCATGGCCAGGTTCAGGGATGCCTTAGGAGAGGTGAGATATTATCAGGATCACCTGATGGTGGCAGGGATAGATGTCCCTTCCTATGAAGAGTATAGAGCACATCAAGCCTCGAATGAGAGGATGAGGTCATGCACCCATAGTGTGGAGAGCACAGGGGGCTGTGAGCCTAAGATAGGGTCAGGGTGAGGCTACCAGTTCACAGAGGCCAGCTCTAGGTGAGGTACCAGTAGAGGTCAGGCCACGACCCATGGTGGGTGGTGAGATGCTAGCAGGATGCCGCATGGGAGAAGAGAGGAGGAGGAGATAGGTGAGACAGGCATGGAGGATATCTGATGGGGGGATGCCTGATAGTTATGCATACCTCCATTTTTTGTGTATTTTTGGTATATACCAGCCTATGTGCTGAAGAGAGTGAGGTTGTATACGAGAGTTTTTGAGATATTTTCATTTATCATGGTATGAATCTAAGTGATTTGAGATATTTGTGTATATGTGTACATATGTATTTATACACTTTCTTATTAAGATGGTAATGATGATATATATAGCATGGATGGTGTACTTGTTTTATTTCCATTATTATGTGTGTACATATGTATGTATACTACATACTTTCTTATTGAGATAGATGATGTCATATATGGTTAGTTAGTCATTAGGCATGATGGACTTGTCATAATTTCCATTATTATGTGTGTAGGCATGGTGGAGTTAGGTGAATTAGGCATGATTGAGTCAGGTCATAGGCATGATGGAGTTAGGTCATAGGCATGATGGAGTTAGGTCATAGGTATGGTGGAGTAGGCAGGTTCAAGTTGGTTTAGGCATGATTGAGTCAGGTTAGTTTAGGCATGATTGAGTCAGGTCATAAGCATGGTGGAGTCAGGTTATAGGTTATGGGAAATAAATGATTTAATTTCCAAGTTATTGGTAGCATGGAAAAATGAATGATGAGGAATATGTATGTTATGGTGTAAATTTCTGAAATATTGGATATCATGGAAATGTGAAATGATTAATGTATGATGTGGTAGAAATGTTTATTAATTGTTGCTTGTTTGGTTTAATTTCCAATTGTTGATATAAAATGGAAATGAACTAAGGTAGGATGTTCATAGGAAAATGGAGGGGAAGATAGGTTAGGGTGAAAAGTGGCTGAGCTAACCTTCAAGGGCCCCATGCCCTCAAAGTGCTACCTACATAGCCCCAGCAAAGGGGCCTCAGGCCGATGTAGTTCTCCCATAAGCTAGGAAAGAATGTGATGAATTAGGGGGATGGGTTGGTAGGTTTTAGGTATGATTGAGTGTAGGTCATAGGCATTGTTAAGTCTTAGGTGATAGGCATGGTTGAGTCTTAGGTGATAGGCATGGTTGAGTTTAGGTCATAGGCATGATTGAGTTGTTTTAAATCTAGGTGTCGATGATCTGGTCCTATATAGGATAATCAATAAGTAATGAGGAAGGACAAATGGTAAGAGGTGGTAAAAGAGCCACTTAATTGATAAGAAACCTAATGAGTCTACCATACCCAAGATGGGCTTATGAATGTAAGACCCTAAAGGCATTGCATAATGGACTATTCTAAAGGTGAAGAAAGCCACATGATCACAAAATGTTGCATTGGCAAAGTCCCTTGAGTAGAGAGAAAATGAGGGTGAAAAAGGAAATGAGGTGAAAGTGGATGGTTAAGTGTAACCTAGTGTGAGATAGCATGTTTTTCTTAGCAAGAAAACCAGGATAAAAATAGGCAAGTCCATGACAAAAATTTCATCTTTTTTTAATAGACTGATCGATGCGGGAAGTCTATAGAGGATGAGTATATTATCTCCTTGAGGTATTTGTGAAGTTGATCGATGTGGGAGGCTTCTAGATATTTTTATCGTATGTTTTGCAATGACTTTATATAGTTGTCCTTGAAGGGAGTAGTCTATTTATAGTGGATGAAAATAGAGTGAAGAGATGTCCCTTTTTGAGGGATTCATCTTTTTCTAGAAGTTTGACTCAAGGAGTTGAATCCCTTTTTGTTTTTGAACATTTAAGTCATGGACAAGACTATATAGGAAGATTAGGTTCTTGTTTAGAAGACAAGACCATATCACACAGAGGTTAATTATGAAAGAGGTGGTTTTGAGTGATGAATGACCATGGGATTCCACCTTGAAGAAGATGAAAAAGTATCCATGAGAATCATGTTATGAGTAGAGTTGTGGTACTCATATTGAAGATAAGGATGAAAGGTGACGGATAATCACATGATTCTTGTTTAGTCATGGATCCTCAAAAATGGGTAATATGGAAGGTGAACAATGCTCAAGGGATGAGCGGGTAAGAGATAAAAAGTGATATAGGACTTGATTTCAACAATAAAATGGTCAAAGATGCAAGGCATTGAGGGGATCAAGTTCAGGTTTACCTTCGAGTGAAGACAAATGATAAGCACCTGATCCATAAGCATGGGTAACGATATAGGGTCCAAGCCAATTAGGATCAAATTTTCCCCGTTTATTTTTTCCTCCTTAGTTACATGTTGATTTTCCTTCAGGATGAGGTCACCGACCTGAAAGGTTCATTCGTGAACAAGTTTTTCATAGGCATGTTTGATACGTTTTTGGTAAATTTGGAGATGGTCAAGAGCATTAAGACGATGCTCATCTAATAACTCAATTTGTGCCAAATGATCCTGGCAAAATTCATCATCATTGAGCATGTCTTGTAGTGAGATGTAGAGAGATGGAATTTGGACTTCGAGAGGTAAGACAACCTTGGTAGCATAGACTAGAGAAAAAGGTGTGGAAACCGTCGAAGTGTGAATACTAGTGTGATAAGCCCACAAGGCAAAAGGAATGTGTGAATGCCAATCCTTGCCAGTATCATCAACTACTTTCATAAGAATTTTTTTCAAGGTTTTATTGGTCAATTCTGCTTGGCCATTGGTTTGCAGGTAATAAGGTGATGAGAAAATGAGTTGGATGTTAAAAGTGTCACATAGCTTTATTAGAGTTTTGTTTTTGAATTTCTTTCCATTATTAGTGATGAGGTGGGTGAGGAACACCAAAGTGACAAATGATGTGATGGTTGATGAATTCACATATTTTCTTAGCTTTTGTAGAAATGAGGGGAATGGATTCTACCCATTTAGTATAATATTCAGTAGCGGTTATAATCCATTGGTGGCATTGTGAAGAATGGGGATTGATCTCACTAACAAGATCCAAGCCCCATTGAGAGAAAGGCCAAAGGTCTCGTGTGACCTACAAGGCATGACTAGGTGTGTGATGAAGATTAGCATGTTGTTGGCATTTCACACAACATTTAACATAGTAACAAAAATCATAGTTTAGGGTTGGCCAATAATAGCCAAGGTGAAGAATGCATTTTGTGACAGCTAAACCACTAAAGTGGCCTCCACAAATTCCATGTGGACTTCTTTGATGGTGTAGGGAATTTCAGAACTTGTAAGGCATCGTAAGAGAATATTGTCAAAGCCATGTTTATAAATAAGACCACCCATGATGACATAGCGAGAGACACTTTTAAGAAAGGTGTGTTGTCCATTACGAGTGAGATCGGTGGGTAGAATGGAAAGGGAAAGATAGTCTATAAATTGATTATACCAAAGGTCATGTGGGTTAGGTGCAATGGTTCTAATGGAGTAGACCTCATAGGGTAAGTAAGAGGGTGATTGCAACCTTTGTATTGTGACAAATATTTTAGAGTTGGTAGGCGAAGTGGGTATCTGAGAAGCCAAACAGGCCATGGTATCCGCAAACTTATTGGTAGAATGTGGGGTGGTTTGAAGTTTGTAACGGTCAAAGGTGGTCAAAAGTATGTCTACGTGATGCTTATACTTTTGAAGTATCTCATTACGACACTGGTATATACCATTGACTTGGTTTACGACCAGCTGGGAATCACCAAAGATATTGATTGACTTAACATCTAAGGCATAAGTAGCCTGGAGACCCAATACGAGTGCTTCGTATTCAGAAATATTATTTGTACAATCAAAATCAAGTTTGAAAGACAAAGGCATAGGTTCACCATCAAGAGGAATGAGGATAACACCAGCCCCACCTCCACGCTGACACTTGGAGCCATTGAAGAAGAGTTTCATTTGGTAAGCGGGTTCATCTAAGGAAAGAGTAGCTACGGATTTGTCAGGAAAATCAAAGTTAGAGTGTTGATACTCAGAAAGAGGTGTGTTTACTAGATGGTCAAGCAATAGCTTGGCCCTTGATGGAATTTTGATGAATAAATTTGAGGTCGAGGTCAGAAAGTAACATAAGCCAATGTGCAGCACATTGATGTTTATAGAGTTTGGTGTATATATAGTGTAAAGGGTTAGTATTGGTAATAACAAAGGTTTTTTGGTTGAGTAGGTAATGGCGGAGTTTAGTGGAGAAGAAAAATAAGGCTAAGTAGAGTTTTTCGGCATGAATATATTTAGTTTGGTAGTCCATAAGGGTATGAATTATGTAATAAACCACTTGTTCTTTGTTTGCTCGTCACGATGAGTGAGCATGACACCTAAAGAATGGTCAGTGGTGGAAATATATAGGTAAAAGGGTTGGTCATTTGAGGGAGGAATGAGCACTGGTGGTTGAAGAAGGTATTGTTTTAAGGCTTCGAAGGCTTTATGGAATTCATCATCCCATTTGAATGAAACATATTTCTTGAGAAATGATGAAATGGTTGACAATGGTTGGAAAGTTGTGAGATGAAATGATGAATGGATTACAACTTACCTTGTAGGATTCGAAGTTGGTGGAGATTAGTAGGTGGAGGCATTTCTAGAATGGCCTTTACTTTAGCTGGATAAACTTCTATGCCATGAAAAGAAATGATGAAACCAAGGAGTTTTCCTAAAAGTACCACAAAGATTCACTTCTTTGGTTGAAGATGAACACAATACTTGATTAGGTAGGTCAAATATGACCTTAAGGATGGTCAGGTGTTTGGCTCAATGTTTGGATTTGGAAAGAAGATCATCTACGTAATCTTCCAATATGTGATGCATGATGTCATGGAAGATATAAGTCATGGCTCACTGATATTTAGCACCATTATTTTTTAGGCCAAAAGGCATGACTCACTAGCAAAAGGTCCCCTAAGGGGTGATGAAGGAAGTCTTGTGTTGATATTCTGGAGCAAGTAATATTTTATTATAACCTGAGAAACCATCCATGAGTGATAGCATCTCATGGCCAGTGGTGAGATCAACTAGTTGGTCAATACCTGGTAGAGGAAAGTCATCTTTGGGACAAGCTAGGTTGAGGTCATGGAATTCCATGCAAATGCAAAGTCCCCCTATCACCTTTGTGACAGGAAAAATGTTAGAAATCCATTAGGGATAGTCAATGGGTAGGATGAAGGAAACTGAGAGAAGGCATTGAAGCTCTTCTTTGACCAGAAGAGCAATGCGAGGATGCATTTTCCACAGCTTTTGTTTGATGGGTTTGGCATCAGGAATGGTTACGATATTGTGGACCATGATTTTTGGGTCAATACCGGGCATATCGGCATAGGACTAGGAAAAATTGTTGCTATGGTCCCGAAGGAAAGATGCAAAAGCTTCCTACTCAGTAACATCTAAAGATTGGCCTATCTTTAGAATGTGTGGGTCATCCTGAGTGTTAATGTTGATTTCAATGGTTGATTCATTCAACATGGTTTGTGTCTCAGAAGGTAACGATTGGTGAATATAAGAATCTTCCGCACCAAGGTAAGTGAGGATGGACTCATCATCCTGACATTGAATGAAATTAATAGAAGGTGTATCTTCATTGATCATGTCAGGGTACAAGAATGGGAGAGAAGAGGGATCCTTGCCATCGCGTTGATAGGTTAGAGGTCCCAAGGAAATTATGTTTACAAAAAAATATAGTTAGGAGGAATAGATTAGGGATCTATGGACTTTGTGGGTAAGGTTGGTGAATGGGGTGAATGAGGTGGAGAAGTTTTGTCTTCCTGAATGAGGTCGACGTGATCCTTCTTGGGAGGTGGTGTAGTCAAAGCCAATGCCACTACAGTCATTGTGTTTATGGGTGGTATAGGAAATGACAGTATGGCGGCCTTGTTCGTAAAAACCGAAGCCAAAGCCTTTCCATGCGCAACGGTGAAGGAAAGTGTGAGTGAAGTGGTGGTTAGTAAGGGAGTGTAAGTCAGATGAAAATGGTCATGTTTGGGATGGAGGTTTGGGTGAATAAGTGGAAATATCAAGTCCCCCATATGTTAGATTAGTGCGAAGGTGGGGAGGACCATAAGGAAAAACCTTGCCTATGTGATAGTCATAACTAGGGTGCTGACGCAGGTTCCAATACTCTTGCGAAGTGAGGAATGTGTTGATATTGTATAGTAGGTACTCCCCCAGAGTGAGGCGTTAGAAAACATCTTATAAGGGACCAGTAGTAAATATGTGGGTAATGGGGATAGATGAATCGTTAGGTGATTGGGAAACAAGTGAGTCAGTTGTAAAGGCTACGGCGACTATATGAATAGCAAGATTAGATGTGGGAGAAGCGATGGTTGACTTGGTGGCTAGGCTTGTGGGTGAAGGTGAAGTGGGGGTAGTGACAGATGCCTTGACTAGTACAAGTATATTGTTGGGCTGGTACAACATGCTATAGGTCTTAAGAGGTGATGGGTCAGCCAAGATGGTGTAGTTATGTCCTTCATGTTCAAATTTGAGGCAACGATGTAAAGTTGAAGGGACATAGCCCATGGTGTGGATCCAAGGTTGTCCAAGCAACAAATTATACTGGAACTCCCCTTATAGGACATAGAATAGTTCTAGGACAGTGCAAGGACCCACGTGGACATGGAGAATGATGGTACCCATGGTAGAGGTCATGACATCATTGAAGGAGTGTAACATAACTGGGTTACCACGTATGTAATTGGTAGGTATGCACATTTAGTTGTATGCATTGGAGGATAAGATGTTAATACTAGAACTAACATTGATCATAACACGTCGTATGTGTGATGAGGCCAAAATATGCTCATTAAATGTATGATAAATGATCTTATCTTACTCTCCTTTCGATTAAGTATGACTACATTTTGTGACTTTTGTTTGATCTGATATGAGTTAGGATGTAATTGTCCATCTTTTTTTGATTATGATTCTAACGTTTAAAAGCTCTGTAATTCCTAACAAAGTGTTTTGGAAACTCATTTTGTAATAAAGCAGGTCAAATCAGGCAGAAGAATGAAGTATGAAGTGGTCAACATGTTTTTGAGAGCATCTGTTTCACTACAGATTAGTTCTGGAACTTCCAAGCTAGTTCAGAACTCCATTACACAGTCACAGATTTATCACCTAGTTCTAGAACTTCGGAATTTAGTTCCAGAACTCTAGTACTTAGTTCCAGAATTATTGGAATTAGTTCCGGAACTCCTACAGATAGCTCTGGAACTCTCTCGGTTAAACCTGGAATGATTTCCTTTAGTTCTGGAACTCTTCTAGAGTTCCAGAACCGATAAGAATCTATTCCAAATGGCTGGTGATTTGTCAAATCAATGATCCTATCAATCAGGAGTAGATTAGAAGACTTCTGACTCTCCATACTTGCAGATCCAGGATAATTATCACACAGCTGTATGTCCAGCCATGTTCCAATTCAACATCTATTCTAGGCCTCAATTAAGTTCCATCATGTCAGTGGAACAGTTACGGCCATAAATGCACCCCTGGAAGAAGTATATACATATACTACCTGTAGATAGATTATATATATATAGAAAAGATAGAGGAATATAGATATAGGATGAGATAGATATAGATTGATACACAGATCCAACAAGTTTTTGTAATGCAGAACATTTTATCAATAAAATAGCCATTCCTGTTTTGAGAGAAAATTAAGTTGTTCAATCCTGTTTCAAGGTGGAGCAAGGGCCCACTCCTCCAAGAACCAAGATCCTCATTTTTGTTGGTATTTATATTTTTAAAGCAAATAGTTTAGATCTATTAATTTTGTATCACTTTCAATTCCTTAAGTTAAAATCTGTTGTAGACTTGTCCCTGCAGGTGTTCTAGATTAAGTTCTTATTTCTTTGCAATCATTTTCCAAGCATTCTCAATTATGTGTTTATTTATGTAATGTTTTTTTTTCAGCAATTTATTTCATTTATGCAAAGTGTGTTTACTTCCAAGGTAAAGTTTGTTTATTTTCAGCAATTCATTTCTGTAAAGTGTGTTTACTTCCAACATGTTTTCATAGTTTGATTCCAATAAGGTTTTTAACCAAGAAGTCCTTAAGACCTTGAAAAATCCCCCATAAAATAAAAAATACCTACAATCAATTACTAGATTGCCAAGATTCCTCTTGTTGCATATAGCTTTAGACACACCCCTGGTTTGAATATGACATCAACAGAGAGTTGATTAAATGAAGGGAATAACGACACCCATCATTTTTGGCACCATTTCTAGGGAACCACTAGTTAGAATTTTCTAATTAGGTGTCAACAAGAGCAACAATCATACATTTAGTAATTGAAGAAATCTTCCCTAAGCTATCACAAAATTTATGAGTAGACCAAGAGACTCCAAGGGTAGATTTCTCCCAAAAATATCTGAACAAGAATTACCATCATCCTCTAGTTTAAATAAGGAAATTGATCAAGAGTTAGAGGCACCATTATCCCCTGTAAGACAAGAAGCAGAATTTCCACCTTTGGAATTCTGGGATCAATCACTAGAGGGAAGTAGAGCCTTTAGGAAAAAGATTATTTCTCAAGATCCATTTAGAGAAAGTTTTGATTCACAATTGAGTAGTCAACCTCCTACTCCTGACTCTTCACCATCCCCAAAACAAATCACATACCACATTGATTGGGAGAAAGGACTAGAGAATACTAGAGAGATGGAACGAGAAGCTGAAAGAGAACCTGATAGGACCTTTACCTATCCCATTCAGTTGGAGGATGATGAAACCACTATGAAGAACATTTCACCTACACACTTGCCCACATTTAGAGGAATGTCATCTAAGGATTCTGACCAATTTCTGTTTGAATTTAAAATACTATGTCAGACCTATGATTACAAGACAGATAATCAAAAGCTCAAGTTGTTTCCATCTACCTTGAAGGATGCAACAATGAGGTGGTTTATGGGATTAACATCTAATTCTATTACCAATTGGGCACAAATGGAAACTTCCTTCCTAGAAAAATATCAAGATTACTGTAGAGAAAAAATAGGAAGGAAGAATTTTTCAAAATCAAACAGGAAGAGGATGAAAATATGGAAGATTATTTGGACAGATTCCTCTTTGTGAGTAAAAGATGTGGATTTGTACTTCAAGAAGAGTTAAGAAAAACCATATTTCTCAAAGGTTTGGAAGATGAATCTAGGGAAGCTCTTAACTTGATAGGAGGTGGAAACATTGATCAATTAAGGATGAATGAAATTAAAGACATTTGTAGAAGCTATTCTAGAACAAGGGGTGGACCTAGGAAGGGAAAATCAGTGAAAAGTTTGAATCCAGATATGAACAAACTAATGGATGAATTAGAAAATTTTAAAATAGACATTTTAGTTCAATTAACCTCTACTATGGATGGATTACAAGCTAAAGCAAATGCTAAGACTGAACCATTAGCCATGTATTGTCCTAGATGTAGGAAAAAGCATGCATTAAGAGATTGTCCTCAGGATAAAATGGAAATGTGCCTTATCTGTGAATCTAGGGACCATGAGAGTAATGTTTGTTCTCTTCTTCCATTTATAAAGAATTAGCTCAAACAAACCAACACATCAGAAGAATTTTTTTTTGTCCAGAGACAACCTACCCAAGGACAGTTCATGCCAAGGTCATCTCTTAATCCTTAGATGATGCCATCGGCTGCTCAAATAGTACCACAAAGTTGGGGAAAACTACCTTGGGCCCCTCAGCCAACTTGGAATCCCTAGGATTAGGTAGGTCAATCTTGGTATGCACAAGGACATCAACAACCATGGAATAGTCAAAATAACCAGTATGCTTGGTCACAACCTAGATGGAGCCCTAGTAATTATACTCAAGGGAAAACATATCCTAATCAGAATCAACAAGCCATAATGGGTGCCCCAACACAAAATTCACAAACTGAGAATGTAGTCCAAATGCAAATGCCAGCACAACCAGTAGCAAACCCAAGAAACAAACAAACAACTCCTGTCTATAGAACAGAACCAGAAAAATTAGTTGATCTTAATGCCATGGATTGTAAGGATATTCACACTAGATCTAGAAAAATAGTTGGTAGTCCACCTGTTATCATCACTGAAATGACAGAAGAAACTGAAACCCCTGGTCTGGTTGCCCCCAACAAAGATGAAAAAGAAAGAGATAAGGAACCAGAAAGAAACTCTACTGAAACTCCATTTCCAGAGAGGTTCAAAGAAGCTATAGAAATCAAGGAATCTGAATTGGTGTAGGAACTAAGGAGACTAAATATTGAAATACCAATGATATAAGAAATTAAGGACATTCCATAATTGAACAAATTAATCAAAATGCTATGTTTGAAAAATCCTGGAAGAAAGAAGCAGTACCCCAGGACTATAAAAGTAGATGGGAAACTTGTTGATTTATTAGCAGGAAAGCTCCTACTTCCCAAATATGGAGATCCTGGAAGCCCTGTTATTTCTGTCTCTATAGGGAATAAAGATATACATAACATTTTGGTTGATTTGGGAGCAACTATAAATGTAATGACAGTGGACACTCTGAAAACATTACCGTTAACAGATATACAACCTACTAACACTATATTGCAGATGGAAGATCATTCTATAGCAAAACCAGAAGGAGTTATTGAAGATGTGGTGGTTATGGTGGAGTCATGGGAGTATCCAATTGACTTCCTTATATTGTGGCCAAAAGGTAAAACATTGGGTTATCCCATTATTTTGGGCAGACCGTGGTTAGCTACAGTTGTTCCTTAATTGATTGCAGGTCAGGTGATATGACTATTTCAAATGGTAGGAGTTCTAAAAAATTTCATTATATCCCTCTGCATGACCTTTTAATGATAATCAAGAGCAATTATGGGTTGATAATCCTGATATTAATGAGAAAAATTTGTCTTCATTGGCCATGATCACATTGCAGGATCACGTACGAGAAATAGAAGATATGATTAACCCACCATTGAATGTACACCAATCATCCTTGGAGCAGTCAGGAATAGTTCTGGAACCTACAAATTAGTTCTGGAACCATCACAGTTAGTTCAGAACCATCACAATTAGTTTTGGAACCACACCAAAAGTAATTCCCTGCAAATGAAGATAATTTCACTCCGGAGGAACAAGATTTCTCTTGGGGAGAGGAAGAATCTGTAGCTTCAACTTCACATATATACGGAGATGATGAAGGATTTCTAGAAAGCAGCAGTGATGAAGAATTTTACCTACAACAAGATAAGTATCACAATTCTTCTTACTGCCCAATGTCCAACATTTTGTCTCAAGGAACTTTTGGAGATGTTGCTACATATCATATGTTGTTGCCACATGCATGTCCACTAAATACTTTAATGGAACCCTTTCAACAAATCAGTTCATCATACACTGGAACCAAACATGTTGAAATTCAACCAGGGTAAAACTTTGAATATTAATAGCTGGTTGAAGAATGATGAAGAAGCTAAACTATTTGATGTTCTGAAAGATCATACTAAATATTTTTCTTGGGATTACAAAGATATGAAAGGAATCCACCCAAGTATCTACACTCATCACATCTATACTGAAAACATTAAACCAGTTAGGCAACCTCAGAGAAGGATTAATCCAGCCTTAAGGGATATAGTCAAACAAGAAATTGAAAAACTATTACAAGTAGGTTTTATCTACCCTATCTCAGATAGCCAGTGGGTGTCTCCTCTTGTAATTGTCCCTAAAAAGAATGGAAAATGGAGAATTTGTGTTGACTATAGGGAACTAAACAAAGCCACACTGAGATATTATTTTCCCTTACCATTCATAGATCAAGTCTTAGACAACCTTTCAGGTAAACAATACTTTTCCTTCTTGGATGGCTTTAGTGGATATAATCAAATCAGAGTTACTGCTGAAGATCAGGATAAAACTACATTTACATGTCCATGGGGTACCTTTTCCTATAGGGTATTACCATTTGGATTATGCAATGCTCCAGCAACCTTCCAAAGAGTTGTGTTAGCAATTTTTGCAGACCTAACAAATGACTGTGTAGAGGTATATATGGATGACTTCACTGTGCATGGAGATACATTTGATGATGCCTTGAAAAATTTGGACAAAGTATTGACAAGATGTGAGCAACACAACTTGTCTCTTAGCCATGAAAATGTTTGATGATGGTTGATGAAGGGATTGTATTAGGACACCATATTTCAAAAAGAGGAATTCAGGTTGATCAAAACAAAATCAGAATTATTTCAGACTTACCTGTTCCTCAAACCCCCATAGATATCAAGTCATTTTTAGGACATGTTGGGTACTATAGATGCTTTATCAAGGATTTTAGTAAAATTTCTGCCCCCATGTTTAATTTTCTTACCAAGGACTGTGAATTTCTTTGGGATGAAAAGTGTCAACATGATTTTGAAGAAATTAAAGAGAAATTAATAATTGCCCCAATATTGAGAGGACCTAATTGGGAGAAACCTTTTCATATCCAAACAGATGCCTCAAATAATTCCATTGGTGTAGTTTTGGGACAAAAAGATGAAGAAGGGAAAATGTATGCTATCTATTACCTTAGCAAAAATCTTACTCCCACTGAAAGAAATTACACCACCACTGAAAAAGAATTTCTTGTTGTGATCTATGCAATTAATAAGTTTAGACATTACATTACAGGGTACAAAATATTTGTACATACAGATCACTCAACAATTAAATATTTAATGAACAAACCAGTGGTTGGAGGTAGAATAATTAGATGGTTATTGCTTTTACAAGAATTTGATATTACCATTGTGGACAATCCAGGTAAATCTAATGTGGTAGCTGATTTCTTGTCAAGACTAACCACTATAGGGGAGCAAGATCAAGTCAAGGAAAACTTTCCAGATGAACAATTGTTTGTTATTTCAGCTGATACACCTTGGTTTGCTGATATGGAAAATTATCTTGTAACAGGGAAGTTTCCTCCTTCTTTCACCAAGAAACAAATAAAGAAGTTAATCAAAACTAGTGCACAATTAAAATGGTTAAATGGAATGCTATTTAAGTGTGGTCCTGATTTGGTTTTACGTAGGTGTGTAAGAGAAGATGAAATCTTTGACATCCTCCAGGCATGTCATGATGAACCAAGTGGAGGACACTATTCAGTGAAAAGAATAGCTCACAAGATACTTGGCACTGGTTATTATTGGCCATCTCTGTACAAAGATGTGAAGAGATATATCAGGTGGTGTGATCCTTGTCAAAGGATGGGACAACCAACCTTTACCAATGAAATGCCTCTGCAACCTCAAGTAGTGATTGAACCATTTGAGAGATGGGGGTTGGATTTTTTTGGTCCCTTTAGTCCTTCTTCACAAGGGAAGGAACATATTCTTGTGTGTACTGATTATGTGACAAAGTGGGAAGAAGTGCAGGCTTTAACAAATGCCACTGAAGAAGCAGTTGTTGATTTCCTTTGGCACAAAATTATGGTAAAGTTTGGAGCACCAAGGAGCATAGTTTCAGACCAGGGACCACAATTTATGTCTAATATGATCCAGACTTTCACAATGTATTATCAGATCAATCATAGGAAGTCATCTCCCTATCACCCACAATCAAATGGACAAGCTGAAGTAATGAACAAGAGAATTAGAAAACATCCTTACCAAAACAGTTGAAGCAGGAAGAAAGATTGGGTAAAGAGACTACCTGAAGCTATCTGGGCTTACAATACAACTTGGAAAACTATGACAGGGTTTTCACCATATGAGTTAGTCTATGGGAAAAATCCCTTGTTGCCTATTGAGTTTGAACTATAGACATTGAGGATAGCAGTCAAGGTGGGTATTGAGTTGGATGCAGCTCAAAAGGAGAGAATCCTTCAACTCAATGAGTTGGATGAATTGAGGATGGAAGCACTTCAACAGACCAGAGATAATCCAAGATCAAAGGAAACAATGACATGATACACATATCAAGAAAAGGAAATTCAAGGTAGGGGACTGGGCATTACTGTTTGATTCCAAGTACCAACAATTCAAAGGCAAGCTGAGAACCAGATGGTTAGGACCATATCAGATTGATCAGATATTTGACAATGGTTCTATTCAGCTACTTCCCATTGATGGCAGTAGAAGAACACTCTTGGTTCAATGTACATAGGCTAAAGCTTTATAGGAAGCCTCCTACTAAGGATGAATTCTTGAAGAAGATTGAAGTAGATAGAGAATTTGATCATATGGAAGAACCCAGTTCTTCCAAAATGATCAAATAATCAGATGAATAGATCCAGAATAAAGGGAAGAGAATGAAAACCAGTAAATGGTGTTCTCTTCCCCCCCAAAAAAATAAAAAACAATAAGGGAAGAGAATGAAAACCAGTAAATGGCATTCTCTCCCCCCCCAAAAAAAAGTTTCTCTCAGAGATCAATTGAAAACCAGCAATGGTGGTTGATCTTCCCAAATAAATGGTTAATTCCAAATAAAAAAAATCTTTTGAATTCCAACTATTTTTCTAACCATTTTCCTTTTTTTTTCACTTTTTAGGAATGATGAGTCATCATGATGAAGGGATTACATCATTAAGGATGGTAATTATATCTTTAACTTATTAAAGGTTAGATTAAAAGTTCACATGTGTGATTAGATTTGATTTAAAAGTTGATATGATGAGTCATCTATTGTACATCATGATTAAAAGTGAGTAATCATGAGAAAGATATTAATGGAATAAATCAGATGGCATAGTTATAATGAGTTATCATTAGTGTGGAACCAACAAAGTGAAAACTAAGTTGCAGAGAAACTTCAAGGAAGAAGTAGTGAATTAGGTTTGCATTCCGCAGCTACAACACAGAAGTTCCACAGCTAAGTACAGTAATTCTGCAGCTAAGTAATTTTGTAGCTAAATTCACCAGTTCCATAGCTAAGCGAAGAGTTCTTCAGCCAACCCACACAAGATTAAATAAGAACAAATTTGAATCACCTCTATATCATGGGGATTAAGAAGAAGTTGGAACCAGAGGATGATACCCAACTCATTGTAGATGAAGAAGTGGTGGCTATCTTCCATCAGGTAGGATGGATGGAATTTCTGAGAAAGTTTCCCAAGTATAATGACGAATTGGTAAGAGAATTTTTTATAAATTTAGAGCAATCTAGGACAAAGGTTAGAAATTTTTTTATTCCTTTTTCTGTGAATACAATAAGTAATGTATCTGGAGTGCCAATTGTGCATGTCCCAAACCCTGTCAGAGGGACATTAAAAGACCTGGTTGAAACCTTGCTGAAAAAGGGGGAAGCTGAACCCCAATATATTTACAACATGAAGAAAATCATAAAAGGGGTCAGAAGGGCCAGCTTTCCCAAACCCTTTGACAGAGTGGCATTTTGGGTAGTCAAGTATTTAACCTGTGATGGTCAATTTGGGTCGGTAGGAAGAGAAGTTCTAAAGATCCTCATATACCTTAGATATGGAGCTACAAAACCAGAATATATAGTAAACCTTCCAGGGTTTCTTTTTGACTCCATCCATACAATGGCCCAGAGGTATTCCTGGGGTGTGGGAACAATCAAACATCATGGGTTAGTGCATTTAGTGTGCCAACACCATTTCCTTTCGAAGAAAAATGGAGAGGAAATGTGGGAGAAATTTCTTAGCAAGTTTAAGCAGAGCCCTGATATTCTCAGGAGAGTAATAGCAACTCTTTCTGCTCCTACAATTAATTTGGAAATGGATGACACTGTAGAGGAAAAGAAAGAACTAGGTGGAGAGGAAATACCAAAAAGAAGAAGATCTGAAAGAAGGACTAAAACTACAGAACCAACTGTGCCTCTTGAAGAAATTCCTTCCTCTACAGTAGCTACAGGAGAGCCAATATCTGTCTCTGACAGTGACAGTTCACCAAGGCAAGAGCAAGAGGTGAAAATCAGAAGAAGCTCTAGGAGGAGACCCATTTCTGTACATTTTGAGGCTCCTCAAAGAAGGAAAATTCATAAAAAGTCTAAAGAAATTCTAGAGGAAATGAAAGATCAAGAAGGGCTAGAAAAGGAAGTTGCTGATATTTTGGGCAGCATGGCCATGACTCCTCCTAGACCAAGCCAAACAGAGATAGAAAAAGAAGATGAGAGATTTGAAGAACAAGTTCTTCAAGAATTGGGTGAACCAACAACATTGTCACATGAAGAAGAAGAGTTGGCATCTTGGAGATGAAAAGGGAAATTTCCTTTGGTAGAAGAAGAATGCTCAACTCCCCAAGAAATTTTAGAGAAAGAAGAAAAACAACAGGTTAAACAAGCTCTATTTTTGTCTAGAGTAGAACTCATTATTAGAGAAAAGGATGAGGAGTTGAATTTTCTCAAACTTAAATTAGAACAGAGAGAAATGGTTATTGAGGAATTAACAACTCAGCTCACTGACAAGACTGAGGAATTGACAAGAGCTAAACAACAGATAATGGAGAAAGAGGAGGAATGTCAAAATTCTAGAAAACAAACTGCTCTGTCAACAGTCTCTGCACAAACTGAATTAACTTATTGGCCACTTAGACAACTATGGGATGATACTTGTAGAGAACTCAGTGAAGCCAAGACATCCAATGAGGACTTGAAAAGAAAGATAGAAGAAGAGAAGAAAGAAAGAAAAGGATGGGAAGAAAAGTTTTACAAAGAAGAAAATGAAAAATTTAAATATCTTGTGAAAATACAAATGGTTTGCATGATGAGTGAGAAATTACTTGCATGCAGGAGACCTTCTCCTGCATATAGTGTGTTTTTGGAGGAACAATTCATTCGCTGGCAATTGTCAAGGATAACATGTGGTCTTCCACATGAAATAAAAGATGAAGCTGATTTCACAGCAGCCTATTCCTTAGCCAATGCAGAGCAGAAAAATATTCTCTGTGAATTCTATCTCTGCAATTTCATGTTGGAAAAGAACTCAGGTTTTATGATCAATTTGTATGTAGGGGAGAGCCAGCTTAATGCATTTCTTTTTTGTTCTCCAAAATCAGATTGCATGGAAGGAAAGGGAGTCAGAGCATCTGTTAAAGGCTAGTTCATCTGGTCTCTGTATGAGAATTCATTATGGTAAACCATCCACCTTTGCTACACATTTCAGATCCCATGCATTTGATAAAAGGTTCAAGGAACCTTATCTTGCCAATTTGCAAAGAAGTATTAATGCCTTCACCTCTTATGAAGAGGAAAATTTTGAAGATATTTATGAGGCATGTTTGAAAAGATGGGAATTTCTCATGGTGGCATTGAGAAGAAGGGAAGTAATATCTCCCACAAACTTAATCTGGAGTTTGCATAGAGCAAAATCCTTATGTATGCTAATTCCTCAGATCAATGAAAAGCACAGAGGCATATGGATAGGAATGAGAATAAGACCTCCACTCCTTCTCACCCCATGTCACCATGGCAGAACAGAGAACCACAAGATCCCACTGAATTTGATGCATGACAGAGGAAAGTAGAAGCAGGAGTAGGGTATAGTACATCTAAATTAAAGCATTGGGATATTCAGTATCAGCCATTTGACCTAAGCAATCAAATGGAATGCAGAATATATAACCCCAAATTTGAATAGTAAAATTTGTAAAGGGACTTACAAACAAGTAAGTATGGGGGAAATGATGAGGCCAAGAATATGCCCGTTAAATGTACAATAAATGATCTCATCTTACTCTCCTTTTGATTAAGTATGGCTACATTTTGTGACTTTTGTTTGATCTGATATGAGTTAGGATGTAATTGTCCATCTTTTGTTGATTATGATTCTAACATTTAAAATCTCTGTAATTCCTAACAAAGTGTTTTGGAAACTCAGTTTTGTAATGAAGCAGGTCGCAGTCAGGCGAAGAATGAAGTATGAAGCAGTTAATATGTTTTTGGGAGCATCTGTTTCACTACAATAGAGTTCAGGAACTTCTAAGCTAGTTCTAGAACTCCATTACACAGTCACAGGATTTATCACCTAGTTCGGAACTTCGAGACTTAGTTCTTGAACTCTAGTACTTAGTTTCGGAATTATCGGAATTAGTTTCGGAACTCCTACAGATAGCTCCAGAACTCTCTCGGTTAAACCTGGAATGATTTCCTTTAGTTCTAGAACTCTTCTAGAGTTCCAGAACTGATAAGAATCTATTCCAAATGGCCGGTGATTTGTCAAATCAATGATCCTATCAATCAGGAGTAGATTAGAAGACTTCCGACTCTCCATACTTGCAGATCCAAGATAATTATCACACAACTGTATGTCTAGCCATGTTCCAATTCAACATCTATTCTGGGCCTGATTCAGTTCCATCATGTCAGTGGAATAGTTACGGCCATAAATGCACCCCTGGAAGAAGTATATACATATAGACCTATAGATAGATTAAAATATATATAGAAAAGATAGAGGAATATAGAGATATAGGACGAGATAGAGATATATTGATACACAGATCCAACAAGTTTTTGTAATGCAGAACATTTTATCAATAAAATAGCCATTCTTGTTTTGAGAGAAAATTAAGTTGTTCAATCCTGTTTCAAGGCGGAGCAAGGGCCCACTCCTCCAAGAACCAGGATCCTCATTTTTATTGGTATTTATATTTTTAGCAAATAGTTTAGATATGTTAATTCTGTATCACTTTCAATTCCTTAAGTTAAAATTTGTTGTAGACTTGTCCCTGCAGGTGTTCTAGATTAAGTTCTTATTTCTTTGCAATCATTTTCCAAGAATTCTCAATTATGTGTTTATTTATGTCGTGTTTATTTCCAACAATTCATTTTTGTAAAGTGTGTTTATTTGCAAAGTGTGTTTATTTCCAAGCAATTCATTTCTACAAAGTGTGTTGTTTATTTCCAGCAATTCATTTATGTAAAGTGTGTTTACTTCCAACATGTTTTCATAGTTTGATTCCAATAAGGTTTTTAACCAAGAAGTCCTTAAGACATTGAAAAGACCCCCCATAAAATACAAAATACCTACAATCAATTACTAGATTGCCAAGATTCTTCTTGTTGCATATAGCTTTAGACACACCCCTGGTTTGAATATGACATCAATAGAGAGTTGATTAAATGAAGGGAATAACGACACCCAAGGGCTTGCCATGATGTGACTCTGAGGTCTGGATGAGGTCATATAAAGACATTTTAAGGGGGGATTGGTGTAGTGTGATTTAGCATTATATGATGTGTGACCCCGTTAGAAATGGGATACTTGCAGGACCTTGAATGTTCACTTCGGGTGTGGATGCAGACGGTATGTTTGGTACCAGGGATGGTTGATAGGCCAGTTTACTTTCTCGTTTCCCTTGTATTGTCTAGGAGCACGGGTGGTAACATTTTGAATCATGTTAATATGAGGGGAGGTGGATGAAGAGGGCATGTCATGGAAGGTATAGTGGAAATGAGGGGACAAAACCCTAGCAGTGGATAAGAGCCTTGTGAAATGAGTAGGGCACATTGACATTTGGGTGGTGGTTTTCCAACCTCTCTTATGTGGACCATGTTGATCTCAAATTTTGGAAGTGGGAGAAATGGCTATCGGGGTGGAGATACTAGTTTTTAAGTAGGTAATGGAAGAATATTTGGGGAGATTGATGAAGGTAGAATGGGGTCCTCATCAAGAATATTGTCATCATCAAAATTTTCTTCAGGAGGACATAGAGGACATAATTGGATAAGAATAGTGTTTAAAGCCTTACATTTATCTACATTGTGTCTTCGTACACAATGGTAGGTGTAAATTTTAGTTTCGTCAAACCATTTGGGTTTGGGTTTAAGCGGGTCGTAAGGTCTAAGAGGTGGTAATGTAATGACAGAGGTTTCAAGGAGGTTGGCTAGGATAATGGCTTATGACCCCACCAACGGATCTCAGTGTGAGGTGAGTGTGGGCTTGGGTAGAATAATGGGTGACTATGGCATGAGAGGTGTCACAAATGAGGGGTCTTAAAGAGAGGTAGGCTGGAGCATTGCTTTAGGGAGTGGTGCTGTCTTAGGCTTAGGTTTCTCCTTATTAGGTTAAGGAGAAACATATGAACTTGTAATGGGGGTAACAATAAGTCTATTTTCTTCAATGGAGGGCATTGGGATTTTTAATTTCTGCTGTAATTTCTTGGGTAGAGGTGAGGAAAGAGTACATGACATAGATGGAAATGTAGATGGTGGAAGGGGGTGAGTTACCCATGGGGATAATCATGGTGTAGTAGTAGTTGCTGACAGAGATCGTGTGGAAGGTGTGAGTGGAAGAGAGAAGAGTGTGATGGGTAGTGAAGAATTTATGGATGGTAGTGGTGGTATGGGTGGTAAGAAGGTCCTGGGTGATGATGGGGGTTATGTGGATCACTTGGATATATGATAGGGTCTGTGTTGAGGATGTGGGATTTTGTGTTCTTGGTTTACTGATGGAATAAGGTTGCTTGGGCAAGGTTGAGAGGTGAGGTCCTAGGATGGACGAAAGGGATGAAGGTGACAACGGTGTGGTAGGTGAGTTAGGTGTATGAGACCTAGAAGGTTGGGTCTTCCTTTTAGGAAAGGGAATGAGTTTAGTGTTGGTTTGGGAAGATGTGGGTAAATCTAATTTGATGGGTGGATGAGTAAGGCTTGATTTCAGGTTGACACCTAAGGTAGTGATAGACTTAGGTAAGGGAGATGATATAGGCATGGGTAGGTGTTTCGATATAGCATGGGTTGTGGGTAGAGGCACATGTTGGGTCATGGGAAATGACATAGAAGGTGTTCTAATACACAAGGTTATGTTTGGTTTGGTTACTTGAAAGAATTTTGGATAGATCGTGGAGGTATCGGTGAGTGACAAATACATTTGGGTTGAAGCAGGAAGTAGGAGATGTCCTGAAAGCAAGGATCGATCAACATAATCCAGGTGATCGGCCAAGTGTGAAAATGGTATTGTTGTAAGCGGGGCCAATGTGGATCAAATAGAAATCCCCATAAAATATGTTTGAGAAACATGGAAATGGTTAGCTTTAGACTTTGTGGGTAAGAGAGATGAAAGCAGGTCAGTAGGATCTCGGAAGGCCAATGGAGAATGGTCACCTAAAGGTAATGGTGTTTATACAGGATCCTCTGTGGGTAAAGGAGATGATGGGAAAGACAAGGTAGACTCTCCTTGTGATCATGTAGGGAGTTGATATGCATCATGTATGACTCAGAGAGGTGTTACTGACGACTGCTTGGTAATTTAAGAGGCAAGAGGTGGAGTGCTAATTATGGGCTCTTTCACAGGTGAAGGTGAAAATGAAGGTGGTTCCTCTATGGGCGGAGGAGTGGATGAAATAGGTTCCTGTGTAGGTAGGGGAGTTTGGGCTAGGATTTTTTCTATGGAAGGAATAGGGAGAAATTAGGAAGTAACTCATGTGTCATCAAAAATAGCGTGGACCTCACAGACATTGTTGTCATTAGTTGAAGCGTCACTAGTTTGGTTGGAAGATAGGGCATGATTAGGGAATGGTTTTTTGAAGATTTGTAGGTTTTGGTTGGTTGGTGCATTTCGGTTGTCCAAGACTAGATCTATGTTGTCTAACATTTCTTGGATGATATTTTTAAGGTGATGCAGTTACCGTCACTATGACCTTTGACACGATGATAGTTGCAAAATTCATGTTCTCTATACTATGTAAGCGTGGGGTGATCAGGGTTAAAACCACTATGTGGTTTTATAGGTGGAAGGGTAATGGAACCAACCTTAATAAGCTTGTATAAAATAGAATAATATGGTTCCCCTATTAGGGTGTACTTTCAATGTTCTCGTCTAAACTAGAAAGTTTGGATGAGAGAAAAATTAGAAGAAGGTTTGGCTTGGTTTGATGGGTTAGAGGGTCTAGCCTTGAGAACCACAATGTTAGTAGATCCTTTGGATTTTGAATAGTTGTTCTGGGGTTTCAAATATGAAGAAGCATAATTTTATTTGAACACAGTGTTTTTGTTATGTAGGTAAATTTTCTTCTCTTCAATAGCACAAATCTTCAATTTTTGTGCCATGGTGAATGCCTAGTCGTCAAATTGTGCAGAAAATTTGCACCTGTAGGGTTGGTGAGATGTGTCTAGTGCACATGCCTGAGTAAATAGTTCTATAAGCTTAGTTTGAGGGTAATTGAGAATGTGAGCTAGTTAATGAGGTTGCTGCACCAGTGAGTGACAAAGTCAGTGATAAACTTATCGTCATAATGTCGTGTGGAATAAAGATCTAGTCATGGTAACATTCTTAACAATGTTGATGGAGAAATGATCTAAGGAAGGATTGTGATACTTGATTGAATGAATAAATGGAGTGTCTTGGTATTCCATTGTACTACTCCAATGCATAGGTCATGTTAAGGATACATTGGGAAAGTCCATCGAAGGAGTAATGCATCATCGTGGGAAATCAAGTAACACCCATGTTTAAAGGAGCAAAAATGTTGTTGTAGACTCTTCTTTACTATTTAAGAAATTGAATTTTGAAATTTCCCAATGTATAGGGTATGGGGTTGAAAATGGGAATGGATGGGTTAATAGGCTCATTACAAATTTCATCTGTAGGTGAGGGAATTACATGAACCAAGAAACCAATGCTTCTAGTGGTCTGCATCTTTTCCATCATCAACTTGATGAGGTCATTGGTAGGTTGTGATAGGGGGGAGATTTCCTGTGGCATAAGGAGGTTGGATACTCAACATGTGCTAGTAGGGAGGCATTCTAGTATATGGTGATGCTGAACTAGGACAGGTTGAGAATGGGGGTACCAACATGGAGGGAATATACCTAGAATGGGTGATAGATGAGATAGAGGGTTGTTGATAGTAGGTGCATATATAGGTGAGATGGTCGTTGTGAGCTCTGGTAGCAATTAGGGGGTAAGTATTTTTAGGATAGAGAGGATGAGATTCATGGAATGGAGTAGGCAGGGGTCACTGACACCATGGGTGGTATTGTGTTGCAATGGGTATATATGAGACAATGAGAGGATGCAGTTATTGTGCTATGGTCTAGGTTGTTGACTAGAAGGAGCAAAAAATACGACAGGTGCATGAAAGATGAAACTACAGATGCTAGTCAGTCATGGTGGGTTATGGGGCCTAGCTATGAAAAATACTGTGGATCAAAGCAGGTGAGGGTAACTGTCCTACATTATTAGCGGCTGATGCAGTAGTGGGGGAATAAGGGAAGGAGAGATTGATATAGGCATGTCATATATCAACTGACCATGATGAAGTCTCTAAGTGGAAGAGTGGGAAAGGTAGAATTGTAAGGCCACGAGATTTTCTGATCAAGGAGTCATGCAAACTCTTCGTGTTCATAAAGTAATGGTGGTGACAGGTAAGATTTGGATCCATGGGTGATAGGATGGAAGGAAGTTGAGGGGACTATGTGGGAGTGATTTATGGACTAGCAGTGGAATATGAGGGTGTTAGTCTGGTTGTGAGTCAGCACCATGTGAATAAGTGCTAACCTGGTAGGACTGTATTCTGTAGATGACACAAAAAATAGTAGAAACAGAGAATAATGGGGTTCGGGAGGGTGAATCTCAGTCAATGTCTATATTTTGAAAACTAAAACATAGGCAATCATAGAAGGTCATGGATGTACCTGGTGATGGTTGAGGACAATGGGGGATTGACGTCAGTTAGGTTGACCAACTGACAGTTGAGGGAAACCGATGGTGGTTGCTATGGAAGAAAACTAGTCTCAGAATAATGGAAGTAGGAATGATGGATGTGTATCTGTGGAAACTAGTGTATGTATAGTACAATAATACTAATGGGAGAGAAAATATAATGATGCCCTGAGGGCTAAAAAATTAGAACAAAATGTAGTTTGATGAATAGCTATATCCTAGGTAAAGTAACCAAGAAATCTAGAAGCCGACACTAGTTAGGGTTTAACCGATGACGGTTAGCTAAAAATGTGAATCGGTGACGGTCGTTGGACCAATAAAATTCGGTTAACTGTGAAATTAGAAAGTAATGAAGAAAATTGATGTTTTGTGAATTAAATTAAGGTGAAGAATATCAAACTGCAGGAAACCTGAGAATGAGGATATGGGGCCCCTAACACACTCAGAAAAATTTAGTCATAATACTCCAACTATGATGGTGGAGTGTCCAAGGAAGAAGAAAAATGAAGAGTCGTAGTCCTCACACTTCAAAACATAAGACCAAGAAGAACATATAAGAAAAAGCATGATCCTAACATTGATTTTTCTTTATGTTTGTTTAGCTTATAGTTATTTAGGAACTGATTGTGTGTATTCAGAACAAAAAAATTTTTGGTTCGGAAGGACATCCTATGAAAGAAGGATATCTAGAAAGGTTGAGGTTTCAGGTTTATGTTATGGCAGGGGCAAGGCCGTCCTCTGAGATGGGGTAATGGACCTGATAGAGGCAACGAGCTAGGGAGTACCTGTTAATCCTCGGATCATGTGATTCACTGACAGGATGTTCCCAGGTAAGATGTTGTTTAAGAAAGATGTGTATATTCAATTTTTTGTGCAGTTTGGCAAGAGAGTGAGAGAGAGAGAGAGAGAGAGACAGAGAGAGAGAGAGGAGAGAGAGAGAGAGAGAGAATGTGCTTTCTACGATTGTTTGTACATCAACCATCAGCTGGGTATGACTTCCAGCATATAGGTTTCCCTCAAGTTTTAATGTGAGCTAATAATTCAATACATACAAGAAATTCAATGCAAGATTGTTTTAATCCCAAATCGAAAAGCGTGGTATTTCAATGTAGCAAAGATGATGAATAGGAGAGAGGGATGCTCTTTCACTAAATGCAAATGTAATAAGAAAGGAAGATGTGTTCTTTTTAAAAGCACCAAAAGACATGATTGTCATTTAGAGAAATTAGAAAGAAGGAGAATGATTACCAAAGAAAAATATTAATGTGGAAGCTAATTCAAATAGGAATGAAACACACAAGACTTTCAACCTAGGATATGAATAATTGCAAAAGAAACCCACAAACGATGGGTCCCCACTAGGCATGCCAATTTTTTTTGCCATTTTCTTTTCCTTTTCGAATCTGATGAAACATATAAGGTGTAAGGACCAAGGAGGAATACCTATTAAATGCTAGTTGGTTTGAATGGTTGTGCATGAGTGTTTGACTTCTCAGATCCAATGCTGATTGTGAGAGCTTCCTTTTTAGCTAGGAGGGAACTACCTGTAATAGAAAACAAGACCACAAAAAGATAGAGTTAAATGATATATGATAGTGGACTGCCTAGCAAGTGCTAGTTTTGAGAAGTGTGATACTTCCTAGATGGATGTCAATCTATTGTTTAAAACAAGTTAACATGAGAAATAATGTACATAAACAAGGTCCTACTATAGTTTATATGATTTAGGTATCTCATTGAAGTACAATAAGAAAATCCAATCACAATAAGCTAGGCTATAGTTGGATCTGAGAGATAAGGTATCTGTCAAGGTACTGGGACTGATCAGGGTAAAATTTTGGGTTATTTAGGTCAACTGGCAGGGTGATTATTGGTTTTGTTCTTGGTCAATGTGTAAAACATAGAGATTGACGTCAGCTAAATGTGACTGATGTTGGTTTAGGTAGGAAAGATGACGATTCTTAGGATGACCGAAGTCGATATGGTCAAGGTAAAAGAAACTCAAATAGATTAAATGGCAGGGGTGATCTGAGGTCCAATAAATTTTGGGAGAGTGAATGACCGAGGTCTACAAAGGTCTTAGGTATGCTCATAGAGTACTAAAAAAGGTGGGGATAGGTGATTTGGGTGAACTAACACATTGGAAGAGGCGATTTGATAAACTCATAAGATTACTTGAGTTGTTGAAGCACATAATCATGCAAAGAATGGAATTCTCAACAAGAGTAAGAGGAAATGATCCCATAACTAAAATAAACCTTGCACATTGGGAATAATCTTAGCATAGGAAGGACTCTGAGAGAGTGATGGCGGTGGTTGATCAGAGAATTGTGGTATGCAGATCAAGTAGCGGTAAATTTCCTGGTGCTCTCGTAAACTAGTTTGACTCTATGATTGTGTCCTGGTGCATGGGTCTGGAGCTGTAAATAGGATGGAGAATGAGAAAGCTTGTCATACATCTATGGTAACAGAGTATGAAAATGAAACCTTTGAAATCAGCTACGAAAGGGAATGAAATAACCGACAGATGGATCACAGAAGTTGGTCCCTGGTACTCATGGGGTGAAGGTCCAGTTATGGTGGGATGGAGCTTAGGTACCAAAAATAGGTAGACTTCCTTAGAATTTCTGCCAGAATCTCTCTACTCATCTAGGAAATGCCTCATAGATTATTTCTTGATGAATGTGGTTATGAGGGGATGCTAGGCATGATTTTCAACGAATTAGTTAATGTCTTAATTTAGTTTGTAACAATGAAGGAAAAACAGATTACTGAGGTGTTTGCTGAGGTACCCAACCATTTGGGAATCTCATCTTAATTGCATGAGCCATAACTCTCAAACAATATTTTCCTATGGATTAAGTTAATTAAAATAATATTAGTGTGGGGGTAAGGGGCCGATGGTTAGGTGAGTTTGTTCAAGTTTTGATTCAACGAGGGGTCACTTCAGGGGAGTGTGACCCAGATACCTTGTCTACCAGAGTGGTTTGAATTATAACATTGATAGCCATTATTTCATAACTAAAGATATGAAATGAATCCTTACAACCTACTTGGGCTAAAACATAAGATGAATTCTTAGAAATCCCACTGTTGATAGGTACTATATATGCAGTATCAAGAATGAACATTATATTTTCACGTATTTTTGGGACCCACATAGTTTTGTGTTTTTGTGGAGCCTAAGCACCTATAATAGATGCTAATGATTTAATGTAGTCAACAGATGAACTATGAAGTCTTAGTTAGCCAATAAAAACTTCAGGTGGCTTACTAGAAGATGAATAATACTCCATGGTGATGTGGAAATATTTGAACTCCAAGATAACAACCACCACATCAAGTGGTAAAGTAATGGGAATCTACAAGTGACTCTTCCGCGTACCCGACCTCCCGAGGTCGTGCCGAGACAGCCGGTGGGGATGGAATATGCGTGGGTATATGCAGACAAACTAGTTAGGCAATCTAATGTCTTCGACACGCACTAATGGAATTTGTGAATCTAAGGCAAAGAAGGCCCTTCTAACTTGGACTGGTGTGATAGATCAATTATCAAGGATGACTGCTCGAAGGCTCCAATCAATATTGAGCTCTAGTGTTATTCGATCTATGGGTTGTGGGATACGTGGAAAATGACCTGGGATAGTTTCGTGTATTTCTCCGGATAGGGTCATATGGTGAATATAATCAACTCTATGGACGATTCTCTGGCCTAGTCCAGAATTCTCTAGCTTTGTTAGTTGTTGTATCCAGTAAGGATAATTGTTCGATGATGATAGGTGGAAGTGGAGTAGACTGAAATACTAGTGTGCGTAGGCCAGTGTCTATGTCTAATTCTCTTATGGATTCGTTGGGCTGTGGGATTTGTGGGTCACAACCATAGTTCGTGGTTGTTGTGGTCCAGCTATGGTCATACGTAGAATCAAGTCCTGATCCCTAGTATCCAATAATCATATGCTTTCTCAGCTTCTATGTTTAGAACCAATAGTTGTGTGATTTTCTCAGAATACCTCACAGGCGTTCTTGCAACCTGGATTCTTAAGCTGGTATCTATATCTATGAGGGTGTCTCCTGTGTCTGGCTGTGGAACTAAAGGATCACACCCGAATGTTTGTTCTCCTTCAAACCCTTCTACAGTCATGTGGATGTTTTCTAGGGTAATCTGTAGTTTGGCTGATTTGACCAAGACGTATGTGCTTGGTCGTCTTCTATGTTTAATCCTCTTAACTGAGATCTGACCTGTTGGAAATCTGTTGTTGTTTGGAAGACTTGTATCCTAAGATTCTGGTCAATATCAGTTATTGCTGTGAGATTGGGTTGAGGCACGATTGGCTCGAAAATGTATTCCCTGGGCTCCCTAGGTCCCGTAATTGTCATACAAAAGCAAGTAATAAAACAAACTATAATAAAGTGAAATCTAAGTAGTATATTTCTAGCATATATGACTTCTTTTTGTATTTTCTGATGATTTATATGAATTTAAGAAAGCAGCTATTTAAAATATTTAGAATTGACAACTAAACTAATAATTTAAAACAAACAAAATAGCCGAGTGTAGCTATTTGTCTGTGCAATTTGTATATCTATTCTAAACAATGAAATAACTAATCTATTTGCAAGATTCTCGATCCTACCTCAGAAGTGAGGAGTGAATCATAGTTTCTCAGAAACTATCAATCCCCACAGCTTCCCTGGCAATATCGAGAATAGAATTTACTGAAATAAAGCGATTAACTACTCTATTTGATATGATTCTAACTAGAACTTTGAAAGTTAGAACCTGGATTCCGCAGAACAGTGGCGAATCCGATGGTGTGTGTGATCTTGTCCCCTCAGTATGATCTCTTCGTTCTTTGTGTTCACGTAGATCCAGAAAAGCGTGTAATGCTTGCATCAACAGGAATAGGTGTTTGGAACAAGGGACAACCTTCAGAATGCAGACAGAATAGAACGCGGATAGGAGAGGGATAGCGCAAGAGTACAGAGCTTGGCTTATGCAATTCCTAGCGGGATCTACTGCGAATCATGCAACATAATGCGTCCAGAACCTGAAACTATCCTGTTTGAAGAGAAAAACCTGCAACTTTAATGGCTTCCTAAGCTATTCTACTGTTTGCACAATGGATGTGGCTTACCAAGATAAAAAAATGCTAGCAACACTGTTTGCACAAGCTGGATATGTGGCTTACCAACAGCTGGAAATTCAATGCAAACTAAGCATGTAATGAACTAAACTATGTGGCTTACTAAAGCAAAAGATGGAAAACTATGGCTTCTAAACTAACTACTAAAAACTGAACTATGAAAATGAGAGATGAAAGTGAAAAGGGGCAGACCATTTGCTTGAGCACAAGCCATGCATTTATAGGAATTCAATCACCCAAAAATCAAAACCAAACTGAACTCCTAAACAATAAACAAAGGAAAAACACTATTCCAGGGGACCAAAAACATAAATGCATGCTCAAGTCGGCAAGGAAAAGCTGGTGAAACGTTGATATTTCACGTGAGTTGCGTCAAAAGAACGTTCTGGAAAATGCGTAAAGGACCGCCGCTATGAGCAGGGCGGCGGTTACAGGACCGCCGCCCACTTCAGGGCGGCGGTCACGAGACCGCTGCCCAGTCAGGGCGGCGGTTTCGTCACTAAAGATCAAAAGGCCAAGAAAAGAGGGAAAAAGGGGAAAACAAAGCACGCGGGGGCTAAGCGGGGCATGCGGGATGTTAACGCATACTCCGAGGAGCTTTTCTGGATCCCGAACACCTTGTGAAGAGACCTGTATCATCATTGGGGCACTTATTACACTGTTCCGCAGTACAGTACCTTACAATTTTGGGTACGTACATATTGCCCCCTCGGAGAAGCGTTTTAGCCATGAAGAGGCATAAAACGGTGGGTCCGAGTATGGCAGTCCCGAAATGGGAAGTTAGAAGTTATACCTTACACGTCCGTGTGTTGAAATGACGCCATCCAAAATTCCCGCTACCTGCAAAATGAAAAGAGAACTCAAGTGCAGATAGATACAATAATTTGGAAAATAAACGCTAAAATAATAGGGAATGAGAACGTACCATTCGTGCGGGGATAGGAACTTACCTCCATCAGCGCTCCAAACCTGTGAAAAAGTCATTTTAAAACGAAATCAGGGCGATATATATATGAAAGTGGGCCCATTTTCCTATTCATTTGCGCGAGTTGATTTGATTGTTTTTGAGCTCTGGGACCCACGGTGACGGTTTCTTGCGTGAGTAGAGTCAAAACGTCCGCAGCGAGATCGTGATCATGCCTCCACGTGCGGAACACCGCCCTGCTAGATCACAGGTTGGTTTTCTTCAATTTTGTGTTTTTCCCCCTCTTTAAATTTGAAATGTTAAATTTTTTGTAATGGGGGGGTTATTTTTGAAAATGTTAGGTTCAAAAGGTCCACCTAGGGGGGGCGCCTACTGGGTAGGCTCCATTTTTAGGTTAAATGGGCTTTTTTTGCTTGTTTTAGGCTTTTTAAGATTAAAAACCCGCGTGGGTTTTCGGACCACGACCGCCGCCCTGGCCAGGGCGGCGGTTACACAAACCGCCGCCCTATTCACGGCGGAGGTTATACGACCGCCGCCTTTAAGGCGGCGGTTACAAAACCGCCTCCCTGCTCAGGGCGGCGGTTTTGCACAAAATGCAAAAGAACTTATTTTGAGATTTGCACTTGTATTTTTTGCACTTCTACGTGTTTTTATGACTTTCTTGGTATTGTTCAGATATTAACTTGCTCTGTTTTGTGTGTTTTTGGGTGTATGCAGGCGAGGGAGGAGTATATTAGATGGAGCCGAGAGAGAGAGTGTGATTGGCTCTCAGGGGTACTGGATGCCCTCTCACAGGACGAGGAGGACACATTACAGAGGGCTGGTATACTGCGTATATCGCGCGTGCCTCATGTCGCACCATCTAGTCACATCCTTTGTGACTTATTTTCATATTGGGATGCAGATCGGAACACCTTCCGACTGCCAGGGGTCCGTGGTGAGTGGACCATCACTTTGGAGGATGTCTACCGTATTCTGGGGGTCCCGATCATCGGGAGGAGACTCACATTAGAGACAGCAGGCTCACGGGCACAGATTGCACAGTGGGCAGCATACATGGGAGATGCAGCTATCTCCACGGGGTCGAAGAAGGGAGTGAGAGTTCGATCCATTCCTTCTTTGCCCATCCCCGTATTTTGACAGGCTATTATGGGGATCCTTGCCTCGAGACTGATCGGGGACAAGGGAGGGGATACTTTGTTATACTGCTGGGCCCCCATCATTGCACAGATAGAGGGGCATGGCCGGATATACGCCTGGGGTGCAGATATTCTGGGGACCACCTACCATGATTTATACAGGGTGGTCCGTTTACAGGGACAGTCATTGAGCCACCCAACTCTAGTCATGAGTTGGGTGTATGAGCATTTTATCCCTTATGGCAGAGGCGTGGAGGTGGCAGATCCTGGGGCTGTGAGGGCAGCCAGATGGACAGATATGTCGGTGCTTAGAGCACCTCACCAGCCAGTTGCCTCCCTTACTACAGCAGACATGGAGGCGACACCGTACCAGCTTATGGCCGGTATATGGGGAGAGGAGACTCTTACATTGATCTCTTGCTCCACCACAGGGCAGCTCATCGACCGAGTGGGACGAGTGGAGGTACATCCTTTTGGCAGGGTTCCTCAGCAGTTTGGCCTTCCATATATGGGCATGCTTCCCCCAGTGGCGCCAGTTTATAGATCAGTTCGCGAGGCCAGAGGGGGGCCTAGAGGCCGAGGTTGGACAGTGATCACTCCTGGCATTCCCATTGCAGCCAGGAGGATAGTTCGGGCTAGAGGGAGAGCTGGTGCGCCTCGGGCACCTTTGCTTCAGATTGCTGCGGGTCCTGCTCATAGCAGCGATGACCCTATAGATATTGACTCCGATTCTGAGGAGCTTACAGAGGGAGGGTCGGAGGAGCAGACTGATGACAGTGATCCTGAGTGGCATGACACTCAGGATATTATGCGGGCAGAGAGGGCTGAGCAGAGTGCAGAGAGGTGACTCTAGCTTCAGAGCAGCCACTCTCCCAGGGCCATGGTGGAGAGGATGAGTCAGTTGTGGGGCGACATGTTGCCCCTACTACAGGAGCAGCCCCTCAGTCGGCAGCGGCATCCGCGGCGGGTGCTGGCCCCAGCGACCCATCTTGGAGGCCCGGTGATCCGAGTAAGTTATCCTTTCTTCCTTTCAATGTTTGTTTAATTTAGGATTTGTTTTAATTGCTATCTCTCCTTGTGTTTTTATCTTGTATCTTTTAGCCTCTTGCCTAGTTTCTAATTCATTTTTCTCCTTTGTTTGCAGAGACTGTTGACGAGTGGCGGGATCTGATCCGCAGGGTATGTACTGATTCCCTGATGATCCCCATGGATAGGACCCGTGCGGAGCTATCCGTAGATGCCGGGGAGCCCTCAGCAGCCGGTAGGCATACCGATGTCTTCGCTCCTGTTTGGCACGTGGCCAGGATGGTGTCGACCCTCCGTACAGAGTTGGCGGGCTATAGGACAGCTGAGCGTCTTATGAGGAGCCATTCTCGTGGTGAGACCGCGGCTGCCCCTCAGGACCTTGAGCCCTCCATACATTCAGAGCACCGGCGTAGCCGGAGTCCTAGGCGAGGGCGCGCACCTTCGGAGGGATCGCGTAGGGGTTGAGAGGCCACTTGGCTCCTATGTATTTTGTACTATAGATTCTTTTGTATATCACGGGCTCTTTGAGCGTTTTGACCATGCCTAGTGCATGATGGCATTGTATATAAACATTGATTATTTATATATATGCATTCGTTTTTGGATCAAAAGTTTGTCACTCATGCTTTCCCTTTCCATTTCCAGTTTCCTTGTATATACTACGATGTATGTTTATATGCTTTCTAGAATGTATGCAATGGAAAACAGATGATGCAAATGTTTGCTTTCTTTTTGTGTTTCATGATGCTGATACATGATAATGTAGATATATTGTGATTTTGAATCTTAGCTTCTGTGAGCAATTTGGATACCTCATGTTTGTTTTGGCAAAGTGATGAAAATAACCAGTATGATGAACAGATTAACTTGCCCCACTCCTAACTCCACGCAACTAGTAAGATGCGAGGGCTCATCACCAAGAGCCAAGAAGGGCGCAAGTTATGAAATGTGGTGAAATGATAGTGATGAAAGACAGACAAAGCTTTGGTGGAACCAAATTGGAAGCTACAAGCTTACTCCACCCGAGTGACTTCATAGTTTTGGATGCAACTTGCTTTGCAGTTTATCCAGACTTAGACCCGTAGATGGCCACATAGTAGACAAAATCTGGGTTTTTAGGATTTTTAACTCTTTGGGATTTTGAGCATCTGTTCCATTTGCTTTTGACTCAAAGTTTGAAAGTTTGAATTGTTTGCGTATGACCATTTACGTTTATTTGTCAAGAGGACCCCCTACACTTTGCCCCATGCTACTAGTAAGAAGCGTGGGTTTATCACCGTGGGCAAGGTATAGGCGAGTAAGGGCATTTCCATCCTTTCCCAACCCTACGTCACTAGTAAGAGATGCAAGCTCATCACCGAAGGTTGGTGGGGCAAGGAAATGTGTAAAATAAAATTTTCTGTTTAATCACTTTTTGACTTGTTTATTAGAGTAAAAATGTCAGTATGTGCTTATTTCCAAAGAGATGTATATATGGGATAGATGTGACACCATGAAGCTTCTAGAACAGACCATAGGCAAGACACCTATCCTAAGAAGAAATCAAAGCGAGAATAAACTTGCAGATCTTGGTATGGTTACCGTTAAGACTTCGTCATGTCTGATTTTATTTGATAAAAGATTCTAAAGCGATTGATGATATTATGAAAATGGAGAGATATGATTAAAGAGTTTTATGCCAACAACATCATGAGTTTGCAATGAATTGCTTTGAGAATAGATTCCTTGATCACAATTTGTGTAAGAAACAAGTGGACAAAATGATCTTAATCTATATGAAAATGCAATGTAGATAGTTATATAGGTAGTGTTAGCTACTTACGCGTAGAAACATTTGAGGTGCAGGGAATTGACTGTTTCGCCAAACTCCTCACCTTCTAGCGTACATAAGAGGTATGCACCATTTCCATAGTCCTTCATTACTCGGTATGGGCCCAACCATTTGGGCCGGAATTTCCTTCCTTCGCCGGTCTTCTTGTCAATCCGGCTGTCTAGTCTTAGAACTAGATCACCTTCGTATATGTCACGTTCATAGACCTTCTTGTTATACTGCCGGCACATCCGGTCAGCATAGACTCTATGTCGCTGTTCAGCATCTAACCTAGTTTCATCTAGGCTTTCTAGTTGGGAAAGACGTGCTTCTCTGTAAGCGTCTTCATCCAGAATCCCTTGTAGTGAAATGCGGAGACTGGGTATTTCAACCTCAAGTGGGAGAACTGCTTCTGCCCCAAATACCAGCGAGAAAGGAGTTGCTCCCGTTGGTGTTCTTATTGAGGTTCGGTGGGCCCACAAGGCCGGATATAACTTCAAATGCCAATCTCGTTTGTTTTCTTTCACCGTTTTAAGGAGAATGGCTTTCAGTGTTTTGTTTGTTGCTTCAGCCTGTCCGTTGGCTTGGGGATAATACAAGGAAGCCGTATGATGGCTTATCTTAAATTTATTGCATAGTTCACGAACCTCTTCATTCTTAAAAGAAGTTCCATTATCAGAGATAATGATTTGCGGGATACCGTACCTGCAAATGATTTGGTTCAAAATGAACTTGGCGATTACAGAACCAGGTACAGTAGTAAGAGGCATGGCCTCCACCCATTTGGTAAAATATTCAGTGGCCGTGATTATAAAATTATGGCCGTCTGTGGATGAGGGAGAGAATTTCCCTATTAAGTCTAGACCCCATGTAGAAAAGGGCCATGGAGTAGCGATTGGTTGCAGAGCTTGTGCTGGCATGTGGATCTCATGGGAGAATTCTTGGCACTTATGACACCTGCGTACAAACTCTATTGCGTCATGTTCTAGAGTGGGCCAGAAATAGCCCATTCGATGTATTTTTCGAGCAGTGGCATGGCCACCGAAGTGGCCTCCACATATACCGCTGTGGGATTCATGGAGAATCCTCTTGGACTCTTCTGTGTCGACACACCTTAGGAGCATTCCATCGAATGCTTTTCGATAGAGCACTTGCTCTATAATGACGTATTTAGCTACGATTATGCGTAACCGCCTTCTTTGTTGTGGTGTAACTCCTTCTGGGTACGTATGGTCCATGATATAATTAATGATATCAGTGTACCAAGGACACTCAGAGATAGCGGGTCGGGTTTCGATGTAGTATACGCATTCATCTGGAAAATCTAAATCTACTAGATCGCCTCCATCTAATGGGTTATCAGCTAACCAATCCGCAATGATTTGTCCTTTAACTGACTTCTGATTTACAAATGTTAATTCGAATTCTCCCATTAAGGTTATAAAACGTCCAGCCTTTTTAGACAAGGACCCTTGTGTGAGGAAAGTTCGTAAATGGTCCGTTTTTACCATGACCTTCGTTTCTTGATTCAGCATATAATGTCTTAGGCGTTTAGTAGCAAAGACTATGGCAAGGCATTCTCGTTCTGCCTGTGTATAGCGTGTTTCATAGTCGAGCAGTGTTCGGCTAATGAAATAAATTACACGTTCTCTCTTGTTATCGTCTTCTTGGGCCAACATACAGGCCAACGAGACATTGGTAGCTCGTGAATATAAAATTAACGGGCGATCTAGCTTAGGTGGCATTAGCGTAGGTGGTGATAAAAGGAAACGCTTAACTGCTTCAAAAGCTTCATTGCAGTCTTCGGTCCAATCAATGCTATAGTATTTCTTGAGTAAATTGTTGATTGGATGAATGGCGAAGCTTAAGTCCGGGATGAATCTTCGGATCGCACCCAGCTTTCCTAGAAATGATCTGATTCCAAATTCATCCGAAGGTGGAACCATTTCGAGGACAGCCTGAATTTTGGTTGGGTCAACATCTATTCCTCGTGACGATATGATGTAACCTAGGAGCTTCCCTCCTGTTACACCAAAGACGCATTTCTCTGGATTTAGCGTGACTCCGTATTCTATTAGACGTGAAAGAATGACGCGGAGTACTTCGGGATGGTCACAACGCTTCTTGGCTTTAGCCAATAAGTCATCTACGTAAGATTCCATGATTTTATGAATTAGATCGTGAAATATGTATGTCATGGCCCGCTGGTACGTAGCACCGGCGTTCTTGAGACCGAATGGCATAACAGCATAGCAATAGGTTCCCCAAGGAGTTATAAACGTGGTTTTAGCTTGATCTTGCTCAGATATTCTGATTTGATTGTATCCCGAGAATCCATCCATGAGAGACAAAAGTTCAAAACCAGCTGTTGCATCAACAATAACATCTATGGATGGTAATGGGAAGTCGTCCTTAGGACACGCTTTGTTGATGTCTCAGAAATCTATGCAGATGTGTATCCTTCCATTCTTCTTGAGAACGGGAACGATGTTAGATACCCATTGGGAGTAGTCGACTGGCTTGATGAATCCTACCTGAAGGAGTTTTATTACCTCCTCTTTTACCATGAGAGCTACTTTGGGCTTCATGGGTCTTGATTTTTGTTTAATTGGCTTTGCATCTGATTTAGTGACGAGGTTGTGCACCGCAATGTGGGGTGCGACTCCTGTCATCTCCTTATAATTAAATGCAAATGCCTTCTGATGTTCTTTGAGGATCTGAGTATGTATTTCCACTTCTTCTGGGGTTAACGAAGATCCTAGTTTCAAAATTCTTGGTTCGTCTTCTGTCCCGATGTTGACATCGATTGTTTCTTCGATCAAAGAGGCGTTACCCTCTTCGAACTCAGGTGGTGCTGGAGGTAAATCCAAATCATCCCCATTTTCTACTGCGTATATGCTAGGTTCCATTTGTGAGGGAAGATCCGTTATGGGATTTCCGAAGTAGGAAGACGAATGTGGAATTTGGGATAAATCTAGCATATGATAGGAGAGATGTAATGCCGCATAGGCGTTTAAGTATTCCAAAGTGGCCATATCATTATCAACATGGTCTGGGGTGGTAGATTCACTTCCGCTTGAAAGGGGATTTGTCATTATTTTTATCAATGGTTCGTCACGAATGGACACTGTGAAATGAGTATCTTCTAACTCATTGCTTGGAGTAAAACGTGATGCTGAAGTTGCTATTGAATCAGCGAGAAGATTTTTCTCTCGCGGGATTGCTTCAATGGATATGAAGTTAAACGCCTTGCTTAAATCTAATACGGCATTTTTGTAAAGTTGCAAATGTTCGGCTTTAGTTTCATATACCTCAGAAACTTGATTTGTCACTAATTGCGAGTCTCCTAAGACTCTGATGTTATCAATACCAATTCTTTTGGCTAAGGTGAGGCCAAGGAGGAGGGCTTCGTACTCAGCGCCGTTGTTTGTGCATTCAAAGTTTAACTTAAAGGCAAATGGGAGGACTTTCTCCTCGGGCGAAGTAAGAATTATACCTGCCCCCGCTCCATAACGGCATTTAGCTCCATCGAAATGGAGAGTCCAATACTTAGCCTGGGAGTATAGATGTTGGGGCATTTGCTGTGTTTGCGCACTCTACTTCTACCATACAGAGATCCTCTGCTGGAAGGGAACCAACACCTAGGGAATATCCTATGCCTACTGAATCAAATGGTAAGAACATTGGTGAATCTTGTTCTATCAACTCAACGATTTTTGCAGTAGTCCCTAATGATACTGTTTCTTTAGTTTTATCTTTAGGGGTTGGAATTGTTTTGGCTATGCTGGTAGTTTCAAGATCCGTTGTAGGTACCAACTTTTCCTCTGGTTTTGGGTCAGTGGGTTTATTAAGTTGGTTTGTTGGAAGTTCAAATTCTGAGTGCACACCTGGTCTTTTCTTTAAATCAGCTAGGTGCAAATCGAAAGGTTTTGGATCACCTTTGGCTACAAATACCTTTCCTAGATGCAAGAATCTTACTTCTTGAAATAAAGTAGAAGGGATTGCCTTCATTCGGTGTATCCATGGTCGGCCGAGGATCATATTATAATTAGTTTCCCGATCTATAATATAAAACTCAGTCAGGATTGTTTTGGGCCCTAAGGTGACCGGTAGTATTATAGTTCCTATCGAAGTGGCTTTAAGGCTATCATAGCCTCTTAATGTATTTCGAGTAGTGGAACAGTTTGTTTCCCCATATCCTAGTTTTTGGAGGAAAGAGAAAGGGACTATGTTAACTGCGGCCCCATCGTCAACCATTGCCCGTTTTACATAGTTATTATAAACCCATACTTGTAAGTGTAAGGCTGGATCACCTCGGCGTGCGATCTCAGCATCTGTGGGCATTTTACTTATTTCGAATATGAATTCGACATCCTTGTCTGGCTGCCCCGGAGGGTGGATATCAAAATCTACGTGATTTACTTGTGTTTCAGGAGGTGGAGTGATGTTAATTAGATGGCCTAGACCTAATGCTTCTAAAAGAGCAGCTCTGTGAGGGGGAGAGTTCTTTAGTAAGTCCAAAAATGAAATGTGTGAGAAGGTCTTTGTTAGGTCACTAATTAAATCATAGGCACCGATGGGTTTTTCTACTATTTGCTGACTCTTATCTGTTTCTGGCAGATGACTTGGGCTCGGTTGAGAGAAATACTCTCGTGTTCTTGTTATAGCTTCGATAGGTAGTTCAGCGTCTAATTCTACCAAACTGACTATCTTGGGTCTCGGTTGAGCTCCTAACTGTGGCGCAACTGATGGATTTAATGAAGTCAAGGCTTCATGATCATTGTTTCCTGTCATTGCACCTTTGTTTGTTCCAGTTGGATTCAGCCTATTGCTATCATGATTTGGGAGTGGATCGTTAAAGATCTTGAGGGGAGCATTCTGAGGGGAAACTGCCCCTGCGAGCGTATTTGGTGGTGATGAGACGGGATCTGCCAAAAACAAATCTGTGAAGAACTGTCTTTGTTCTTCTGGTAAACGTTGCATGAATTTATTGTAGTCACGACACGTTCTAGTATCATGACCCCGAATTTTGTGGAAACCACAATAAGAATTGGGATTGTAATTCCTGTTTTGTTGGTTTGGTGTGTATTGTGGCCTAAAATTCTGATCAAACTGTTGCCTATTAGGATTAAAGTTTTGGAATTGTTGTTTCTGGTTTTGCTTTGGTTTTGATAACCAAATGAGTTTTGGCTTGGCCCTTGTATGGGATTTTCCGTTGTTGTTGTTGTTGTGGATGGTTAAAATCCACTGTATTGATTGTCGGGGTAAAGTTGTTGTTTCGTTGGTTGTTTGTTTGTGACGGAGTATTAACAACATTTACCCTCTTGGGCTGGTCGGTTACCCCATCCGTTGTTACCCCACGATTTTTGTTAAGGATTTTGGGTCCTTGATTGACATTTGTAGTGGGATAGTTGTAGTGTTTTGAGTGGAGGTGATTAACCTCCCGTTTGTTCCATATGTCTTACGACCACTATCTATCGCTGCTTGGTCTATTCGAAGAGCGCTCTCAAGTACTTCATCGTAAGTTCTTAGTGGGAACTTCTGGACTTCTTCCTTCACCTCTCTGCTGAGAGAATGAAGGAATAAATCACATAGTTCCATCTGATCCATGTTTGGAGCACTTGCTGAAGAATAAAGAACTGTACGCCACCTCTGGATGAAATGGGCGACAGATTCGTTGTGTTCTTGTTTGATGTGCAAGAATTCCCTGATTCCTGTTCTCAACAGTTTGTTCATGTCGAAGGCTTTGATGAACTCTGACACGAGTTGTTTAAATGAATGTATGGAAGCCTCAGGTATTCTGTAATACCAATCGAGAGCAATGCCTTCCAAGGTTTTGGGGAATATTTTAGCAACAACCCCATCCCAAGGGAGCAATTCTCGTATGGCTGTAGCGTAAGCTTTGATATGTGCATTTGGATCTCCCTCACCCTTGAACTTGGGTAAATCAGGAAGAGGTCTTAGAAGCATGACGCTTCGTATGGTGAAGTCTAAGGGTTCCTTTAGATATTCTGAATATGTCCCTATCGCATAGCTTTCGACCATTGATGGTGGTTGCTGAGGGAGTGGTGGTGGGATAGGTTGTTGATATGGTGCAGCGTATGCGTTGGCAGGGGCATAGGGATGTCCTTGTGCTTGAGCAAAAATGCCGGGAGAGGAGAACATATCTCCTTGTGGTGATTTGGAGTACATGTTTAAGTATGACGGGGTATTGTCAAGGAATGGATTGTTTGACACTAGACCGGGAGGAATAGTGTTAGAGATGATGGGCCTTGTTGGCGTTTGTTGTGGATAGTGAGGTGGCATGCCTAACGTGCCTACTCCTGTGAGGAGATCTACTTGGCCAGGGTGGTATGGAGGATTGGAACTTCCTGTTTGCATGAACGGAGAATTTTGACTTGCTTGAGCAAGTTCTAACCCTCTCACTTTTTCTACTAACGTTGAAATGACTTCATTTGGTGAAGTCACGGTGTTTTGCCTTAGCGTCGTTTGTTGTATACCCTGGTGTTGTATAGGCATGTGATATCCTATCATGAACTGATCGCTATCTTGCCAAGTTTCTCCGAGAGTATTTCCTATATGCAGTGGCATAGAGGTATTTTCTTGAAAAGAGATCTCGGGTTGTATTTGTAAACCTCCTATAGGTGGGTACATACCCCGAGAGCGTTGTTCACTCCTAGGATAACGTATTGACTGTCCATCATCTAAGACCAGGTATGGATCTGATTGCCTACTAATTTGTGGTCTAAGTAGCATCTGAGGAGACGAACCAGATTCTCCGGTAAACGTCATATTGTTCGAGCCTGAAGGCTCTGTTTGTTGCGTTCGAGGGGGTTGATCTAACTCCTCAGTTTGAAAAGATGAACTATATCTGATTCTTGGGGTTTGTGTTGACAACTGATTAGTTGAATAGTTGTCACCCCATACTGAGAGCGAGGGTGATGATTGCCTATTCTGTTGGGCGTAGTATGCCTCAAGACCCAAGAGGGGTCTGCCATATGCATCGAATCCTGACATATTCGGGGGGTATATGAATACCCGCAGAATAATGGGAAGGAGCGAAGGTGATTTGTGACAGAAGTGAAACGTGATATTATGACTCCGAACGAGAAAGTAGGAAGTTTTACGTCAGCTTCAGTAATTTCGTTTGTTTCACGTCGGGTTCACCAATTTTGTACGCCGGAAAAGTGACAAGGCGAGCGTGGGAATCTACAAGTGACTCTTCCGCGTACCCGACCTCCCGAGGTCGTGCCGAGACAGCCGGTGGGGGTGGAATATGCGTGGGATGCAGACAAACTAGTTAGGCAGTCTAATGTCTTCGACACGCACTAGTGGAATTTGTGAATCTAAGGCAAAGAAGGCCCTTCTAACTTGGACTGGTGTGATAGATCGATCGGCAAGGATGACTGCTCGAAGGATCCAATCAATATCAAGCTCTGGCATGATTCAATCTATGGGTTGCGGAATACGTGGAAAATGACCTGGGATAATTTCGTGTATGTCCCCAGATAAGGTCATATGGTGGATGGTGAATACAATTGACTCTACGGATGATTCTCTGGCCTGGTCCAGAATTCTCTAGCTTCTTGGTATCTATATCTATGGAGAGGTGTCTCCAGCATGGCGTTATGGCTGTGGAACTAAAGGATCACACGAAGGAAGAAGTTTGTTCTCTTTCAAGAAACCCTTCTAGGAGTCTGAAGGGTTTTTCTAGGGTAATCTGTAGTTCTGGTGATGGACTTGACCAAAAGTACATGTGGCTTCACGTTTGGGTCTTTCTATGTTTAATCCTCCATGAGATCTGATCAGGTGCGGAAATTTGGAAATGTTGTTGTTTCGGAAGACTTGGATCCTAAATTTAGTCTATATCAATTATCGTTAGAGTATGCTATTTTTTGGGTTGTGGCACGATTGGCTCAAAATATTATTCCCTGGGCTTCATATTCCCCTATTCATGGAAAAGTCATACCTGGAAATGCGAAGCATAAACGAAAATCGAACTACTTCTAGCTCTATGGTCTGTGGGTGATCAATTCCCAACAAGTGAAGAAACTATTTAAATATTTAGAATATGACAATCTAAACAATGCAAATTATTTATGAGTAAAACTATGAGTTTGGTTTCCTGACTATTGAAGGTAAGAAAGATAGCTAATCTATTTCAAGTTTTCTTTGAAACAGGTGAAAGGCAAGTTCTCATATTTTTAGGAATCAGACAAAAATTTTGAGTCTGAATGTATTTGGTTCGAGAATGGAAAGTAACTGAATCGTTTCGGTTATTTGATTTTTGTTTGTTTTAGAGTTAGTTCAAAACTCTGGTTTTTCTGTTTTATCAGATATCAAGGGTTAAATATTGCTTTTTCTTAAATTAGCATCCTAGGAAGCTGTAAGTTGATCAGAGAAACTACAAGCTGAAGGATTCAAGAGAAGCCAAAAGCCTGTATATATGTTGTTTAGATTTATTTTCACATAGTTCCCTTTTAATTCACTTCGGTTTCTTTGAGAAAGAGAACATTGTGTTTGTTTTAAATGTTAGTTCTAGTTTCGATTTAAATATGAAAAAATACAGGAAGGGGAATCCCAGAGAAATACAATTTCGAGCCAATTGTGCTTGTAATTTCCTGAGAATGTCTTAGATTTTCACAACATATAGGGCAATAGTCACACTTTAGACCAGAATTCTTAGAATCGAAGAATCTTCAAACATACAACATGATTTACAAATGGAATCAACAACAAGCTTCCAGTTGAAGTAAAGAGTTAAATATAGAAGAAGACCAAGGCACACACGTTTTGGTCAAAATCAGCCAAACTGAACAGATTACCCTAGGACCTCTTTTCAACGGGGATCCACATGACTGTAGAAGGGTTTGAAAGAGAACAAACCTTCGGGTGTGATCCTTTAGTTCCACAGCCAGATGATGCAGGAGACACCCTCATAGATATAGATACCAGCCTTAAGAATCAAGTGTTGCACCCGAGAACACCTGTGAGGTATTCTGAGAAGATCACGCACAATGTTGTTAGTTCTAAATATAGAAGCTGAGAAAGCATATGATTACTGGATACTAGGGATTAGAACTTGATCTCTACGTATGACCATAACAGGACCGCACAACAAAACAACGAGATCTACGGTTGGTTGTGATCCACAAATCCCGCAACCCAACGAATCCATCAGAGAATTAGATATAGACACTGGCCTACGTACACACTAGTATTCAGTCTACTCCACTTCAAGATTCCACCTATTATCATCGAACAATTATCCTTACTAAAGATAAGCGGCTAACGAAGCTAGAGATTCTGGACTAGGCCAGAGAATCGTCCATAGAGTCGACTATATTGCACCATTCATCCATACATATGACCTTATCAGGGAGAATACACGAAACTATCCCAGGTCATTTTCCACGTATTCCACAAACCCATAGATCGAATCACGCCAGAGCTCGATATTGATTGGAGCCTTCGAGCAGTCATCCTGATGCCGATCGATCTATCACACCAGTCCAGTTAGAAGGGCCTTCTTTGCCTTAGATTCAAATTCCACTAGTGCGTGTCGAAGACATTAGATTGCCTAACTATTTTTGTCGTGCATCCCACCATATTCCCATCCCCACCGGCTGTCTCGGCACGACCTCGGGAGGTCGGGTACGTGGAAGAGTACTTGTAGCTCACTTTTCCGGCATGAAACAAAACAAGCTTTAATCTCTTTTCTAATCCGACCAACAAAATTGGTGAACCCGACGTGAAACAAGCGGGGTGACAACTTGTTGAGAAGTATACTTTTCATCTTCACGCCCATTTCTTTCACACATCACCTTCGCTCCTTCCCATTATTTCTGCGGGTATTCATATACCCCCCGAATATGTCGGGATTCGATGCATATGGCAGACCCCTCTTGGGTCTTGAGGCATACTATGCCCAACAGAATAGGCAATCATCACCCTCACTCTCAGTATGGGGTGACAACTATTCAACTAATCAGTTGTCAACACAAGCCCAAGAATCAGATATATTCGTCTTTTCAAACTGAGGAGGTTAGATCAACCCCCTCGAAAACAACAAACAGAGCCTTCAGGTTCAAACATATGACGTTTACCGAGAATCTGGTTCATCTCCTCAGGATGCTACTTAGACCACAAATTAGTAGACAATCAGATCCATACCTGGTCTTAGATATGAACAGTCAATACGTTATCCTAGGAGTGAACAATGCTTCTCGGGGTATGTACCCACCTGTAGGAGGTTTACAAATACTACCCGAGGTCTCTTTTCAAGAAAATACCTCTATGCCACGGAGTAACATATAGGAAATACTCTCAGAGAAACTTGGCAAGATAGCGATCAGTTCATGACAGGATATCACATGCCTATACAAACCAGGGTATACAACAAACGCCGCTAAGGCAAAGGATACCGTGACTTCACCAAATGAAGTCATTTCAACGTTAGTAGAAAAAGTGAGAGGGTTAGAACTTGCTCAAGCAAGTCAAAAAATTCTCCTGTTCATACAAACAGGGGAAGTTCCAATCCCCCATACCACTCCTAGCCAAGTAGATCTCCTCACAGGAGTAGGCACGTTAGGCATGCCTCCTCATATCCACAACAAAATACCAACTAGACCCACTCATCTCTAACACGTTCCTCCTGGTCTAGTACAAAGCAATCCATTCCTGGACAATACCCGTCATACTTAAACATGTACTCCAAATCACCACAAGGGGATATGTTCTCCTCTCCGGCATGTTTTCTCAAACACAGGGACCTTATGCCCTGCCAATGCGTACGTTATGCACCATATCAACAACCCATCCCACCAACTCCCTCACAACCACCATCAATGGTCGAAAGCTATGCGATAGGGACTTATTCAGAATATTTAAAGGAACCCTTAGATTTCACCATACGAAGCGTCATGCTTCCAAGACCTCTTCCCGATTTTGCCCAATTCAAAGGTGAGGGAGATCCAAATGCACATATCAAAGCTTACGCTACAGCCATACGAGAATTACTCCCTTGGGATGGGGTTGTTGCTAAAATATTCCCCAAAACTTTGGAAGGCATTGCTCTCGATTGGTATTATAGAATACCTGAAGGCTTCCATACATTCATTTAAAACAACTCGTGTCAGAGTTCATCAAAGCCTTTCGACATGAACAAACTACTTTAGAAGAACAGGAATCAGGGAATTCTTGCACATCAAACAAGAACACAATGAATCTGTCGCCCATTTCATCCAAAGGTGGCGTACAGTTCTTTATTCTCGGCAAGTGCTCCAAACATGGATCAGATGGAACTATGCGATTTATTCCTTCATTCTCTCAGCAAGAGGTGAAGGAAGAAGTCCAGAAGTTCCCACTAAGACTTACGATGAAGTACTTGAGAGTGCTCTTCGAATAGATCAAGCAGCGATAGATAGTGGTCGTAAGACATATGGAACAAATGGGAGGTTAATCACCTCCACTCAAAAACACTACAACTACCACAAATGTCAATCAAGGACCCAAAATCCTTAACAAAAAATCGTGGGGTAACAACGGATGGGTAACCGACCATCCCAAGAGGGTAAAATGTTGTTAATACTCCGTCACAAACAAACAACCAACGAAACAACAACTTTACCCCGACAATCAATACAGTGGATTTTAACCATCCACAACAACAACAACAACGATGAAATCCCATACAAGGGCCAAGCCAAAAACTCATTTGGTTATCAAAACCAAAGTCAAAACCAAAAAACAACAATTCCAAAACTTTAATCCTAATAGGCAACAGTTTGATCAGAATTTTAGGCCACAATACACACCAAACCAACAAAAATAGGAATTACAATCCCAATTCTTATTGTGGTTTCCATAAAATTTCAGGGTCATGACACTAGAACGTGCCGTGACTACAATAAATTCATGCAACGTTTTGCCAGAAGAACAAAGACAGTTCTTCACAGATTTGTTTTGGCAGATCCGTCTCACCATCACCAAATACGCTCGCAGGGCAGTTTCCCCTCAGAATGCTCCCCTCAAGATCTTTAACGATCCACACTCCCAAATCATGATAACAATAGGCTGAATCCAACTGGAACAAACAAGGTGTGCAATGACGGGAAACAATGATCATGAAGCCTCGACTTTCATTAAATCCGTCAGTTGCGCCACAGTTAGGAGCTCAATTGAGACCCAAAGATAGTCAGTTTGGATTAGAATTAGACGCTGAACTACCTATCGAAGCTATAACAAGAACACGAGAGTATTTCTCTCAACCGAGCCCAAGTCATCTGCCGGAAACAGATAAGAGTCAGCAAATAGTAGAAAAACCCATAGGTGCCTATGATTTAATTAGCGACCTAACAAAAACCTTCTCACACATTTCATTTTTGGACTTACTAAAGAACTCTCCCCCTCACAGAGCTGCTCTTTTAGAAGCATTAGGTTAGGTCATCTAATTAACATCACTCCACCCCTGAAACACAAGTAAATCATAGATTTTGATATCCACCCTCCGGGGCATCCGGATAAGGATGTCGAATTCATATTCGAAATAAGTAAAATGCCTACAGATGCTGAGATCGCACACGCCGAGGTGATCCAGCCTTACACTTACAAGTATGGGTTTATAATAACTATGTAAAACGGGCAATGGTTGACGATGGGGCCGCAGTTAACATAGTCCCTTTCTCTTTCCTCCAAAAATTGGGATATGGGGAAACAAACTGTTCCACTACTCGAAATACCTGAGAGGCTATGATAGCCTTAAAGCCACTTCGCAATAGGAACTATAATACTACCGGTCACCTTAGGACCCAAAACAATCCTGACTGAGTTTTATATTATAGATCGGGAAACTAATTATAATATGATCCTCGGCCGACCATGGATACACCGCAATGAAGGCAATCCCTTCTACGCTATTTCAAGAAGTAAGATTCTTGCATCTAGGAAAGGTATTTGTAGCCAAAGGTGATCCAAACCTTTGATTTGCACCTAGCTGATTTAAAGAAAAGACCAGGGGTGCACTCAGAATTTGAACTTCCAACAAACCAACTTAATAAACCCACTGACCCAAACCAGAGGAAAGTTGGTACCTACGACGGATCTTGAAACTACCCAGCATAGCCAAAACAATTCCAACCCCTAAAAGATAAAACTAAAGAAACAGTATCATTAGGGACTACTGCGAAAAATCGTTGAATTGATAGAACAAGATTCACCAATGTTCTTACCATTTGATTCAGTAGGCATAGGATTTTCCCTAGGTGTTGGTTCCTTCCAGCAGAGGATCTCTGTATGGTAGAAGTAGAGTGCGCAAAGCACAGCAAATGCCCCAACATCTATACTCCCAGCTAAGTATTGGACTCTCCATTTCGATGGAGCTAAATGCCGTTATGGAGCGGGGGCAGGTATAATTCTTACTTCACCCGAGAGGAAAAGTCCTCCCATTCGCCTTAAATTAAACTTTGAATGCACAAACAACGGCGCTGAGTACGAAGCCCTCCTCCTTGGCCTCACCTTAGCCAAAAGAATTGGTATTGATAACATCAGAGTTTAGGAGACTCGCAATTAGTGAGCAAACCAAGTTTCTGAAGTATATGAAACTAAAGCCGAACATTTACAACTTTACAAAAATGCTGTATTAGATTTAAGCAAGGCGTTTAACTTCATATCCATTGAAGCAATCCCGCGAGAAAAATCTTCTCGCCGATTCAATAGCAACCTCAGCATCACGTTTTACTCCAAAAATGAGTTAGAAGATACTCATTTCACGGTATCCATTCGTGACGAACCATTGATAAAAACAATGACAAATCCTCTTTTCAAGCGGAATGAATCTAACCATCCTAGACCATTGTTGATAATGATGCGGCTACTTTGGATTACTTAAATGCCTATGCAGCATTACATCTCTCCTATCACATGCTAGATTTATCCTTGATTCCACATTCGTCTTCCTACTTCGGAAATCCCGTAATGGATCTTCCCTCACAAAATGGAACCTAGTATATACGCAGTAGAAAATGGGGATGATTTAGATTTACCTCCAGCACCACCTGAGTTTCGAAGAGGGTAACGGACGCCTCTTTGATCGAAGAAACAATCGATGTCAACATCGGGACACGGAAGATGAACCAAGAATATTGAAACTAGGTTCTTCGTTAACCCCAGAAGAAGTGGAAATACATACTCAATTCTCAAAGAACATCAGAAGGCATTTGCATTTAATTATAAAGAGATGACAGGAGTTGCACCCCACATTGTGGTGCACAACCTCGTCACTAAGACAGATGCAAAGCCAATTAAACAAAAATCGAGACCCATGAAGCCCAAAGTAGCTCTCATGGTAAAAGAGGAGGTAATAAAACTCCTTCAGATAGGATTCATCAAGCCAGTTGACTACTCCCAATGGGTATCTAACATCGTTCCCGTTCTCAAGAAGAATGGAAAGATACGCATCTGCATAGATTTCGAGATATCAACAAAGCATGTCCTAAGGACGACTTCCCATTACCATCCATAGATGTTATGTTGATGCAAACAGCTGGTTTTGAACTCTTGTCTCTCATGGATGGATTCTCGGGATACAATCAAATCAGAATATCTGAGCAAGATCAAGCTAAAACCACGTTTATAACTCCTTGGGGAACCTATTGCTACTGTTTTATGCCATTCGGTCTCAAGAACGCCGGTGCTACGCACTAGCGGGCCATGACATACATATTTCACGATCTAATTCATAAAATCGTGGAATCTTACGTAGATGACTTATTGGCTAAAGCCAAGAAGCGTTGTGACCATCCCGGAAGTACTCCGCGTCATTCTTTCACGTTCTAATAGAATACGGAGTCACGCTAAATCCAGAGAAATGCGTCTTTGGTGTAACAGGGAGGAAAGCTCCTAGGTTACATCATATCGTCACGAGGGATAGATGTTGATCCAACCAAAATTCGGGCTGTCCTCGAAATGGTTCCCACCTTCGAATGAATCTGGAATCAGGATCATTTCTCGGAAAGCTGGTGCAATCCGGAGATTCATCCCAGACTTAAGCTTCGCCATTCATCCAATCAACAATTTACTCAAGAAAGACTATAGCATTGATTGGACCGAAGATTGCAATGAAGCTTTTGATGCAGTTAAGCGTTTCCTGTATTATCACCACCTACGCTAATGCCATGGCCCTAAGCTAGATCACCCGTTAATTCTATATTCTCGAGCTACCAATGTCTCGCTAGCCTGTATGTTGGCCCAAGAAGACGATAACAAGAGAGAACGTGTGAATTTATTTCATTAGCCAAACATTGCTCGACTATGAAAACACGCTATACACAGGCAGAACGAGAATGCCTTGCCATAGTCTTTGCTACTACTAAACGCCTAAGACATTATATGCTGAATCAAGAAACAAAGGTCATGGTAAAAACGGACCATTTACGGACTTTCTCACACAAGGGTCCTTGTCTAAAAAGGCTGGACGTTTTATAACCTTAATGGGAGAGTTCGAATTAACATTTGTAAATCAGAAGTCAGTTAAAGGACAAATCATGCGGATTGGTTAGCTGACAACCCATTAGACGGAGGCGATTAGTAGATTTTAGACTTTCCAGATGAATGCGTATACTACATCGAAACCCGACCCGCTATCTCTGAGTGTCCTTGGTACACTGATATCATTAATATATCATGGACCATACGTACCCAGAAGGAGTTACACCACAACAAAGAAGGCGGTTACGCATACATATCGTAGCTAAATATGTCATTATAGAGCAAGGTGCTCTATCGAAAAGCATTCGATGGAATGCTCTTAAGGTGTGTTCGACACAGAAGAGTCCAAGAGATTCTCCATGAATCCCACAGCGGTATATGTGGAGGCCACTTCGGTGGCCATGCCACCACTCGAAAAATACATCGAATGGGCTATTTTCTGGCCCACTCTAGAACATGACGCGATAGAGTTTGCACGCAGGTGTCATAAATGCCAAGAATTCTCCCATGAGATCCACATGCCAGCACAAGCTCTACAACCAATCGAAACTCCATGGCCCTTTTCTACATGGGGTCTAGACTTAATAGGGAAATTCTCTCCCTCATCCACAGATGGCCATAATTTTATAATCACGGCCACTGAATATTTTACCAAATGGGTGTAGAGGCCATGCCTCTTACTACTGTACCTGGTTCTGTAATCGCCAAGTTCATTTTGAACCAAATCATTTGCAGGTACGGTATCCCGCAAATCATTATCTCCGATAATGGAACTTCTTTTAAGAATGAAGAGTTCGTGAACTATGCAATAAATTTAAAATAAGCCATCATACGGCTTCCTTGTATTATCCCCAAGCCAACGGCAGGCTGAAGCAACAAAACAAAACACTGAAAGCCATTCTCCTTAAAACGGTGAAAGAAAACAAACGAGATTGGCATTTGAAGTTATATCCGGCCTTGTGGGCCCACCGAACCTCAATAAGAACACCAACGGGAGCAACTCCTTTCTCGCTGGTATTTGGGGCAGAAGCAGTTCTCCCACTTGAGGTTGAAATACCCAGTCTCCGCATTTCACTACAAGGGATTCTGGATGAAGACGCTTACAGAGAAGCACGTCTTCCCAACTAGAAAGCCTAGATGAAACTAGGTTAGATGCTGAACAACAGGACATAGAGTCTTATGCTGACCGAATGTGCCGGCAGTATAACAAGAAGGTCTATGAACGTGATATATACGAAGGTGATCTAGTTCTAAGGCTAGACAGCCGGATCGACAAGAAAACCAACGAAGGAAGGAGTTTCGGACCAAATGGTTGGTCCCATACCGAGTCATGAAGGACTACGGAAATGGTGCATACCTCTTATGTACGCTAGAAGGTGAGGAATTTGGCAAAACAGTCAATTCCCTACACCTCAAAGCGTTTCTACGCATAAGCAGCTACACTACTTATAATTTATCTACATTGCATTTTCATATAGATTAGGATCATTTTGTCCACTTGTTTCTTACACAAATTGGTGATCAAGGAATCTATTCTCAAAGCAATTCATTACAAACTCATGATGTTTTTGGCATAAATTTCTTTAATCATATCTCTCCATTTTCACGATATCATCAATCATCTTGGAATCTTTTATCAAATAAAATCAGACATGACGAAGTCTTAACGGTAACCATACCAAGATCTGCAAGTTTTTTCTCGCTTTGATTTCTTCTTAGGATAGGTGTCTTGCCTATGGTCTGTTCTAGAAGCTTCATGGTGTCACATCTATCCCATATATACATCTCTTTGGAAATAAGCACATACTGACATTTTACTCAAAAAACAAGTCAAAAGTGATTCAAACAGAAAATTTTAATTTTACACATTTCCTTGCCCCACCAACCTTCGGTGATGAGCTTGCGTCTCTTACTAGTGACGTAGGGTTGAGAAAGGATGGAAATGCCCTTACTCGCCTATGCCTTGCCCACGGTGATAAACTCACGCTTCTTACTAGTAGCATGGGGCAAAGTGTAGGGGGTCCTCTTGACAAGCAAAACGTTAAAAGGTCATAAACAAACAATTCAAACTTTCAAACTTTGAGTCAAAAACAAATGAATCAGATGTTCAAAATCCAAAGAGTTAAAAATCCTAAAAACCCAGATTTTGTCTACTATGTGGCCATCTACGGGTCTAAGTCTAGATAAACCGCAAAGCAAGTTGCATCCAAAACTATGAAGTCATTCAGGTAGAGTAAGCTTGTAGTTTTCCAATTTGGGTTCCACCAAAGCTTTGTCTGTCTTTCATCACTATCATTTCACCATATTTCATAACTTGCGCCCTTCTTGGCTCTTGGTGATGAGCCCTCGCATCTTACTAGTTGCGTGGAGTTAGGAGTGGGGCAAGTTAATCTGTTCATCATACTGGTTTTTTCATCACTTTGCCAAACAAAACATGAGGTATCCAAATTGCTCACAGAAGCTAAGATTCAAATCACAATATATCTACAATTATCATGTATCAGCATCATGAAAACACAAAAAGAAAGCAAAACATTTGCATCATTCTGTTTTCCATTGCATACATTCTAGAAAGCATATAAAACATACATCGTAGTATACACAAGGAAACTAGAAATAGAAAGGAAAACATGAGTGACAAGTTTTGATCCAAAAACGAATGCATATATATAAATAATCAATGTTTATATACAATGCCATCATGCACTAGGCATGGTCAAAACGCTCAAAGAGCCCGTGATATACAAAAGAATCTATAGTACAAAAATACACATAGGGCCAAGTGGCCTCTCAACCCCTACGCGACCCCTCCGAAGGTGCATGCCCTCGCCTAGGACTCCGGCTACGCCGGCGCTCTGAATGCATGGAGGGCTCAGGGTCCCGAGGGGCAGCCATGGTCTCGCCACGAGAATGGCTCCTCATAAGACGCTCAGCCGTCCTGTAGCCCGCCAACTCTGTACGGAGAGTCGACACCATCCTGGCCACGTGCCAAATAGGAGCGAAAAGACGTCGGTATGCCTGCCGGCTGCTGAGGGCTCCCCCAGGGCATCTACGGATAGCTCCGCACGGGTCCTATCCATGGGGATCATCAGGGAATCAGTGCATACCCTACGGATCAGATCCCACCACTCATCGACAGTCTCTGCAAACAAAGAAGAAAATGAATTAGAAACTAGGCAAGAGGCTAAAAGATACAATACAAAAAAAAAAAAACACAAGGAGAGATAGCATTAAAACAAATCCTAAATTAAACAAACATTGAAAGGGAGAAAGGATAACTTACTCGGATCACCAGGCCTCCAAGATGGGTCGCTAGGGCCAGCACCCGCCGCGGATGCCGCTGCCGACTGAGGGGCTGCTCCTGTAGCAGGGGCAACATGTCGCCCACAACTGACTCATCCTCTCCACCATGGCCCTGAGAGAGTGGCTCCTCTGAAACTAGAGTGTCTCTCTCTGCGCAGGGGAAATGCACGGGGTAACCGTGTTAAGACGTGACCTCGAATAAAAGAAATTAAGACCACAAATTACGATGACACTAGGTTGCCTTAAAAAATCACAAACTAGGGCAACCCAAGTGGTAAACCAAGTGCTCCCCAAAGTTAACCTAAAGATGGCAACTGAAGCAAATTATGACACCGAACAACCTCTGAAGTATGCCCAAACAATAGAGACAAATGACAACTCAACTAGACAAACAACAATGACGCCTAACAAACTGACAACAAGACTCAAGGACCAGTCACCAATGAATACATTTATTACACAGTATCTATATATAAAATAACATACTAGACGGTATTAATGTAATAGTAAGTGTGTGAATTTGTGACTACAATTTCCCTCACTTTATGTTGGTGAGCGGAAAGCTTTTGTAACATACATAGATAGAGATAGTACCTGAGAAAGAGTTTGCAGAAGCCTAAGTTGATAGAAGAATACGTAGATGTGTAAGTAGAAAGCATGTCGATTAGAACTATAAAAGGCCGTGTAAAAACATGGATCGCGGTTGATCCATGGCAACGTATCAAAAAGTATAAAGTATCGCAATGAATTGTGGAAGATGAAATATGATGATTAGATATAGTGATTATTGAACCAGTGGAATGGTGAGATAGAAGTGATCAGTTCCACTACAAGCCGAAAACGCTTGTCATACGAATGGATATGGGAGTTATTTAGGTGTCCTTACTACCAAAGGAAGCAGTGTAGGGAGAAAGTGTTGTTTATTCTCCAACTTTAACTATCATCCTTAGAGATCCTACGCCATTGTAGATAGTAGGTCAGATCAAAATGTGGGGATTTTTGGATCCCAAATTATATTTGATTAAACAGTTGACCCATATGGGAGTGATAAAGGGAAGGCAATCTTACCCCCACTCCACGTGTGTCATCGCAATGTAAAGGCTTCCAAGTTAGGTCATCTAGAAGTGAACGCGGTAGAGAATGATATGGCTTCCAAGTTAGGTCATCAATAAGCAAACGCAGAATGAAGGAGACGGCTTCCAAGCTGGGTCATATGGAACTTGAACACAAAATATAGAATAAAATCCAAGTAGGTCACTGGAAAAAGAAGTGGTGAATGTAACTCCCGAGTTAGGTTCATCTGGGAATACCAACTTCTAGATTGAACATATGATGTTTTGGGTTTGAACACATTTTGATTTTAATTGGTTGATTGATTGTTTTGATTGACTACTAATGGAGAGATTTTTCGCTAATTTCCCTCAGGTTAGGTCATTAGGGGAAAATTGATGAGATATCACGTAAAAAAAAAATTTAGTCACTTTTTTCCACCAAGTTAGGTCATTAGGGGGAATTGATAGGTTATAGCATGTGATTGTGTTTGGGAAATGTTCAACGATTGTTTGCCCCCAATGTAGGGACATTAGGGGGGATTAATGATGAAAATGTCACGGTATGAATTTCCAGGTGTTGGATTCACGATGTTTGAATGCATGATAACATAAGGGGGATTATAGGGGGACCCCCAATAATATTCCCCCCCCTTTTGGCAAAAGAGTGAATGATGAAAAGAATGAACTCTAAGCCAAAGTCAACGTAAGATGTTAAAATGTGCATGCGGTAGATAGGAAAGTGTGGTGAAGATAGATAATGCATGTCAATCGTGATACCTATGGTGGTAGGTTTGCGAATTGATAAAAGAATTCCGTAATGATGTTAAGTTTAAATTGGAGTAAAACACTAAAGATATAATTGAACGGTGTATGTTGCATAAACAAGCGATAAATATGACCATGAGTACCAGGTTGGCATTTAAAATTTGACATAAGATTAAAGTGAAAGTAAAACTTTCTCCTTTCATTGTCTTTAAGCGCGATTGTGAGGAATGTTGTTAAGATTGAGTATAGCCCATCCTCAGCGGACCGGTGACATACATCCTAGCCAATTTGAGAGAGTGACGGTCCTGTTATAGCTTCACATACTACGAAAGAGTTGGTAAGTTCATTATTTTTACAAAAAATGTTGGGTATACTAGGCATTTTAGTTAAATTTTTAAAAAAATAGGGTTTTTTATTTTCTCAATGTTTGGGACCCGGACAAGAATTGTGAGGGCACTAGTGACCCATGGGACTGGAGTGCCTAGAACCAAGCACTAGTGTATTTCTTCAGCACCCTAGTCTACTCCTAGGTTCCTGTACGACCCCAAATGTAAGGTCTTACTGTCGGAAAGTGTACAAGTGCCCCAATGATGATCACGGTCGCCTCGCAATGTGTTCCGGGATCCGGAAAAGCTTCTCGGAGTATGCGTTAACATCCCGCCAGCCCTGCCTAGCCCCCGTAACCCTTTGTTTTTCCCCTTTTTTCTTCTTTCCTTGGCCTTTTTGAATCTTCAGTGACAACCCCCGCCGCCCTGCAGAGCGTCGGTCTCGTGACCGCGCCTGATCAAGGCGGCGGTCTTGTAACCCACCACCAAACCGCCGACCTGCTCAGAGCGGTGTCCTAAGCGCATTTTTCTTCCAGACTTCTTTTGATGCGACTCGCATGAAAATATCACATTTCACCCGCTTTCCTTGCCCGACTTGAGCATGGCATTTATGGTTCTTTGTCCCCTAGAATAGTGTTTTTTCCTTTGTTTAATTGTTTGGAGTTCAGTTTGTTTTGATCTTGGTGATTGAATTCCCTATAAATTGCATGGCTGCTGTGCTCAAAAAATGGCCCTAAATTTTGAAGACTGACTTTGCTCTCATCTCCGCTTTTAGTCTTTAGCTTGTTTCTTTTTAAAGCCATATTTCAATTCCTGATCTTTAGTTAGATTGCTCAGCTATGGTAATCCACAAGACCCATCTTGTGCAGCAGTGGCTGTCATTTCACCCAATCCGGTCGGAAGTTGGTCTCGGACTTCTCTTTGCATATTAGAGCTATTATTTTGCTTTAGAGTACTGTTTTAAGTTCATTTAAAACATGCTCATTTAGCATTTGTCCAGCTGTTGGTAGCCACCATATCCAGTCTTGTGCAATGTGTTGTTGTTTTTAATTAATAATCCAATCCATTGGAATAGAAATAGCTTAGGAAGGCCATTAAAGTTTGGCAGGTTTTGCTCTTCAAACAGGATAGTTTCAGGTTCTGGTCGCTTCATATTGCGCATGACTCACAAAGGAAAAATCTCCGCGTCGGAAGCGCATAAGCCAAGCGCTGTACTCTTGCATTGTCCCTCTCCGACTTCGCATTTTTTGGTCTGCATTCGGAGTTTGTCCTTGTCCCAATATCTACTCCTGTCGATGCTAGTTTTTTTTACACACTTTTTCTGATCCACGTGAACCCTAAGAATGAGAGATCATACTGAGGGGACAAGAATCTCATCACCATCGATTCATTCACCACTGTTTCTGCGGAATCTTAGGTTCTAAGCTTTCAAATTTCTATTATAATCATATCAAATAGAGTAGATAATTGCTTCTCATTTCAGGGCCTTTATTCTCGCTATGGCCCCGGGAAGCATGTGAGGATTGATAGTTTTTTTTCTGAGAAACTATGATTCCACTCCTCACTTCTGAGGTAGTATGAGATCTGCCGTACGATTAAAGACGGCTTTTTTATTCTTTAGAATAATCTAACAATTGCACAGGCTAATACCTACACTGGGTTATGTTGTTCTGTTTTTAATTATTGTTTGTTTTTTATTTCTAGAATACACTTAAAATAGTTTTTTCCTAAAATTCTTAAAAGATTTCTTAAAGAATATAAGTTATATATGGTTTTCGATTTATTCCACGTAGTTTAGATTTTTACTTAGTTTACACGTTTAGATTACATTTTATTTTTGTATGCAAAAAATCACTGGACCTCAGGAGCCCAGGGAATTATATTTAGCCAATCGTGCCTCAACCAAACCTCGGTCACACAAAAATCAATTAGTTTTTGACACCTAGACCAAAATCTCAGAATACAAGTCTTCTGAACAACCACAGATTTACAATTGGGATTAGTTTCTCATTAAAGAGGTTAAACCATAAAAGATGACCAAGCACCCGTTTTTGGCAAACCAACAACCCAATTACAAATTGCCCTAGGTAACACGCACAATGACTGTCGAAAGGGTTCGAAATAGAACAAACCTTGGTTGTTATCCTTTGCGTCCCACGCCAGGTGCAGAGACCTCTCACAGGATTAGATACCAGTCTAGGATCCAGGTCATTTAACGCCTGTGAGATTCGAGAAAATCCACACAATTTTGGTCCTAACATAAAGCTAGCTGAGAAAGCTATGATTACTGGAAACAGGATAAAACTTGATTCAGCGCATGAACATAATAGACCTGTAACAACCAAGAGTCTATGGTTTTGTGATCCACAATCCCACAGCCCACGAGTCCCACAAACAATCAGATATAGAACGCTGGCTTACGCATACTACGTTTTCCAATCCACTCCATTCCACCCTCATCATCGAACATTTCTTACTAGATTCTAGCGGCTAACTAGCTAGAGAATTTTGAAATCGGCCTAGGAACATCCGTTAGTCATGTTTTCCACCATCCACCCTATAGCGTCTGTAGACATACACAAACTATCCTAGTCATTTTCCACGTATTCCACAAACCATATATCGAATCACAACACAGAGCTCGATATTGATTGGAGCCTTCTAGCAGTCATCCTTGCCTGATCGATCTATCACAACCAGTCCAGTTGAAGGGCCTTCTTTGCTTAGAATTCACACATTCCACGAGTGCGTGTCGAAGACATTTAGACGCCTAACTAGTTTGTCTGAACCAATTCATATTCTAACCCCCACCGCTTTCTCGGCACGACCTCGATAGGTCTTGTACGCGGAAGAGTCACTTGTATATTCTCACGTCGCTTGTCACTTTTCAGGCGTACAAAACAGGTGAACCTGCGTGAAACAAACGAAATTAGTGACGCTGATGTTAAAACTTCCTACTTTCTCCACCCCGGAGTCATCGGATCACGTATCCCTTTCACCAATCACCTTCCGTTCCTTCCCATTATCTACGGTATTCATATACCCCCCGAATATGTCATGATTTGATGAATATGGCAGACCCCTCTTGGATCTCGAGGCATACTACACCCAACAGAATAGGCAATCATCACCCTTGCTCTTAGTATGGGGCGACAACTATTCAACTAATCAGTTGTCAACACCAACCCAAAAACATATATACTCTCTTTTCAAACGGGGGAGTTAGAAGCCCCCTCCTCGCACGCAACAAACAGGGCCTTCATGTTCAAACATATAACATTTATCAGAGAATCTGGTTTTGTCTCCTCAAATCACTTACTCAAACCACAAATTAGTAGGCACTCAGATCCTACCTGGTCTTGATGTGGACATTGCATACATTATCCTGGAGTGAACAACGCTCCCGAGGCATGTACCCGCCTAATAGAGTCTAGAGATTCTCTTTTCAAGAAAACCTCTATGCCACTTGAATATAGGAAATACCTCGAAGAAACTTGCAGATAGCGACCATTTCATGACAGGATATCAACGTACCTATACAACACCAGGGTATACAACAAAGCCTCTCATGCAAAGCAAGCACCGTGACTTCACCAAATGAATCATTTCAACATTTAGTAAAAAAGGGGAGGGTTAAACTTGCTCAAGCAAGTCCAAAATTCTCCGCTCCACAAGCAGGAAGTTCCAACCTCCATCCACCTAGCCATAGAATCTCCTCACAGGAGTAGGCACGTTAGGTATGCCCCCTCACTTATCCAACAACAAACGCCAACAAGGCCCATCATCTCTAACACCATTCCTCCTGTCTAGTATAAACAATCCATTCTAACATACCCCATCATACTTACACAGTACTCCAAATCACCACAAGGATATATGTTTTCCTCTCTTGGCAATATTTGCTCAACACCATGGACCTCCTTATGCCCCCTGCCAATGCATACGCTATGCCGTATCAACACCCATTCCCACCACCACTCCCTCAGCAACCACCCATCACTGTCGAAGCTATGGATAGGGATTCATTATTCAGATATCTAAAGGAACCCTAGACTTCACCCTATGAATCATCAACTCTTCCAAGACCTCTTCTTGATTTACCCAAGTTCAAGGTGACAGGATCCAAGCACATATCAAGCTTACTCTACAGCATACGAGAATTCTCCCTTGGGTTGGGGTTTGTTTAACATATTTCCCCAAAACCTTGGAAGGCAATTGCGCTCGCCATGGTATTACAGGATACCTGAAGCCCTCCATCCATTCATTTCAAACAACTCGTGTCAAGTTCCATCAAGGCATCGACATGAAAACAAATTGTTTTTGTTTTTTTTTTTGTGTGTTTTTTTTGAGGAAAAAAATTTAGAATCAGGAATTTCCTTGCACATCAAACAAGAACACACGTCCATTGCCCTTTCATCAAGTGGCGTCAGTCTTTTATTCTTCAAGCAAGTGCTCCCAAACATGGATCAATGGAACTAATGTGATTTATTTCTTCATTCTCTCACAGCAAAGAGGTGAAGGATAAGTCAGCAGTTCCCACTTAAGAACTTACTGAGTAATAGAGATCGCTTCGAATGATAACCAAGCAGCGATAGATGTGGTCGTAAGATAGTGGTCGTAAGACATATGGAACAAATGGGAGGTAATCAAACCTCCACCAGAACACACAAACTAGCACAATATCATCCAGGACCCAAAATCCTTAACAAAAATCGTGGGGTAACACGGATGGGTAACCACCGACCAGCCCAAAAGGGTAATGTTTGTTAATAACTTATACCCACACAAACAACAACCAACACCAACACTTTACCCCGACGTCATACCGTTGGATTTTAAACCATCCACAAACAACAACACAACACGGTGAAATCCCATACAAGGTCCAAGAGCCAAATTCTTTGGTTATCAAAACCAAAGTCAAAACCAGAACACCAATCCAAAACTTTAATCCAATAGGCAACATTTGAATCAACTTTTTAGGCCACAATACAACACCTAACCACCAAATAGGAATTACAATCCCATCTTATTGTGGGTTTCCACAAAATTCGGGTCGCACGATACTAGAACACGTGTCATGACTACAAAATATTATGCACCGCTTGCCAGAAGAACAAAGACAGTTCTCACATATTGTTTTTGAAGGATCCCGTCTCATCATCACCAAATTCGGCTCGAAGGGGATAGTTTCCCCTCAGAATGCTCCCCTCAAGATCATTTAACGATCCGCTCCCAAATCATGATAGCAATAGGCTGAATCCAAACATGGAAAAACAAAGTGCAATGACAGGAACAATGATCACAAAGCCTCGACTTCATTAAACCATCAGTTGAACACAGTTTAGGAAGTCAACGAGACCCAAGCGAGTCCAGTTTGTAGAATTAGACGCTGAATACCTATCCGAAGCTTGTATAACAAGAACACGAGAATATTTCTCTCAACGAGCTAAGTCATCTGCCAGAAGAAACAAAATACGAGTCAGTAAATAGTAGAAAAACCCGTAGGTGGCCTATGATTTAATAATGACTAACAAAACCTTCCGCGCACATCTCATTTTAGATTTACTAAAGAACTTCCTCCTCACAGAGCTTCGCCCTCTTTTAAGAAGTCAGTTAGGCGGGTCACTAGAGTACATCACTACACCTCCTAAAACACAATAAATCACGTAGATTTGATATCCACCCTTCGGGGCAGCCGGACAAGGATGCGAATCCATATTCAAATAAGTAAAATGCCCACAGATGTTGAGATCCACGTCGAGGTACCCAGCCTTACACTTACAAGTATGGGTTTATCATAATTTATGAATAAACTACGTAAAACGGGCAATGAATGAGATGGGGCTTTTTTGACAGTTAAAATAGTCCCTGTCTTGCTCTCCAAAAACTGGGAAACCCGGCGGGAAACAAACTATTTCACTACTCGAAATACATTGAGAGGCTATGATGCCTTATAGCCACTTCAATAGTTAGGAACCGAAATAATGCGGTCACCTTAGGACCAAAACAATCCTAAGAAGTTTTATATGATAGATCGGGAAAACTATATAATATGATACTCGGCCAACCATGGATACACGAATGAAGGCAATCCCTTCTATTATTTCAAGAAGTAAGATTCTTGCATCTAGGAAGGATTTGTAGCCAAAGGGATTCCAAAAACCTTTCGACTGCCACCTAGTGATTAAGAAAAGACCAGGGTTGCACTCAGAATTTGAACTTCCAACAAAAACCAATTAATAAACCCCACTGTGACCCAAAATAAACCAGCGGAAAATTTGGGGTACTACGAGGATCTTGAAACTATCAGCATAGCCAAAACAATTACAACCCCCAAAGATAAAATAAAGAAACAGTTCATATGGGACTACTGCGAAAAGCGTTGATTTGATTAGAACAAGATCACAAATGTTCTTACCCCATTTTGATTCAGTAGGCATAGGAATCCCTAGGTGTTGGTTCCCTTCCAGCAGAGGACCTCTGTATGGTAGAAGTGAGAGTGCGTAAAACGCAGCAAATTCCCAACATCTATACTACCGAAAGTATTGGAATCTCCATTTTGTGGAGCTAAATGCCGTTAGGGAGCGGGGGGTGGGGGTTGTAGTTTATTCTTACTCTCCCAGACGAAAGTCCTCCCATTCACCTTTAGTTAACAATCTCGAATGTACAAACGGCGCTGATTACGGAAGCCCTCCTCCTTTGCCTCACCTTAGCCAAGAGAATTGGTTTGTTGATAACATCAGAGTCTTAGGAGACTCGCAATTAGTGGCAAATCAAGTTTCTGAAGTATAGCTATGAAACAAAGCTGAAAACTGCAGCTTTCCCAAAGAAAGCGTATAAATTAAGCAAGGCATTTAATCAGATCCATTGAAGCAATCCCCGATGAGAAAAGAGAGAAAAATTCTTCTCGCCGATTCAATAGCACACTTTAGCATACGTTTCACTCCA